>JANKYF010000005.1:62664550-62675840 GCA_029829435.1 Erythroxylum hondense | reverse complement strand
GAAGAAATATAGCTGTTGGAGCTCAATATAGCCGTTGCTTGATTGATATTACCGTTCCTTGATGATCTCCATACCATATTTAACAAATTGGACCGTTGGAGCTGATTTTGTGCATCCATAAGTCGACTTGTCGAATGCATAAGTCGACTTGTTTCAACCATTTACGTAAAACTTGTAGCTCCGCTCTCCAATAAGTCGACTTGTGATATATAAGTCGACTTGTTATCCTCGATAAGTCGACTTGTGTGCTATAAGTCGACTTGTGTCACTTCATCTTCATATGTAAGTCAACTTGTGTTCTGTAAGTCGACTTGTATTGCCTTCTTTGGTAACATCCGACCAAATCCTCTATAAACCTTATGTTTTATGTCATTTTCCTTTAGTAGGCAACTCCCATCTTGATTCTTCATTGATTAAATACTTGTTCCTCTTGATTTGCACGATTCTTTCATTGAATAATACCTGAAATAATTTCTTAACTAATTCTAGATATTTTATTATTATCAAAACATAAAGGGATTTAATTTGTCAACCACCATTGGTCCAACACCTCAATCTCCTTTCCACTCCTCAAGGTTATAACACTTACATTCTTCAAGTTCACCTTGGGTTAAGATGGCAACTTTCCTCCACTTTGTGATTCTAAACGATTGAGCCTCACTATCATCTGACTCATTGATTTTCCACATTATATCTGATCACTTTTGTCTCCTGCTGAATATGTTACATACCCTATTGAAGTTGTTGTTGTTGCCTACTTCGTTGAAATTGAATATTGTTAGCAATAAGAGTCTTGACAAGTTTGTCTAGAGATGTACTTGAACTAGAAAAGAAGGCTCCTTATGGCCTTAATTGAAATTGTTGTGCTCCTTGTGCTCAATTCTGGGAGTAATTCTACTACATGTTCCCTCCGTAACTCAAGTTAGGATGATCCCTCTAGCCTGGGTTATACGTATGAGAGTACGGGTTATATTGATTCAAAAAGTTTCCTCCTGTAGCATTCACATATTCCATACTCTTCTCTTATAGTGTCGGACCCTTATTAGTCAGATGGCTTGTGTCTGAACATATTCTGCATACTTTTACTTGTACCTGTCCAATTATAATATGTTTAACAAAAGATGTTAGCTCATCTAAACGATGTATGATATAAGTACTTACCTAATTTACATATCAAACATTATTGCGAGTTTCAAATTGTTGAGTGTTAGAGACCATGCGCTCAAGTAGAATCTTGACTTTGATGGGAGTCTTCGCACACAGTGCCCTACCACTCGTCACATTAACCCAACTACTCTCTATCGATAGTAATCCTTTGTAAAAATACTAGATGAGAAGTTTCTCTGAAATGTTATGGTGCAGACAACTAGCATATAGTTTCTTAAAGCACTCCAAATATTTATAAAGTGATTCCCCATTATTTTTGCTTAATACCATATATTTCCTTTCAAATATCGCTGTCTTTGATGATGGAAAATATTTTTGCAAAAACAATCTCTTTATCTCCATCCAAGTACTCACACTCCCAGTAGGTAAAACGAACAACCAATCTTTCACTGCATCTTTTAGCGAGAATGGGAAAGCCCTCAACATGATTTGCTCATTGTCACTCGAGGCTTCATGCTCAGACAAACCACATCGAGCTCCTTAAGATTCTCATGTGCATCCTTACTTGCAAGACTATGAAATTAGATAACAAATGTATTAGTCTAGACTTTAGCTCAAAAGTAACTTATTCAGTAAATTTTGGAAATGTAATTCATAAAGGTCTTTGGGTTAGGTGTGGTGTAGCCAACTCCCTTAGCATTCTTAGATTTTCCATCGTTTTTTCATATTCAGGTTTTGGTTCTACTTTTGAAGTTGTTCTTGCTTCTTTTCGTAATCTCCGTATTGTTCTCTTGATCTCTAAATCAAGTTACTCAACTTCTCTAGGAGGAGAACTTGTCACTACCATACACCAAACCTAAAAAACATTTAAAATTAACAAATAACAAAAAGAAACAATTATAAACAAAGATATACACTAAACAACAAATTAAATCACCACAATTCCCATTAATGGCGTCAAAATTTAACAGCACATGCTAAATACATTACAAAATTTACCTAACTCTGTACACTAAAAACTTGTAGAAGTGGTGACTTAATATCATATCCATAGGGAATGTTTGATTAATTTCCGTAATGAAAATAATTGATGCAAAGGAAATAAAAATGGTGGTTTTGGTTTTTATGTAATTGAGAAAAATAAAGTAAAATTAAACTAGAAAAACAAATTATAGAAAAACAATAAAAAATGATAAAAGTGTCGAATGTGTGTAAAGTTTTATTCTAGGATTAATCTTGGCCTAGACATGATTAAACATATCTCATCATTCTAATGTTTTCACACCTCTCCTCGAATTATTGATCGTGGACTAACAATAAGTTCTGCTAATTTTGGTTTTCCCTTAGGTTATATTTAATTAAGATATGATCATTAACTAAACTTAACCTTCAAATAACCTAGGATACGATCTCTATATTCAATTTGACAGCTTCATTACAAAGTGAAAAACATATTAATATAGGCAGTATCCTCACATGTTTGGGTTATCTAACTTAAGTTAATGTGTTCCTAACGATTTAAGATCATTAGTGGCTACTAACGAACATCAAATACAACAATTAAGGATTATATTCAACATTCTAGCAATAGGTTCATAGTAGAATAATACAAATAACATATCAAGATTATCTTAAAAAAAACCTGATTTAATTAACATAAACAACAATAACAATCTGAAAAGAAAGATTCATCATTAACAAGATGAGATAAGCTTAACTGTGACTTAGGCGTCAACTTTACCTTCAAATCGAGGTTGGGATATTAACCTTCCATCTTCCCCATTAATCTCTAAGAATCAGCCTCTGCATCCTCCATTCTTATTCAAAATGTAGAGAAATTGATGAAGAAAGGATGTTGTCCACTGCTCCTTATTCCACCTTGAAAACCAATGTGAAAATGGTGAAGAATAATATCACCACTGCTGTTATGTTCTGCCCATTTTCTCCTCTCTTTTGTCCTAGCTGACCCTCTCTTTTTTATTTTTCAGCCCTTACACACATCCTAGCTTGAAAACCCTAAAAAATGGTGGTAAATGATGTTTGGAAGGGGCCCTCCATTGTTGGTTTTGCTTAAGCCTTTCTCCCTTATCCTCCAGCCGACACACCCCCTTATTGTATATTTTAAAGCTAGGTTAACTGAAAGAGTGGGAAAAGTGGTGTGTCCTAAAACTAAAGACAACAAGATGCCTCCTTGTTGTCCACTCTCTCTCTGTTTTTTTATTCAACTTCTCCACTTTTTGCAGCCGTCACCCACCTGCCCTTTCTTTACTCAAAAGCTATATTAAAAACAAGTGAGGTAGCTAGGTTAAAATAAGATAAATGGGCATGTAGTGTTGAAATGAGACAGTTGACGTTGAATTGGAAGTTGTTGTCATTCACCTTGTCTAATGGTAGGTTAAAAGAAGGTTTATAATTCATGTTATAGATGTGATTTCATGGATGCAACTTTTTAATTGTTACAACCACGATCTCCATTTTTATACTCTATTTTATCTTTTTTATTTTAATTTTCTTCTTTCTTCTTGCTTCATGAAGACAATAGCGTATGAATGTCAAGAAGATCGTTTAACAAGAATGTTTTTGGCTCACTTTAGCTATTACACTTTGAAGCTTATATATTAAATCAAACATGAACTAAAGTGAGTGTCTTAAGCATTTTGAGGCATTAACCACTAAGTGTAATAGATCAAATGTATCAACAATCAAGCACACGTCAGACTTAGTAGTACTCCTTGCAACTAGTTATACAAATTTCCTATAAGGCCTAGAAACTAGTATGTCAAACTTTGGTGGAAATTACGGCTTAAGGAACAATATACAGAAATAATACTAAGGAGGTGAAGGATATCATATAGACTTTGGCAAGAAGTTCGTCAACCAAAATGGCAAGAAGAAAATTTAAGGCATCCCTTTATAAGGTGCAAACATCCTAAAAGGTGTGCGGCTAACTCTACCTTGAGTGAGTTTTCTAGGCACAAAACTATGGTTCCTTCTAGTTCTCATTATGAGGACACAGGAAAGGTAAAAGAAAATGGGTTAGGGAGGTAACTAAGGAAGATTAAAAAAGAGTATAGCTACTAATGGTATACAGTCATTTGTAGGATAACACTTCCATAAATTCAATCTTGCCAACTTTAATCTTTCAACCCGATAACAAGAAGTGAGCAATCTCAAAGCATAATGCTAGATACAACATAACATACAAAAAATGATTAGAAATTAAAATGAAGAAATGCAAAATATGATAAAAAATTTAAGTTTATATATATAAAGGTGTAAGCACATTATAAAATCTAAATTAAGAAATTTCATAGGTTTAATTTGATGAATATGGCCTACGATTCAAATGAAATTGAATTTATGAATAGCTAAACAAAGTTCCTAATTGAAGTTGTAAACATAAAAAAATGCACATAATCGAGTAATTTCAAAAATTACCAAATTTCATTAGGCAAAAAGTTAGAATCTCAAATTCAGTCACATTTAAACCTAATCAAATATCATTGAGGGTTAGGAAATGTTTATTCAACCCCTAATATCACTCAATTAACAAAAATTAATAAAAATGTTAATTTTTAAAAAATCACCAATTATGAACCCTAACTCATCCAAATTCCAAATTGATTCAATTTGAAGGCTAATATTTGAAATTGAATGCATAAATACACTTAAAGGTATGATTATGAGCTAAATGAAATGCTAATATGAGAGATTTTGTAAAATCTCCAAACTGGTGGAGTTAAGCTTTACCCTAATTAGGATAGATGAATTAATGATCAATATCAATAACGTTTGGTCTTTTAGGCGTCAAAGAGCTTGTTGGAGTTGAGGAAATTGCCTAAAGCTTGTTAGATAAGGAGGAGCTACAATAGGGATTGGTGGGGCTTCATGACTGAGCAATATGTTTCTTTAAGAAAATTCACATTGATTAATAGTGAGGAAGAGGAGTTTTAGGAGGGGGAATCTCTATTATTGGTTTCCATAGTATAAGAAAGAGCCTTTGGGGGAATCTCTATTATTGGTTTCCATAGTATAAGAAAGAGCCTTTGTTACTCATTTTGATTCAAAGAGTAGAGAGGTGGAAAAAGGGAGCATCTGTAAAGAAAAAGTAAAGAATGTGTTTCTACTTTTAAAGTCAAGATATTGGGTGATTAGTTTCTAAAGGTTGACTAATATTATCGCCCAAACCTGTTGCAAATCACTAGAAGATTTAATTTATAAAGTTTGGTTCTATTAAATGACCACTGAATATAGTGATCAACTAATGAAAAATGTTTGTCAGGTAACTTAATCAATTGCTCTCTTAATAAATTTATTAGAAAGAAAGTATTCTAATATACGAGGACATTAGTCGACCACAAGAGGACATTGGTTAAATGTGACTATGTAGTCGACCTAATAAGCAATTAAACATCTAGCAAACTCACTTGAAAGCACGAGGGTAAATATTTTAGGATACTAGTCATCCATTCAAAGGTATTGGTCAACTGGTATGTTTTGATAATTTTAATATCTAATTTAAAAATTAAATTAAAATGTTAAAACAAATAATAAATAATGGGAAATTCAGTCAAGGTAATAAAAAATTCAATGAGTAATTAATCAAATATATTTTCCATAAATCAATATCTAATTATATTTTACTTACGTAAAATATATCCTCACTTATAAGTTTAGTAAAAATATCAGCTTAGTGATATTGTGCATCTACGAATTCTAACTCAATATCTACATTTTTCATATGATCTCTAAGTCTAAGTGCTAAGGTCAAAAATATACTTTAAAAGATGTTCAAGTTCTTATCGAAAGTGAAAATACAACGTTCATTATTAAAGATTTGGACTTAATTTCATGAATAAAAAATAAGATGTGATAAATATCTAGCACATGAGCCAATAATTACGTTTTGTGAAAAAATACCTCTGATATGATTTAATGATTCTTTTTGAATTTCCAATTCATTAGAAGCATCTCGTTCTTCTCATCTTTCTCACTTAGTTTAATAATTGACTCTTTTTAAAAGTCTTTAATCATTCTTATTCTTTCCAAGGGCTAACTTCTCCATATTTTAAATAAACAATTTCATACTTTCTTGGACAAAAGAAGGTTAGAATCACCATGATAAAAATATAAACTCTTAAAAAATAATACCAACATCTCTACTACATACCATTTGCTCTTTAAAAACCTTATAAAATAAGGAAATCAATACGTTTTAAGTACCTAAATAAGCTTGGATGCTTAATTGTTAATCTCCTTTTTATTTTTAACCTAGACTTTCAAGAGTTTGCTTACCATCCTTTATTTGATAACAAAAATTCTATCAACATGTATACTTACGTAAAAACTGAAATACGATATTATATGAGGATGATAACGCATAAAGGCATTACTTGTTATTCTATGCATATATGCAGAATAAGGAATCTTCCTTTAGACATTAAAGATGTTAAATATTCTCCTAGGGAAGTGAGATAAGCTAATATGATTATATGTTTGATACTCACTATGAATGAAAGTTTGACGCATACTTCTTTAAGGTATAAAGGGGTTTGAGTAGGTTTGCATGTTAATAAAAGTTACACCTATTCCTCTTTTGAGAATATTGAAATCTATGCATAAATTGTGAGCCATATATGAAAGCATGATGCTTCCTCTTATCATGGGTCTTAGTGGATGTGAAATGTGCTTGCATATGCTTAGATGTGGAGGCTCTATTCTCATTTATCACAAATTAGGAAATGGTTCTTCACTATGCAAACATTTTTTGTTTACAAACATGGTTTAGAATTGGCTTCACTTACACAGTTGTATTCTATGCATATTGTTAAAATTATTTTAAGCTGCTAGTATGTTTTCTAGTTTTGCACTCCTTTTAGTGAACTTCGATAAAGAATCTTTGAGAACTTTAATCTCCTTTTTCAATGTCTCATTTTTTGTGCTTTAATGCGTCTAACGTATAATTGTCATCAGTGATATTTTTGGATGCCTTAATTCTATAAAATTGACATTTCATCTTTTCATTCTTATTCATGCAAGTATCTAATAGTTTTTTTAACTTCCTTGAGTTTAGAAGAAAATTTCTTCCTTTTCTTACTCATGATTTCTAAACTTTCAACTAATCTATAATATGTCAATCACTATTAATATCACATAGAATTAGAGTTAGATTTTACCTAATCATCATCCATAGTGGTAAGCACATATGAGCTATCTCTTTTTTTGAATTCTCATTTTTGGATATATTTTTATCATCCTAAGTTGAATCTTTAATTGTTTTCTTCTTTTCCTTCTGTCCTTCTTTTATTTTCTTTCATACTTGTCATTATCTTTGATTAGAGGACATTATGACTTTATGTGGCTGGGTTTTTTACATTAAAAAAATAATGTTAGAGGATTTATGTTTTAAACCAACTTTACATTCATTAAAATCCTTTCTTTCGGATAATTTCTTAAATTTTTTAGTGATTAAGGCGATGTCCTCTTAATCACTTTCACTAGTTAATATCTCTTCCTCTTATCTCGATTTTTCCTTTGAGGCTTTGAATGCTACATTCTTTTTCTTTGGAATCGTCATTTCTTCTTATGTCTCCTAGAGCCTTATTTCATATATAAGAAGAGATTCAATAAGTTCCTTTGAGAGCATTAATAATATCAATAAATATAGTGAACATACTAGATATACTTTCATTGTGGTTTATTTGAAATAAGTCATATTAATATGTTAATACACTAACTTTTCTCTCCTTCACTTGATTTTTTCTCTCATGTGCAACTTCTACAGTGCGCCAATTTCATGAGATGTTTCATACATAGAGACCCCATTGAATTTATCTCTTTCTAATGCATAAAATAAGATGTGTACAACCCTACTATTTAAGAAAATTAATCATTTATCTTGAGTTTTCCTTTCTTCCTTTAATTTAGGGACCTTTTATTATCTATAGTTTTTATAGGTATAGAGGGATAATTTAAAACTATTTCCTATAGGTCAACACTTTCAGTCATTAAGAAAAATCTCATCCTAGTTTTCTAGTAGAGGTTATCATTCTCATCAACGAAAGGTGTTCTACTAATACTTTCCCTCTTGGTTAAATGATGATAATGATGTTTCTAAATGTGCCATTAACATCTTTTCCATAGGATTTCGTTTGAAATACTAGCTTAATTTTGATACCACTTATTAGTTCATAATGACACTTAAGAAAGGGGGTAAATTTAGAAAACAACATTGTTTTTGAAAAAACGATTTCATTTTGTAGCTTTCGGTTGAGCCATGAACCAGGCCAGGCTTGGACAACCCTAGTGTATGGCTTAGTTATTGTCAACTCAGACCAGGCTGAGCCCTATCCGAATTGCCATCCTTAAGGTGAATTAGATGCTTATATAACAAATTTTCTAATCAATGAACTAACTTTAGTAACAATCAATATGCATAAGAATAAAAAGATTGCTTAGCATAAACCAATCAAAAAATTAAATAGTAATTTAAAGAAGATAGGAAAGAGAGACCACAAACTGATTTATAGTGGTTTGAAAAATAATCCTAGCCTACCTCCACTTCTAAAACTCTTCTTAGAATGCCACTATAATTCTTCTTTCAAGGCGACGAACAATCTTTATGCAATCTTTTCTTGACAAAGAGGAACCCTTTTACAATCTTCCTCCATTGTGAAGAGGAAATTTGATTCCACTTTGAATACCCCCAAGTATAATAATATAACGGCCTAACCAAATTTTACACCTCGAAATACCTCACTTCATCCCTTGATAATTCCAAAGAGGCTTAATTACATAAAATAAGACAATAAATTCTCAAAAGATTGAAAAATACTTAGAATTGTGTGTAAACAACAACCAAATGCTTCTTGATATAAAAATTAATAAGAAAAAAATATTTATAGAGTTTTAGTATCTTACTAGGCTTTGAAGCCAAAAACCAGTTGCTACAATGACTTGCGGAGCACTAGTTAACTAGTAAAGCATATTAGACAACTAGTGTGTATTGAATATATAGATTCACTAGTTGTTGAGGCACTGGTCAACCACTAGCCATATTGGTTGACTAGTATAATATATTGATTGACCAATATATTAACCAATATTACTATCAAGTCTCGGTACATTAAATTTGATGACTTTAACTTATATTGGTTGACCACTAACCTATATAAGTTAATCAATCCCCTTAAAAACATGATTTTAACAACTTCAAATCCTCAAAATCAATTTTTTAATGCATTTATGATTTAATCACTTCCCAGATTATTCCTTAAAAAGTGTTTAAATGATTAAGAGGCTTTTTTTTATTAAAACCACAAGCTCCATGCCTTTTAATAATTGAAAAGATTTATGTAATAAAGTGATTTGACATATTTATACATGGCGAGCCTTTTAGAATAACAAAATGACTAAATGAGATTACAATTAATATTACAAACTAAAAAATGACCTTAATGTTCCTTTCTTCTTTTGTTATTAACTTTGCCTTCACTTTTTAAGTTGTAAACTTCACATTTTCTTTTATCAATTTCATAAACTATCTGTTTGAGTTTTGACTACATTTTTTTCTCATATTCCTTTTCATCAAAATAATAAACCTATTAGTATTACTTATGTTTTGTTATCATTAAACCTTATTGGAACTTTGCTTGGTTCAACACTTTTATTCTCCTTTATTTCCTTTTCCTTTGCTAGCCTATTTATCCCTTTTGGCCCTATTGTAACTTAAGAAAGTCTTTTTTATTTTTGCTTGTACCTATTTATTTTATTAGTGGAGATTAGATGACTTTAAAACTTATATTGAGTTAAACTACTTAAGAAGAGGATGAGAGTACCTCACCTAAAATCCAAACATTTATTTGAAAGAATGATATCTTGTGAGGGCTTGTCAATTCATGTTATTTGAACTTGATAAAGGAGGTGAAGTAATTTTTACTTTGTCTTATTTGTATTGATTTTGTTTATATAATATTTTGTGTTTAAAGTTTTACAATTTAATTTAAGCTTGAATTTATGTATCTTTTAATTTTGATTTTAGAGTTAGTTAATGTATTTGTGCTAAGTCAATGTTTATGTGTCGTAGTTACTTAAACCCTTAGGAGATTATAACTCCTTCGCTAGGGACAACTAGAGATTTAAAGGCATGCAATATATGCTAAATGTCACTATACACCTATGAAAGTGGAATTATTTTTTTAGATTGTTTTGTCTAGGCAAGTTAGGGTTTAATTGCTTAACGATAAGCAATGAGTTAGGTGTGGAGGAATTTCATCGATTAATATTTTACAAATTATTTAGGATTAATTTACATTTTTTATGAAAGTAAAATTAATTCATTACCAAAGTTAATATGGTACATTAAGAGAAAATTAGAAAACAAGATGTACAAGTGCTTGGTAACCAAGATTAACTATATCATTGTACTTCTCTATAGCTATAATGGAAAATCATAAGATAATTGCAAACCCTTATGCTAACCTATCAGGGAAAGATTATAATTCAAATCTAAAAAATAGTTCAAAGCATTTGCATTCACCAAGGCAACTATTCAAAGTTTGGTTAAGAACATATTTAGAATAGCTCTTATATCTATATTGTCATCTCCAAACTTTATTGTGTTCCTTTCTATCTAAGCTTCATGCACAATCATTCCAAAGTTGGCTTTGAAAAGGTTTTTGTCTGCTTTATAGTTCATTATTATTGTAGAGACCTACAACATAATTCTTAACCATTCCCTAACTTTTCATTATATATTAAATAGTATAAAAACACTTAAAGAATAAGTGCCCATTACTTTCCTTAAATCACAGTCAAAACATTCAATTGTAAACATGATTTTGTCTTTTGTAGGGAGCCTTTCAAATGTTGCTAGCCATAGGACATAAGAGTGTGTAGGTGATCTATGCTTATCCCAAATAAAGTCATACTAAGTGATCGCGGCTCTGTCGATTTGACCTTAAGATCAATCATTGGAAACCGGTCAAAAATAATAAATTCCAAGATTGCCGAATAGGTCGCAAACTCGGGTCGTCTCACTTAATTGGAACCAAGTAAAAAAGGTCTAAGCTAGCCTAAGTGTTAGCCCCAAATTTTTTTTTTTAAATTTAAGCATGATTAGCTTAATTGAGTAAGTTAAGTTAGCATAATTAACTTGACATTAATTAGCATGAATTAGAATATG
>JANKYF010000005.1:62626519-62637468 GCA_029829435.1 Erythroxylum hondense | reverse complement strand
TGGTAGTGAACCTTTATCGTGGGATACGTGTCGGAATGACCTTCGGGCGCCCCGATGTGTACCCTACGATGAGGGGGGCGCTACAATTGATCTTTATCCTTTCACTTGATAGCTACCATAACCATATTCTTTTAAGATTGGTAAAATTGGAAACTTAATCACTCAATCTCTATCTTTTGACATTTATTGAAAACAACTAATGAGCATGCCACTTATAAGAGAAAATGCCAGAACTAAACTATAAAGCAAGTATGAAGATATATATATATATATATATAAACCTATGCAATATGACACATTATGGTGCTACGACTTCTATCTTACTTTATGTTATTGATATGCATCTCGTGGTTGGTAAGTGTGATCCTACTCATGGCCTGACCTACCACATTGTTGTCTTTGAAGACATAAAATCTAACTTTAACAAACTAGCAGGGATAATATATATCATTTATAAATAGACTATTTCCTTTGTTGTGCCTAGAAGTCGTAGTTACAAAGAAAGTGAAATCTATGTCTAGGCTATCTTAGATAATGTAGGAGACTACAATAGATTTAAAAGAAAGAAATTATGTAATCTTCTTATACCTTCTAATAACCTTGGAAGATCTAGACTTATCTTGATCACCCATAGCTTCTTGCTTCATCTTTTTATTGGACTTAATAAACTTGCCTTTGGATTTTCTTAGCACTCTAAGCTACATGATTCATTTTTATGTATACAAGAAAATGTGAATTTTCTAATAAAAGCATTTAGTAAGTCTACAACTTTTATAAGGATAACAAAACTTAAGAGCTCATTTATATAAAATTGCAATGTCTAATAAAAAGTTTTAAGTGATGTCTCCTTGAGAGAGAGAATTGGCCTACTTAATTAAGGCCGATACTTTAGTAAAGAGCAAGTTATTACTCTTATCTCACTTTGAGATTAGAATCACTCAATTTTTTATTTAGACCAGATTTATCAATAAATGTCGCTTTAGCCTAAATTAATGTATACCAATATAGAATTATTTAGGCCATGCCAAGACAACTCTCCTAAGCTTGATCGTAACCTAAAGCCCAACCATTAGGACTTTAAGAGTTTATTTCAAGTTATAAATGAGTAAATTATCATACTTACTTTTAGTCATAGGTTCCTTTTGGTGGTTTTCCTACCTTAATCTCCATATCAGGCCTAACATTTTGATTATACCACTTAGGTAACCTCCTAGTTATACTAGCTTTATACCATATTTAAAATTGTTGTGGTAAACACTTACCTCACTAAGTCTTCAAAAATAAGCTCTTTCATAGGTTTGGGGTCTTCTTATCCTCATACAAATAGGAATTTTAAACTCTAGCCTTATTCCATCTATATCTACTATAAATTTAAATAATAATTTTTAGCCTAAAATCCTTTGATATTTGCCTTAGGCCTAAGCTCTGTGAAATGTTGAAAATTTAACTGCAAGTCCAAGTAGTCATAAGTGTTTGCAGTGGATCGTAACTCCTTTGGTTGAAAACTTTTGCACTTGAGTGGCTGAAGTCCTATAATCATTGGGCAATTTGACATCAGTGGTTGTGCCTGTACGAAACTAAGAATCTGCTTTGAACTTTTTGTATCAGCCGTATGAACACTATAAGCACTCCTAAATCTAGTAAACATCATCATTCCTTAGATACTCTTGGGTAAGATTTTACTACTCATTTTGAGTAATCTTTACTAATAACGGAACTATAGTGCAGAGAAGCTGACCGCGCGTCGTAACGCTAATCAAAATTAAATAACTAGACTACTACTGTAGTAGTAACGAGTCTAGGTCGATCCCACAGAGAGTGTGTGTAAAGTTTATGAAATGAAATTAATCAGTGTTTACACTAACGGGAGGTTTTGGATTTTTAAAGATGAAAATAAAATAAAATTAACTAGTAAAAACAAATTAAAGAAAACATGCAATAAAATGATAAATGTGGAGAATTCGGTAGGGACCCGGTTCTTCGGTTCAATCTCGACCTACACCCTGACTAAGCATATTTTATTAATTTGTTGTTCTTTGACCTCTCCTAGAAATTATTAATCGTGGGTTAAAAATTAACCCGAGTTTTCCCTTAGGTTTTGTTTAATCAAGATACGACCGTTGTTTAAACCTAACCACCCAACAACCTAGGTTACAATCTCTAGATTTAATTAGGTAGTAGCATTACGAATTAGGAAAATCGATTAATCAAGGCAACAGCCACACACCCTTGAGTCATTTAGCCTAGTTCATGTTATCCCTAATGATTACGAATCAATAGTCGCTACAAATGAATTTTAACATAATAATTACGGATTACATCGAAATTCTAGCAATGGGTTTGAAATTAACGATTCAATGAACGCATTAAAATTATCAATTCACAATACCCGATGGGTTCATACACAAATAACCGAATAATAACGAAAATCCGATTATTCATACACAAAACCCAATTCGATTAAAATAGGATAACACAATCAATTCCTAAGGAGAGAAAGAAACAACAAAATAATAATAATAAAAATACTTAACCCGGGTCGTCAGCATCGATTTGGCCTTGGCTTCCAATTGTGCTGCGTCATTTCCTTCCACCAAGAGAGCTGTCCTTATCTCCTTTGTAGCTTTTTACTCCATAACGATAAGCAAAAATAAATATTGGAAAAATGACCTAAATGTAATGCTTTTGACTCACTTTAATTCCTTTGCTTTCAAATTGTACCTAAAATCAAATATAAATTAAAGTGAGTATCTTAAGTATTTTTATGTCAATAATTGCTAAGTGTAAATGATTAAAAATATTAACAATTAAGCACATATCAATCCAGTATGCATCGGCAGTAGGATGTATCATGTACGCTATGTTATGTATGAGACTCAATGTATTGTATGCTCTAATTTTTACAAGTAAATACCAATCGGATCCTAGTGAGGGTCACTAGGTGGCTGTCAAGAATATCCTCAAGTACTTTCGAAAGACTAAGGATGTTTTCTTGATACATGGGGATGTGAGCGGGCATACAGATGTCAGAAGGATGATTCCAAATCCCAATCAGGTTATATATTCTCTGAATGACGAGGTGATCTATTGGAAGAGTTCCAAACAAGAGGCGACTACCAATTCAATAATCGAGGCAGAGTGCATTATAGCTTTAGACACAGTAAAGGAAGCAGTTTGGATTAAAAGTTTCATTATTGAACTTGGTGTGGTTCCTAGCAGTGACGGGCCCATATTGTTGTATTGTGTCAATTGCGCAGGTGAAGGAACCAAGGTCTCATCAACAGTCTAGGCACGTACTCCACAGATATCATCTGATCAGGAAGATCATTGTTCAAGGTGATGTACGAATAGAGAGAATTCCCACTGAGCATAAGATTGTTGATCGATTGACGAAGCCATTTTCATAAAATAGCTTTGATTCTTATGTACTCACCTGTGGTATTAAATACCAAGGCGATTGGCTTTAGGTCAAGTGGGAGATTTGTTAGAGTAGTGCCCTAAGACAACTACCTTTAGCACATTTTGTACAAAGTTGTGTACAGTCTTTATTTTCAGTAATAAAGAAAGGCAAATTTCATTAATTTGGTTTTCATTATTTATGAATTAAAATTGATCTATAAGCTAATTAATGAAGTTTATGATATATGACATAGTATGAAGGAAATCATGATGTGATCATACCATTGAGATTCCTATCATGTGAAATTATATCAGTAACTAAATTATCCCTAGGCATAAGATTAATAAGACTGGACATCGTTAATCCGGATAGACTAGCACATGTCAAACTCTTTGATTTGATCAAGTAGTAGAACTCAGAAACTATAAACATGAAACGTTTAGAGTTGAGATGTGGATGCTTACTAGAGGTAGTAAGTACATTGGATAACCTACCATGAGATGATCTCATGGATGTCCTATTCTAATGTTAGTGATAATCTAATCATAGTAATGGCATAAGTATCCTTAAACTTGAGATACTCAAGGATATCTTGGATACTGATTATGTGCTTTGACTCCCTTCCTTGTTACCTTGTAAAGGCCACTCATAACGTGGTGATTGGCTACAACTTGAGGTATTCGAAGGTAATTATATAGCCAATAGAGGATTCACCACTTCTGTGATAGCAAAAGATGATACCCATGGTCTCTTATTAGGGCCATTACCTGAAAATCTCTAGCCAAAGTACATGTATCATGAAGAATGTCTTTATTGACATACAGAGTAATGAGTCCTGGGAAGAGAACTAATATCACTTATGCTAGATTTAATGTAGTTAGTCTAGTGAGACACTTTGCCCATATTCAAAACCAAGTGGGGTGACATGGTGAAAGGATGAATTACACAACTATTATCTATAGGCAGGTTCGTGATGTGCACGGGTTCGTTCATCAAATCACTTTGTAATATCCCATCACCTGTGGGAGGCTAGAATAGTAAACATGAGTGATTAATGAGAGCTTAGAAACGCATTTTTCATGATCATGCATAATATGACATATAAATACACATGAATAGAGAAAGTTTTGCACATGAAAATAATTGTACATGCATTCATGAATGATTCCGGGTATAATTGGACTGAGTTGAGATTTTTAGGAATTTTGAGAACTTTGAATTTCATTTATATTGGAAATTTTGTTGATTAGTGGAATTGTTGTAATTTTTAATTTTGGTGAATTTAGGAATAATTTTAGAAATTATGAATTTTAGGGAAAATAGGAAAAAGCAATCAAAAGAATATTGGAGATAATTGGATTGTAAAGATGAGAGTTGAAGAAATTAGTTCAAAGGGGACTTGGTCAGAGCTTAGACATTAGGAAAGTGACAAGTGTCACTAACTTAGTTGAGTGGCTTTGGTAAATTCTTAGAAGTAAGTTATAGTATCTGAGAGCTGGAAAGGGACTTTTGAGCTCATTAAGGGTAGAAATGGAAGCAAGAAATGTAGTCTTGCTTTTTAAGAAGGGGGAAACATGAATTAAGAGAGAGAAAGAGAAGTTAAGAAAGAAAAAGAAAAGAATTTCAGTGGTTGAGAGAAAAGAAAAGAGTTAAGCTAGAGTTTCAGCATTCCTTAGTCTTGAGGGAGATTTTGAAGTGTGTCAAGAAGAGAAAAAGGAAGAGGGAGAGAAGAGCTTCAAATTGAGCCAAAGATCTCTTCATTTGGTGAAGAATCAAAGTAAGATCATTTGAATCTTTTTGAATTTTTGGAAGAGTTTTAGACCATAGAGTTAGAAAATACATTGGTTTAGGTATTCTAGAATCAATTTTAGTGATTAGGCATTATGGGATTTTTCTATATGAAAACCCCATTGAGTTAAGGTTTGAGAGTCGAATGAAGTCAAATTTGTGACTGAATGGTTATACTCAGGATTTTCTAAATTTTCGTAGTACAAAATTTCAAGTCTTCCTTAGGGTAAATTTCGTGCTCTGAATTTAGGGCAAATTTTGGTTTAATCTAGGCCAAATTAGACAAATTTGTCTTTAGAAAGTTGTAGCTTATTTTTCTGGCTTTCCAACGATATATAATATGAAATTTTTTGACATCGGAGTCGAAAGTTATGCTCCATATGAGTGGAAATGCTCAGGAGTATAATCTGCTTCGTCTTAAGAGTCACTTCCTCTTAAGTTGACTCTACTTCGTCTTAAGTTGACTCTGCTTCATCTGAAGAGTCACTTCATCTTAAGTTAACTCTTCATCGTCTTAAGGTGATTCTGCTTCTTCTTAAGAGTCAATTCGTCTTAAGTTGACTCTACTTCGTCTTAAGTTGACTCTGCTTCGTCTTAAGAGTCACTTCGTCTTAAGTTGACTCTACTTCGTCTTAAGTTGACTATGCTTCGTCTTAAGAGTCACTTCATCTTAATTTGACTCTATTTCGTCTTAAATTGACTCTGCTTCGTCTTAAGAATCACTTCGTCTTAAGTTGACTCTACTTCATCTTAAGTTAACCATCTGTTTTTTCTTAGGTTGACTTTTTGATTCATCTTATGTTGACTAAAACTTATTCTGGTCAAATTTTGACACCTTATATGATAGAATTTATCCTCTAGGTCTCCTAAAAGTTGTATATCTCGAAGTCCTATTCAAAATCGTCTAAAGAGCACGTTGATCTGACACTTATAGCGAAAGTTATGCTAGTTTCCCCGAAATAGGTTCAATATGATTGAGGACAGATTCTTGTTTGATTATTTCAACATTAACTCTGTTATCCGATCTCCAAATGGCGTGATTCTTAGACCAATAGATTTCTAACACATATCTCTACCTCTACAGGAAAATCGGCAGCCTTATTAATTGATTTGAAAAAATTTGATTGAAGGAAAGTGAGGGAATCTATTGTATGAACTAGTATGATTTCGTTGAACATGCTCGGGTATTTTGGTTATATTTTGATCTATACACATCCAAACGAGATGATTTTTGACTTGGAGTGTAAACTAAAGATATAGATTTATAAGTTATCCGAAGAAGTCAAATTGTGATTCGGTCTTTAAGATTGCTAATTTCTAGATGTAAGTTGTGTATAGTACATTGTTTTTTAATATGAATAGTTCGAAAATGTTTGAGATATAACTTCCAAATTACTAAACTAAATTGAGTGATTTTGGTATCAATAGAAGCACATAGATAAACACATTTCTATAAGCGAGTGTGACCAAACTACATCTGTTGGACCCCAATTTTTGAGTATAAATAAATAAAATTAATAAGAAATATTCAAAAGTGGATGAGTTGATTGAAATTGAGTTGAAAATCAAAAAATAAAGAGAGAAAGTGTAAAAAAATAAAAAATAAAAAAATGAAGATTTGTGAAAAGTTTGACTTTTTTGCCTTTGAGGATTGACTTTTGATTCAGGCAAAATTTGAGAAAATAATCTATATGAAACTTGTATATTATGTTAAGAATTTTCTGTGGCCATAAAGTTTGCTATTTTTCGATGTCGGGATTGAGAGATATGATTTTTCGAAGATATGCTTTGTTTTGAAAATGCTATTAAGTATTTGAATTTCATTTAAAAGCCTTTATAAACATCCATTCTTTAAACAAAAGTAAATTTCAAAATAACACAATCACAGCAACACTCGACAACACAACTATTCCTGTAGCAGACTCCCAATTACTGCAACACCTGTATGCATACCTAGGGTGGTTTGTTTGAAAACATAAAAATTAAGGTGAGCTAAACCAGCTCAGTTAGTGTAATTAGTTTACTAAAAATTTTAACTTTTTATAACAACATAATTGCAATATTCCTATACAATCATAAAACTTACGGTAAAGCATTTACATAATAATTTATTTGTGCATCATCAAATCTGGTAATAACATAACATTTCATAAAACAATTTTTCAATTTTTTTGAAATACTATTCATATTTGCTTTTTTGAAATGAAACTCATTATATAAAAGTTTCCATTTTTCCTTTCTTTTCCTTAATCAAAAAACAGTGGTGGCAATGAGTTTTTTGAAAAATTTTATACTGAAAATAACCTAACTACTAAAATTGGTATCATATGGTGCCTCTAAAATTACTTTTAAAAATAAATAACTGTGGCATTATTATTTCATGACTGTTTTTATTCAACGTAGCTCCCCACTAATTTCTTTACCATATGGTACACGAGGCATAGAGTCACGGAGCTAGTTCTACATTGCTTACTCGTGACCGGTTAACCACTAGTTACAAAACTGGTTCTACATCGCTTACCCACAATAGGTTAACTGTTATAAAATGGTAGTTACGGAGCTGGTTCTACATCACTTACTTATAATAAGCCACGGAGCTAGTTTTGCATCGCTTACTTGTAACTAGTTAACCACTATTTATAGAGCTGGTTCTACATCGCTTACCTGTAATAGATTAACCACTGTAAATATACTGGTATAATAACATGTATAAAGCCTAGCGATGTACCATAAGCAAAAGCAATTCTTACATTTACGACTCATCTTATTTTCTAAATCAAATGTGGGAAGATTCATAATTGAATTATTTCAATATAACTCCCAATCATATAAATTTTAACTTTCAATTTAAAATACATATATTGCCAAAGCATACACTTATGCTAGCAATATTCACTTGTAAAATATCATTTGCATAAAACTCAGCATAAATATTCATTTCACAATCAAATGAAAATCATTTGTATAAACTCGATTTAAAGTAAACTCATATGTTATCAATTCTTTTGTAAAGAAATTAGCCATATAAAACAATTAAAATACACTCACAACTTGCTAGTTTCCTTTTCACCACTTCGAAATCCTTCGATTGGTTTCATTTTTCGATCCGAAAACCTAATATGAATACATTCAACTCCTTAACACATTTTTCTAATCAAAATTGCTATAAACCATGTCAACTTCATTAATTTCCATATACACTCCATATACTAATTTTCTCAAAATAATAACATAACACTTCATTTGATAATTCAAATACCACAAATACACTTAAAGACCATCCTTAATCACATTTACATGATCATTACATCATAATCATACTTTTATACTAAAAATGCCCTTAAGGCTAAACTTAACATATTATACATTAAACTCTTCCAATTTCTACACTTAAAAACCTATCTAAATTCACTTCCATGACATTTTAATACACCCATTTAAGTCATAAAATGTCATTAACAAAATTTTTCAAAATCATGCACCTTAAACCAAATTTCAATCAAAACCAATTTCAAATCAATTTTTTTCATTTCTTTACTTCATTAGCATCAAAATCATGCTATAAACATCATAAAACATCAAAATATAATTTTGGATCATAATACATTAAAAACCCCCACCATGGACGAAAACTCATCCAATTATTTCATTGGTTTTTCTTTTATTCTTTCATCATTAAACTAACTTCCCATTGCCATTCACTAATTTTAAATCATCAAATGACATAATAAAACACTTTAGGTAAGATATCTCATCTTTGACCAAGTTTGACCAAGGTTCCATACATTAGACTCACATGATTTTCTTCTCCCAATTGCTTCCAATGTAATAAAACCTTGATATTACATCAAAAGGTTGTAAATCACACCAACAAAACCAAATCTAACTTGTAACCTAACAAATCAAAATTCTCAACAAGATTAGTAAACTTACCAACCCATTTTCTTCTTGTTCTTCACTTGAATGACTATGGAACTTTATTGGATGTTTGATTGGAGGTAGAAGAGAATGAAAAATGGTTTGGATCACTTCACCTTGGCTTAGTCGTGACTCTCTCTTCTCCTTTCTCTTTTTTTTTCTTTTTTTTTCTCTTCCCTTCTTCTCCAACAGTGGCTGAACCCCTTGCTTCTCTCTTATTTTCTTTTAGTTTTTTTCCTCTTTCACGTTACTCTCCCAAAATGAAGCAAAATGTCTTAATTTTTGCTTTTTATACTCATTTAATGGATTACACATGTCACCTTCCTATTTATCATCACTAATGACTTATCACACACATGTTAGTTTCTGATTGGTCATTTATAATATCTCATCAATCCACTAATATCATATAAAAAGGCAAATTGCCCTTAATGAGTACAAAAAGACCAAATTATCCTTTAATGCATTTAATTCACTAACTAACCGAATTAAATCCTGAAAATATAACCATCTTATCATCAAATTGACCATGAAATACTCTAATTAGAATCAATACTTGTTGATTGGATGCTTTTAAAAATTTTGAATGGGTTTAAAATCATCAATACTCATTATTTTCCGAAAAGGGCACTTTAGTCTATTAACTTTGGATTACCTGAATTCTTTTCAAACAACCTCTGTTTTGACCCGTTTCAGTTCCTATAGACTCTAATCTTAATTTCAAAGCTTTTATTGTATTTTGAAATTATTCGGTAACTTTTTGGTTGCCCAAAAGATTTTTCGGATTCAATTTGAAAATCACTAAATGACACCAAAATCGTCTAGATTTTATTCAAAAGTGTCACCTAAATCTTCAAAGCACACTTTGGAGCTTTTAAAGCTTGTTTGAACTTATGCCGTAGCTTTTCAAAGTTTTCAAAAAAAATTGAAAAATTTTCTATTGAGTCCAGAACCATCTTTGGTCTATCCGTGATCACCATTATAACCTCAATAATACTTTTAAACGCTTAAATTACTCTAGTATACCATAAATAGATCATACTTTATAAAATGCATGTGTAATACAACACACAATACAATAATCGAATTAGGATATTACAAAAAGAATATAAGAGGCTTGGGTCATCAAATACTTCATAATCCCAGAAGAATCCTTATCTCAACAGATTTAGAAAAACATATAATAAGTTTCCATGAAAGCCACTCAACAATGTATCTTGAATCACAATAAAGTAATCACAAGACAAAGTAGCACATGGAAAGAATTCAAGGCATCTACACAGTAAGAGAAGAGGATGATAAATTGATACATTTGGCGAATGGTGAATGGTGAGGTGATTGGAAAATAGCTAGGCGAACAAAGGCCTCAGGAAAATGATAGGGCAAGCAAAGATGTCTGGCAACTAATGAGACAAGATGAGCAAAGAAAGCAGAGAAGGAATCAAGGAAGGACCCAAGATGAATAGGGATTTTGTATTTTTATTTAAATTACTTTATAATGATTGTTGGATATAGAGGGAATAAGGAATGGAGTTGAAGCAACACCAATACAATATGGACACACTAATTTTAACAACGTGTAGCGAAACAAAATTGTTTTTCTTACTATAAAGATGTTGTTTCACATACTATTTGAAGAGAAAGTTCGAGTTAGATGGGCCACCCAAATATGATTGTGACTCAAAATTGGGTATATCGAACCTATAAATTTTGGATCAGATTTTTATTAAGATAAACAATATACCTCTATTTATGACAAAGATGGATGAATCCTTTTAAAAATATTAATAAAAATAATTTTAATAAAATTGGATTTTGTTTGTCTCTCTTAGTTTCTTTATTT
>JANKYF010000005.1:62353482-62369842 GCA_029829435.1 Erythroxylum hondense | reverse complement strand
GGAACTCCATCTTCACAAATTAACCAAAATGCATATGAGGCATTTCATCAAACACCTCATATGCATCAACAAATCATTCCAACTTCAAAAACAAATTTGAGAACTTAACCTTCTAACACTAACATGTCAACCTAAAGTTGTTACCCATTCACAAAAGACTCAAAAATACAAAACAAATAACTCAAACAAACACAACAATTTTGACATTATTAATTACATATACATGTCGGGTGAGGGTGGGAAGGGAAAAAAAAGCAACCAATAACAGTGCTTACCCCTTCCGACACACCACCACCGTTCCACCATGTCGACGACAATGAACGACGACTCACCGGAGGAGAAGACGCAACAGACGCAGTAGGGAGGAGAAGAACAATCGATAGTGGGGAGGGGGTGCATTCAGAGGTTATAACGTTTTCAAAACGACGTCGTTTGTTGTCAAATTAATAACATTCAGTCGCAAGCACACGACGTCGTATAAGTTTCCCAATTTACAGATGAAATGTATCATCAGTAATTTTTATCTGTAAAATCATAATATATTTACGCGCATTCAATTCCCGCGCTTCTTTTCCGACGATATTATTCCCGTCGATAAACTAAATTTTTTGGTCAATATTACAGAAAAAAATGTCTATTCTATTGGTAATGGAAATTATATTCTTCCATTTTGTTGACGGTATTATTCCGTCGTTAAAATTAATTTTTCTCGACACAATTATCGATGTAGTTATTTTTTTGCTAGTAAACAATGAGGGTTTGTATTCTGTCGCTATTTTTTCGTCATAACTTCATTATTCTCTTGTAGTGATCTTGGGTTCTTTTCATGGGACTCAAATTATAAGTCACATAGGCCATTAAATATTCTAATTTTGTTCTATTGTATCATTGGATCAAATTTCAATTATCGATTGATCACTTTAAAAGTGAAAAGTGTTGATTTTCCTAAAATAACTAATTTTTTGGAAGAGGTAACTTATATGCTTTTTTTCCATATGATTAAACGTACTATTTGTCTTTTTCTAATGATGGAAGCTTAAAACAATATTAATGATTCCAATGATTGTGTGGAAATAAACGAAAATGATAGTATATGGAATGACACCATAAAGATGAATTTAATCTCATTAATGGTTAAAGAAGTGAAGAAGAAAAATCGAACAAATATTATCTTTCCAAATCTAGTTGGAAGAATATTAAGTTAGGTCTTCAAACAAAATTCAATAAAGAGTACACTAGTGTTTAATTGAAGAACAAGTATAATGTATCAAGGGCTAGATTGAAGAATTTTAAGAACTTATTAAAAGAAATATAGTTACAACTCTTTAACCAGTGAAGTTAACAATACAGATGAATATTGAAAAAATGTATCTAAGGTATAATATGTCTTCATTTATTAATATATCAATTTATAATTTTTGTTCTCATGTTTCCTTTTCACCATTGTAGGTATGTCTGATAACGCATAGGTTCGTGAAAAAGGAATGTAAGGAGTTTTCACATTTGTGTTTTATTTTTGAAGATACTATTGTAACTGGTATACATGCACATCCATTAACTAAATCTCCATCAAATAGTACATAAGAGAAATATATAATTGTTGTTGATGAATATTGCTCATATTAAAAAGGGAGATAAAGTTGTAAGTTCTTCAAGAACATAAGAAGAACAATGCAAAGAGGACACATTCTAACATTTTAGAAAAGGTCTTGATTATAAATGGTAAAAAATAAAAAAGAATGAATGATTTACTAGAAAACAAAATGACCTTAACATCAGTCATTGCTAAGAATAGACTTAGAACTTCATCAGTTAGTTAAGAGACTAATATAATTATAAAATATTTGAATTCCTTAGATGAATTGGGTATTAAGGGTGCAATCAGGAAAAGTTGTGAAAGTTTTACATGATTCTCCATTTTATAGGGAGATTTTTATAAAGATGGCAGATGCAAGGAAGCTAGATTGGATTATATCTCTTTATTTATATTTTATGTTATTGCATATTAAAGTCTTATTGGTTTAGATTTTTTATTTTTATAGTTGTTCAACGGTTTAAACATTTTACGTATAAGTTTTATTAATTATTTTTATTAATTATTTGATATTGGTACTGTAGATACATGGCATCTTATTAAAATCAAATTATGATGATGAATTGATGAAGATAATTATTATTCTATAACTTAGGGAATAGAAAGATTTTATTTTTTTTTTGCACAAGCAACCATGCAGAACTTCTACTCTATCAAGTTATGGTTTGATATTGGAAATCTTGAATATGAATCCTATAAGGATATATAAGAAGTTAAGAATGAGCAAAAGAATTTTTTTAGGCTTATATGATGAGTTAAAGAGTTTAGAAGGCTTAAAGCTAACAAGTCATTTGATTGTGGAGGACAAGTAGCGATTGTTTTGATGACTATAAAGCATAATGCAAAAACTAAGAGTCAATATAGTGCTTTCAATATTCGACGTAGACAATTTCAAAATACTTTTCAAAGTCTTATATGCAAAGAATCATCTTGCAAAAAGAGTCACTACTCCACCATTCTTTACTAATAAACCTCCTTAGAGTTAAAGTAATTCAAAATTCTCTTCATATTTTCAAGTATATGCATATATTAATTACTATTTTCATTATGTTCTTATGATTAATAATTATTTCAATAGTATAATTTTAATTTTTAGGATTGCATAGGAGAAATAGATAGTATACATATTGTTGCACATGGTCCAATCAATGAACAAATACCATTTAGGGGTATAAAAACTTATTCAACTCAAAATATTATGTTATGTTGCTCATTTGACATGTATTTCACATATCTAATGACTAGATGAAAATGTTTTGCAAATGACTCTCGAATTCTTTTTAAAATAATGACAAATTAAACAATCCAATTTCCTATGCCTCCACAAAGTATTACATTATTTTAAGAAAATGTAGTAATTGCAATTAATTTTTAGTAAACTTTTGTTAAGATTATGTTCTTTATATGTTTGTAAGTTCTATTTAGTTTATTAAAGCTGCGACAATATTTTTGAATTTCTTTAAACATATTAAGGTGAGAGATATGATTTACGAGATTATACAGGACAAGGTAGACCTCAAGATCTATAAGAATTGCTTAACTAGAGACATTATTTACTAAGAAATGATATTTAAAAAATTTTGTTGTTCAAAGCAAGATTTCTTATACTTTCAAACATGCCGAATAATGATATGAAGAAATAAAAATACATCATCATTGTTTATTGTGTTTTATATAATTATATTAGAATGCTATTAGAATGCACGAACAAAATAATAAATTTTTTGATAGTTATGTTGAAAATGAAAGCAAATTAAGGAAAGTATAAATGAAGATGTAAGTTTTCAAGAAAAGTATAATGCCACTCCAACACAACTTTGAAGTATGTCTCCGAAGTGAGATGAAATTACTAGAATCGTGGTTGGCTTGGTGAAGTTTCTACTGGGTATTTATTTGGTGTATCGTATGTGATCTTGTTTTTGCTAAATATATACGTGAGTCACTTGGCTTGTAAATAATTCTTGATCTGTGTCTTGGTGCATTTTATCCTAAAAAATGGGCAGATCACATGGCTTTTATTGTTCAAAAAATTGGGGCATACGATGTGCCTAAACCTTTGTGTTTGAAAGGTTTTATTATGGGCTGAAGAATAGTGTGCGTGAATTGGAGGTCTAGTGATGTTACCTGCAGGATTATTCAACTGCTCATGGTTTCGTAATTATGCAAGAAATTATTCCTTATCGTTTTGCAAGTGTCTTCTTGAATATTAAGTTGTTTGTTTAATCACTTAAGTGATTTATTCACTATTCTTGTTTCAAAAGATTGTTGAGAAAAATTCTCTGTTGAGACTAGTAAAAGGCAGTCGTACTATTAGACGTAAAAAAAATTTACGGGTAGTGAGGACAAAAGATAATATCAAGAGTTGAGTGATATCAGCTCAATTAAGCCTTGTATAAAACTATTATGGTTAGTGAAAGAATTAAACTAGGTGAAGGTCTCGCAGACATAAACAAAATGTACTAAACTATTTATATTTGTACTTTTATTTTTTATTTTTGATTATACTAAAAAAGACTGCAGCAAAATATGAGAGTTTGCAAAACAAATACACCCCTACGATTCTTTCAGTTTGTAATAGCTAAATCGCTAGTAATGCGGGTTAACTTTCTATTCAAATGATCCAACACCTTTCTCTTCCTCTATACCCCGCGAATCTTCCCTTATCTATAGTCATCATCCCACGATCGACATTTAGATAATTAGATAATTAAGACATTGGTTATTCAAGTTGTTTCTGGTTCACGTAGTCTGAGTTAATTTTGTTGCTCCTAAAGAGCGAAATGGATGATCTGGCACCTGGTTTCGCTTCATCCCAATAGAGGAAGAGCTGATCTCTTTTTATCTGCAAAACAAGCTTGATGGACGAGCACTGAAACCGAGTTATAGATCGTGTTATACCCGTCCTTGATATCTACGACTACAATCCGCAGGATCTTTCTCGTAAAAGATTTTATTTTTGTCTCTATATATTCTTCCTTGCATATTTGGCTTTCCTCTTACTTTTCTTGATGCCTTGAACTTACCTATAGCAAGGAGGGTTCATTCGCTCGTATTTAACTCAAAGTTGCCAAGATCGGATTTACTTCAGATGATCAAGTATCAGCAGTGTAACTAACATAGAAAAGGAAAACACTCCTTGTGTACTTGTTTTAGTCAGCTTGCGAGTGTTGTGTAACAACTGTCACAATGACACGCACACCTAACATATTTGCATAATCCCCCTGTCGCCTCTTCTTACTTGGGTTTGTATACACCTGAAACTATTTTGTTCGCATCACTGTCAAGAGACTTGTGTCGCAGGGACTCAGAATCAGAGCACTGGTTTTTCTTTGTTCCAAGAAAAGAATGCGAGTTGCGAGGTGGAAAACCCAACAGATTGACAATCTCAGGCTACTGAAAGGCCAGTGGTTGTCTTGGCTATGTCTATTCATTGAAAGATAATCGCATCATTGGATTTTCTACAACGGAAGGGCTCCCAACAGTCGAAAAACCGAGTGGAAAATAAATGACTACAAAGCTATAGTCACAGTTACTTCCTCACATCCGAAGGTTAGACCATTCGTGACAAACCGATTTACTTTCCAATCATTTATTACATTTTCAAGAAGAACTTGGGATTATTATGGGATTGAAAATTTGACAGGTCCAAGTTACATCCTAACTTTTGGTCACTATAATTAATGGTCATATAAGATTACTAGAATAAAAAACAGTACCACCAATATCAAGGATTTCATTGCCTGCAGAACAAGGCCAACCCTTTGAATTTGGAAAGGATATAGATTTTGACAGCAATTAGATCCGTATTTTGATGAAAAACAGGAAATACAATGGCGTTAATTAGCTCCTAACTCTATTCTTAAGAGTGCTTTAATCAAGTACGACATGGGTCAATTAACTTTGGTAAAATCATGGTCACGAGAAAGCATCACGATGGTCGCCGTCATTAGGGATGTTTCTGTTCTGCTGTTGAGCAGCGCCAAGCTACACCTCTATAACCAAATCTACGACATCATCATTGTCTAACGAATCAACTACTGTTGCATTATCATCCATGAAGAAGACAACTCCATGGATAGTTCTGCGGAGTTTGATTGAGTTCATGTTGATGTTGTTGTCTTCGAGAAAGTTTCTCATAATTTCTTCCTTCCACTCTCTGATTGTTGTATCAATGCTCAGCGTCAACCAATGTATGCTATCTTCTACTCGAACCCCAATTCTAATCATCTGTTCTATATCAACTGCGCTGCCGTTGGAAATCCCATAATCACTCAACAGTCTCGTATCTTCTTCCAGACTCACGTTACCGAAGAGGAGTTTGTGATTCCCTGCTGATGACGCCCCACAAAAAGGCCGGATTCCCAATTTGAGGTCATGAACTGTTGCAGTCACTGGAGTCATCAGGGTAGCGATAAAATCGCCTTTCCTAATCAAAATCGGCATCCACTGCAATGCAAAGTATATTTTTTAGATGCAATCAGATGCTGAATTACAAGTTATTAGATATTGATATGCCTTTTCATTCATCTATTTGTAAACAGAGCTCGAATCTAGCAATCTTTAATTTCCGTATACATTGATTTAGATCAAAGAACTTCAAGACTTACTGGAACGTGACCATTATTGTGTGAAGCATCATCCATGGCCTTCGGGGAATTGGAACGAACCTCAATTTCAATAAGAAATATGAGTTTGGATCAATGGAGCATAAGAAATCATCATTCTCATCCAAATCTTGTCTTTTTATACATCCTCTCATGTTCTTAGCGTGCTTGTACACTAATCCACGATATCCAAGTGTTCATACTGACTGCTCATGATAATCGTATTAGTTACCGGTGCCAATCAGCAGTCATATTGTATGAAGACCAAAAAAAAAAAAACAATATCTTCATGAAATCTACTCATAGGGGCGAAATTTACTCATCGGGCTTATCAGAACTGGAACGAAGAGTGGATTCATTGCTTCATCAGAGAAAATTATACCAAAAGGGGTATCCTTCTAACGAAACTTCATAAAAAATAGTCATAAGCTGTTAGTGTAATGAAACATCGATCAGTGTCTCCTCCTCCTGGCATTAGGCTCCCCCAAGATGAGTACAAGAGCTATTAACAAGCCTAATTGATCACCATTGCAGGATTCAACGAGTATCAACCACGGAAACAAGTAGGGCATAAAAGAAAATCAATAGTTCTATGTTATTAGTAAGCCTCAAAATCAATAGTGTATAAAACCTATATATATTTAATATGTGGCTCATTAAATAATTATGATTTTAATAATATTAAATGTTAAATTATGATTGATCAATTTGATAAAGTAAGATAATGTTGATTAAGTAATATAAGATTTTATTTTTAAACTTACCGTTTGATGGTAACAATTCGGAGATATCTTTATTTAATTTGAAACCGATCCTCTCTTTCGCCCGTATACACCTTTATTTATTTTCACCATCAAGAAGCATAATTATTGAGGGAAAGATGAGAGAAACAAATGTAAACAAAGAATTTTCAAATCTAGGCTAAAGAATTATTGTGATTATGTTTATGTAATAAATTATGCTTACACGTGGTATCGGAGCCTGGTTTTAAATTCTATGTTTTCTAAAATATCACATAATGTTGGGTAAAGCATAGAAAATAAGACAAAAAAGAAAAGAGACAGAAGCCAAAAGTGAAAATAAGATAGCCTTTGTAATGGACTTTTTCTGCATCCTATTCAGAGACAGAACAGGCCTATATATAGGCTTACAATTAACCAATAAAAGCTAAAAACAAAGGCACTAAACGAAAAGTGGAGAAGTGGAAAAAAAATAAAGACATGGACTGAAACTTAATGGGAAACAAGGAACATAACATCTACATAAAACGCGAGACATGTGGTCATTAACTTAAAAGTGGAGAAGTGGAAAAAAAATAAAGACATGGGCTGAAACTTAATGGGAAACAAGGAACATAACATCTACATAAAACGCGGGACATGGGGTCATTAACTTAAAATGTGTCCCACTAATTTTGAAGCACTATTCGACACTTCCTCTTGCTTCAAAATTACTAACTCCAAATTTTTGTCAAAAATAAGTATGTTTAGCTTGGGAGAGCGCTTCGGTGAAAATATCAACTGCTTGGTTATTTGTTCCGCAGAACTTTAACATTATCTCTCCTTTTATTGTAAGATTGCGAACAAAATGATAAAAGATGTTAATATGCTTTGCTCTACTATGAAAAGTTGGATTTTTTGTCACTGCTATAATGGTTTCGTTGTCACAAAATATTTATATCGCACCTGCTTGTTCATGGAGAATATCAGTCAACAATTTTCGTAACCACGCGACTTGACAAGCTGCAGAAGTTATAGTAATATACTCTACTTTTGATGAAGATAATGTAAAAACATCCTATTTCTTTGAACTACAAGTAATTGCTCCAGATCCCAAGCTGAAAACATTACTTGATGTACTCCTTCGATCATCAAGATATCCTACCCAATCACTGTCACTATATCCAATCAAGTTAAAATTTGCATCTTTGGAATACCAAATCCTAAAATCAATAGTTTTGATGATATAACATAGTACCCCTTTAGTGGCTTCAAAGTGTTGTTTAGTGGGACTATGTATGTACCTGGACAACACACTTACATAAAAACATAATATCTGAATGAGTATGTGTTAGATAATTTAAGTCTCCAATTAAACTTTTATAGAGACTTGGATCAGCAGTGTCTGTACCATCTTCAAGTTGTAATTTTTCGTTAACATCCATCGGTGTTTCAGCCACTTTGCAATTGTGCATCCCAAATTTGAACATAAAATTACTTGCATACCTCATTTGCAAAAGAAAAGTACCAGCTTTAACTTGTTTCACTTCTAATCCAAGAAAGTATCTTAACATATCCAAATATGTCATTTCGAACTCTTTCATCATGCATGATTTGAATTCAGCAACCAAGGTTTCAAAGGATCCCATATAAATCACGTCATCAATATAAATGCATACAATAAGAAAATCTTTATCATGCTTCTTTACATATAGTGTTGGCTTACTTTCACTCCTCTCAAATCCATTATGTTGAAAATATGAATCAATTCTTTTGTACTATGCATTGGGTGCTTATTTTAGGCCATAAATAGCTTTTTTAAGCCTATAGACTTTGTTCTCATTCTTAGTAACCACAAATTCTTTGGGTTGAGAAACATAGAATTTATCTTCTAACTCCCAGTTCAAAAATGAAAATTTCACATCAAATTGATAAACTGACAAATTTAATTTTGTAGCAAGAGTTAAACGAGTTCTCACTATTTCAAAACGACAACCGGTGAAAAGTTTCTTCAAAGTCAATACCTTGATGTTGCGCATACCCCTTTGCTACAAATCTTGCTTTGTAGTTCTGTATACTACCTTCAGCATCGTATTTAAGCTTGTACACCCACTTGAGATCGATCGGTTTCTTACCATCTGGTAGATCTACTAGTTCCCATGTTTGATTGTGCTCAATTGCTCTCATTTCTACGACCATTGCATCATGCCATTCTTCTACTTCAACTACTTCATTCAAAACAAGTGGGTTTTGTCATATACGAAGCAAATGAACATGATTCATAAATCTCTCGTAGTGATCTAAAATAGCTAGCATGTCTGTTTGAGACATATTTAATTAACAATTAAGTCATATAAAATTATCATCATTACTATAATTAGGGTATGTCTTCAAATTGGCCAAAGAAGATCTTAGAAATAAACTAAATGTTTTGAGTGGAATAATTTTTTTGAATATGATTTAAGTTTTAAGTTTTATGAATCAAAGAATTAATGCATAAGTGTTCTATTATGTTTTACAATTTCTGTTCCCGTTAACTTTAATTCAGTTGCTTCATCTATTCCAATCTTTAATGGATTAAATTACTCTGACTGGAGTGAACAAGTACAATTTCACTTTACTGTATTAGGTTTTGATTTGACACTCCAAGCTGAGAAACCAACTGCTATTACTAATGCAATCACAGCTGATGAGAAATATTTCTATGAGCTTGGGAAAGATCAAACAGATTGAGCCTAATGTTTATGTGAATGACTGTTGCTAACAACATTAAGATGACTCTTCCCAACACTAAAGTTGCTAAAGAGTTTATGAAATTTTTGAAAGAGCATTCCCAAACTGATGATAAGTCACTCTCGGGGATATGAATGACTAAGTTGACCACTATAAAGTCATTCTTAATTCTTTGCCTTCTAAGCATTATGGGCCATTCGAAATGAATTATAACATTATAAGGGATAAGTGGAAAGCGAATAAATTGGCCAGTACGCTTGTTCAAGAGAAGACAAGACTTAAGAATCAAGGGACCCAGACCATTAATTTGATAAGACATTAAAGAGCTAGAAAGAAGCCTAAAAGGAATTATGGCAAAGGCAAAGGAAAGTAAAGACCACTTAAAGTTAATGAATCCTTTAGTCAAATTCATAAGAAGGAACATAAAGGTGATAGATGTCATTTTTGCAAGAACTTGAGCATTATCAGAAAGATTGCCTAAAACGTAAAGGCTGGTTCGAAAAGAAAGGTAAGCCTAGTGTTTTAGTATATTTCAAATCTAATTTGGCTGAAGTTCCTTTTAATACATGGTGGATTGATTCTGGTTGTACCACTCATGTTTCAAATACTTAGCAGGGATTCCTTACAACCTAAACTACAAACCCAAATGAAAAATTTATTTTGATGGGGAACCATGTCAAAGCTCCAGTTGAAGCCATAGGAACTTATCTTTTGGTTTTAGATACTAGAAATCATTTAGATTTATTTCAAACACTTTATGAACCTTCTATTTCCCATTTATTTTCCTTATCTAAACTTGATTATGTTGGTTATACTTTCAAATTTGGGAATGAATGTTTCAGTTTATTTAAACACAATTGCCTTATTGGTTTTGGTATTCTTTACGATGGCTTATATAAGTCGAATCTTAATAACCGTTTTGTTGAAACCTACTAACCCTACATCTTAATGTTGGCACTAAACGTGATTTAATTAATGAAAGTTCAGCTTTCTTGTAACATAAATGTTTAGGTCATATTTTCAAAGAAAGACTACAAAGATTGGTGAAGAATGAAAATTTACCATATTTGGACTTTACTGATTTTGGTGTGTGTGTGGATTACATTAAGGGAAAGCAAACTAAACACATAAAGAAAGGAGCCACAAGAAGTACCCAGCTTCTTGAAATTATACACATTGATATATGTGAACCTTTCAATATTTCATCTTTTAATGGAGAACAATATTTCATTACATTTATTGATGACTTTTCACATTATGGATAGGTCTATTTATTGTATGAGAAGACTCGATCAACAAATGCATTAGAGGTGTTTGTTCATAAGGTGAAAGGAAATTAGATAGAAAGGTGAAAATTGCATATATGATCGGAGTGTTGAATTTTATAGAAAATATAATGAGTCAGGACAATGCCCAGGTCCATTTGCCAAATTTTTTGAAAACACGGTATATATGCTCAATACGCAATGCCAGGTACACCACAACAAAATGGTGTGACAAAAAGACGTAATTGTACATTAATGGATACGGTTAAGAGTATATTAAGTAATTTGTCTTTACCCTTATCATTGTGGATGCATGCATTGAGGTCCATTGTTTACTTGTTAAATAGGGTTCCTAGTAAGGTAGTTTTAAAGACTCCTTTTGAACTGTGTACTAGAAGGAAATTTAATCTAAGGCACTTATATGTTTGGGGTTGCCCAACAGAAGTAAGAATTTATAATCCATATGAAATGAAATTGGATCTAAGAACAATTAGTAGATTTTTTATTGGTTATCCAGAAAAGTCTAAATGGTATAGATTTTATTGTCCTAATCATACAAAAAGAATTGTCGAAACTAAAAATGCTAAGTTCATTAAGAATGGTGAAATCAACGGGAGTGTTGAAAGACCACGAAAAGTGGTTATTGAAGAAATAAAAGTTCAAGCTCCCTTACCGACTTCTTCAAAATATGTTACTCCTCAAGTTGTAGAACGGTTTGACAATTTATAGGAGAAACAAATAAATGTTCAAACACTTCTTGAAGTGCCTATAGTTAATGAACCTATTGAACCTACAATTAATGTTCCAGTTTTAGAACAACCATAAGAAATAGCATTAAGAAGGTCTCAAAGACCTAGAAAACTAGTTGTTTCTAATGATTATGTGGTATATTTACAAGAGTCAAAGTTTGACATAAGAAATAAGGATGATCCAGTTTCGTTTTCACAAGCCGTTGAAAGTATTAATTATACTATATGGATTGATGCTATAAAAGAAGAGTTAAATTCTATGGAGCATAATGAAGTTTGGGATTTAGTCAAATTGCCTAAAGGTCGTAAGAGAGTCAGATGTAAGTGAGTTTTTTAGACTAAATAGGACTCTTATGGAAATATTGAAAGACATAAAGCTAGACTTATTGCCAAAGATTATACTCAGAAAGATGACATTGATTATAAGGAGACTTTTTCACCTATCTCAAAGAAAGACTCTTTTAGAATTATTATGGCACCAGTGGCTCATTATGATTTAGAGTTATATCAAATGGATTTAAAAACAGCCTTTCTTAATGGTAATTTAGACGAAGATGTGTATATGGATCAACCTGGAGGCTTTTCAATTAAAGGAAATGAAAAGCCTACAGGGTTTTTCATTTCCTTGGTTTAAATGGGGCTATTGTGTGATTTGTATTATTATATGAGGCTGACGCCCCTGCTTCCATGTGTCCCACAGGTTTAACTCCTCTTCCGAAGCATACAGGGATGCTGACAACTATTATCGTTTCTTGTTTCTAGGTAAGGGTGTAGGCTTATTGGAGCATTTGAAGGCCTATCAACTTGATCGTAAGTTCCAGCACAAGTTTAAAACCCTTCAAGAGGAACCCGACTAAGTAGGCTTCTAGCAGTGATAACTTCTTTGAGTATCTATCGAATTGAGCACATTATTATAATATTGACCCATCTTGTTTTAGTTCCTTCAGATCACCGATAGGGGGTCCTCGAATATATCTTCATTGAACCTCTGTCTTAGTATGGTTAAAAATTCTTCCGATTTTATTGTTTCTCTTTCTTGTCGGTTTCTAATCATTAGCTGGTACCACTCTTACATTATACCTTTCATGTGCAAGGAAGCTACTGTCATCTTAAATTCTTTTGATATGTCGTTAATTATGAAGAATTGTTCACATCGATAGATCCAACTATTTACTCCTATTCCATCAAATGTCGAAAAGTCTATTTTGTTGTATCTAATCAGTATGGTGTAGTTTCCACCATCTCTTAGATTTTTTGTGGTGACCTAAATATCTTTTCTTCCTATATTTTGCAAAAGTTGTTAGAACATTGACTTGATGTCATTGATCTCTTTTTCATTCCTCATTTGATATTCCAATAGATTCTTCATTCCTTCTTTTAAGCGGCATACCTTCGCTCTTTTCATGTTTTTTTTTCCATTGAGCTTTGCTGAGGGTCGTTCGCTCTGATACCAACTGTTATGAATGTTTTAACTCACTCGTACACTAGCTACGTAAGTGAGCTTGAAGTTTTCTGAATGTTAACATTTTAGAGAGAAGATGAAGCAAATATAAAAGGACAACAAACTTCTGTGATTTTTCATTAATTAGTAAGTTCGTTAAAATAGCTAATAAATAGTATAAGATAATTCTAGAGAGCGACATATGTCTCTTTTATTGCATGATTGTTATAACCATTGATGATGCAATACATATCATTATTATTACTACTATAGAGTCTTTGACATTGCTTTCAGCTTCCTTCCTTGTGCATGTTGCTTATTTTGGTTAATTGTTGGTAACAGATCAACTGGAGTGCTAAGAAGTATATAAATGTAAAACAAAGCAAGGTGTGGTATGATATATATCCTTTTCCAGTATCATCTTTCACCAAAAAGAAAAGAACAGTAAACTCTTATTTGTTCAGTACATCTTTTAAATAAGGATAAACATTACAAGACATCATATTATTGGAAACTAACCATGATCGAATCATGAGCATAGTAGAACACAAAATTTTTACGGGTTTTGATCGAATCTCGATAATTACATAACCTGAATAAAAACATGATTTGTAAAGTAGCTAAGAAATCATACTTAATTCGCGTTTCTTGTTGAAATCTTTTGACAAAATTTTTACCGTGTCAACCACAAGTTATTCAATTGTCCAGTCTCTAATAATATTTACACAACAACTTCTCAATGCCTTTTGAGAGGAAGAAAATAAGAGTGCTAGCTCCTTTATCTTTTCTTCCTATTAATAGAAAAACCACTAGAATTTTTATAATTTTTATTAAAATTAAAATCATTAATTTTAATTAAAATCACATTCTAATTATAATTAAATTAGTTTTAATAAAATCTAATATCTTATATTTCACCCCTAAAGTTTCTCTAACTTTATAATTAAGTCCAACTTATTTATCATTTTGTTTGTCAAAACTTATTTTCATTCCATTTTATGATCCTTAATTATCATAATTATCGTGTATACTTCTCATTTGTTATAATTTTTGTCATCCTTGGTATAATAATACTAATATTTACATTCTTTCAATTTAATTATCATTTTGTTTGTCAAAACTTATTTTCACTCCAGTTTAATATCAAGATCTAATTAAGTATTATTACTTCGATGCATGTAAACAAATTATGAAAACTGCTCTGAAGTCTAATTCATTAGCTCTGGTTAATAAAACTATTATATATTTACAAGAATAAACTATATTCAAATTCTGACATAAGTCAAGGGATTCTTAATCATCCAACCGAAGACATTGGAACAAGTCCTCGATTGAGTTGTTAGGATCAGTTGGTCAACTTAATTCTTTGAGTTCATGTATCAACTAATTTACGATTGTCTGCATGTTGCAACTGGCTTAGTATAGTATTAGGAAACATGTTTTTTAAGTTTAAACTATACGTAACCGAAATGGAAATCACTAGCAACAACTCCTCTTAACCAAATTTCACGAAAGAAAGTTTATAAAAGTACAAGCTTTTTGGTATGCAATTCTGAACAGAAAGCTAATCAACTGGATCCGCTTGATTCTCTCCATATGCACATGTATATAAAAGCCTAGAATTTTGAGCCCGTCCCATCACACGTTTTTTAGTCTCTGTATCCTCATCATATCACACGCTTTTCATTCTCTTAATTTTTGGACCAAAATGTCAACTGAAATTCACATTCCTGACGAGTCAAGTGCTGCTGCTAAAGGGAAGGCACCTCTGATAGGAGGCCTTAAACGTGTAAAGGCAACAGGATACAAAAAGGGGATTGCCATATTCGACTTCCTTTTGAGGCTTGGAGGTTTAAGTGCTGCTCTGGCTACTGCAGCTACTATGGGCACTAGTGATGAGACTCTTCCGTTCTTCACTCAGTTCTTCCAATTCGAAGCTAGCTACGACGATCTTCCCACTTTTCAGTAGGTCACTGTACTTCTTTTACTGTTCATGCAAGATGCATTATTACTCCTCGTGAGAACCTTAACCAACGGCTTACATGTATCTACAGATTCTTTGTCATCGCGATGGCAATTGTTGGTGGATACTTGGTCCTTTCCCTTCCTTTCTCCGTTGTCAGCATCATTCGCCCAAATGCCGTTGGACCACGTTTCCTTCTCCTTATTTTGGATACGGTAGTCTTCAAAATCATTAATTTAAACTAACTACCAATCAGCGTTGAACTTTAACACCATTTGTTCTATAACAACTTACAGGTGGCACTAACTCTGAATACGGCAGCCTCAGCTGCTGCTGCGGCTATAGTCTACTTAGCTCACAATGGCAACTCAAGTGCAAACTGGTTAGCTATCTGCCTACAATTCGGCGACTTTTGTCAGAAAGCCAGCGGGGCAGTTGTGGCATCCTTTGTTTCAGTTGTTGTCTTCGTGTTTTTGGTTTTGATGTCTGGTCTGGCTATTCGAAAACTTTAAAAATATGAAACGCTGATCATGTTTCTGATCTTCGTTATGTTGTTTGTTTCCGTATCTTCGTATTGTAATTCCTCTTGTAACTTACAAGAGCAAGTCATTTATGACATTGTTGCACGAGAAGTTGAAATTATCACAAACGTCTTCCGCTTTTATCATACAATCAAGTAGTTACTTTGTATTTTGGTCATCATTTCATATATGTCAATGCATATACATAGTGTAGCAGCCATATTGCTGTCCAAGCTGAACTTGCCACAATAGATTCTTGATATAGCAGTAAAATTAAAAATTTTGAAGACACCTTTATGTATAAAACCATGGCTCTAATTTGTTCCAATATCAAGCGGCTTCCCTTCCAAGTTCCACTTTTGGCCATGGTACTCTTTTTTTTCTCCTCAAAAGAACTCACAATTTTTCAGAAAATATAATTTCCATGATTAATTAATTAACAGTAAACACCTTAAGTCACCCTTTTTGTTGAAACTAACCATACACGAATCCACAGCTGGAGTATTTGTTTCCCATTTTATTTTTAATTTTTTTGTTTTTGTTTTCAAATTCAGTAAAAAAAATTATTTGTTTGAGCTTTTAATTTCGATTTTTAATTTTAGTTTCTTCCGGTTTTAAAAAATTATGAAAATCTTAAAAAGTAGTTTTTGTTTCCAGGTTAAAATTATCTTTTTCTAGGTGACTGAAAAAATACTAAAGTGGAACCTTGGGCATGGACCAAAACTTACTTCTCACGATTTGGTCCACTGATTTGAGATGCAAATGAAAAAC
>JANKYF010000005.1:62263778-62275685 GCA_029829435.1 Erythroxylum hondense | reverse complement strand
GAGGACAATTTAAAATTTTTGACGAACTTGATATGATATCTTTAGAAAGTATATTAAGATTGTTCATATTCTACTTCTAGACATCATTCATTTTTAAAGAAAACCTCTTATATCACAAATATACTATCTATATTATTCTTACATGTTGTAACACTTTTTGTTTTCCTTTTAATTTACATATACAATCACTCTGTGATTGTTTAGCAACTTTAAATATTCACATTACCCAAATTCTTCATTGAGAAATATATAAAGAATGAAGTCAAGGGGTTAAATAGAATAAGATATTATAAGAATGAATAAGTTGTTTAAACAACTAAGGAGAAATTTGAAAGAACTCATTGAGACATATATAATTCCACTTAAGATGTGGAACTTTAAAAAGAGGAATAACTAGCTCACTATCAATATAAACAAACAGATGAGATGAACTTATAACTAATATAGTAAAGATTAAGGATTTTATGGTTGAATAATAGTGACAAAAATACAATCATTTTTCACAAATTCTTATTTTTGATGAAAAATTATAATTATATTAGATTATTAAAAGATAGAACTAGGAGATTAATGACATCAAAAGAAGATCTTCACAAGGAAGTTCAGTCTTTCTTCTTCAGTACCATTGGTATTCCAACAACTACAGTCTCATCTGTTGATCTCTTAAGGTATATTATAAAGAAGAAAAAAGTCTACACAAGCTATTAAACTATTAATTAGAGCTATAATTAAAAGAAAAGTTAAGGAAGAAATTTTTGCTTTACATGCTAGATGGTCTTCTCAATTCCTTTTCAAACAGAGTGCTATTTGTTTAGGTTTGTAGAAAACAATTTTAAACAGAGTACTACTGTCATTTTTATGCTTTTCTTACTTTTATTATTATTGATATTGTTACTGCCCTTATTCATTTACTTTATCCACCTATTATCTTCACATTTCACATTCACTAGTTCAATCTCACCACCTCCCAATTCTTCACTTTTTTCAACTTCACTATCATCTCCAAAAATCCTCACTCTCGTATCTTATTTTTTGCTACAACCCTTTTATCATATATTCCTTTTCACCAATATCTTAATACTAATTAAATAATTTTGTGTTGATTTATTCAAATCAGACATGTAACCTAGATTTTTACATGAATAATAATTTCATATTTATAAATATCTCACTCACGAAAAATTAGAAATGGATGGAAAACAAGGACCTAGAAAGACAATAAACTAGAAAACCTAAGAAACAAGACCTGACCTAATAGAAAAAAAATTCAATGGAATCAAAAAATACCAAAGTAGTTTTCGAAAATCACCTGGTGAAAAGTCCAAGATCAGTCACTTTTTGCATCAATAGAGTAGGGGAAAGAAAAATTAGCAAAATTTTCAATAAGATTTAGAGAAGAAAAATTAACAAAAATTTCAATAAGATTTAGAGAAGAATAACTAACCCAAGAAAAATCTTATATTATGCATAGGCAAAAATCCATAAGAAAATGAAGTAGATGAGGGAAGGAAATAGTTAGGAATAGAGAATAGATGATAAGGTTTCCTAATGGTGATGACTTTTTGGCCAATAGAATCTACTTAAAAAATATGCAAAACGTCTTTTTAATGTTTTTATGAAATTGTTGTGATTTTTTATTTTTAAAAATAAGAAATCGTAGTGAGCCCTAGATAAATATATTTTAATAAAATTTTTATTTTATAATAAAAATTACAACAAGAAGCGAAAGAAAAAGATAAATAGGTCGGCATTGAGATGTAAATATTTTTTTTAACTACTTTTTACTTATAGGCTTTCGAATAAAGCTAAAGCAAACTATTGTAACCTTATTCTTTAATTCTAGAATGGTTGTAGCAATTTTTAGAAGTCTGTGCGATACATTTATAAAAGAAAGAAGGAAAAATATTTATAACAAACTTAATCAACTCAAAAAAAAAAAAAAAAAACGAGACAAAAAAGAAAGAAGAAATAAAACAGAACTTTGGGCTCAACTCAGTCCAACTGTAGCCTAAGAGAAAATGTTAAGCGACCTTAAGATTGGACTTCAACTAGGTTTCCTCACGATATTGCCCCTTTTCAACAGGGACCATGGCCTAAATGCCATCACTAGATTATCTGTATTCGTTGCTGTCATATCCCCATATTGCACCATCTGATTCCTCCTCCATTTCTGTTCTTTTTAGTTTTTACCATTCGGCGTCACTCCTCTGAGTTTCTTCAGAGGTTGCCACCACTGATCCCTCGTGTGTTTTTAATTATAGTTGCCATCTTTAAGCTCTTATCTCGGTATCGCCATCATCTTCGAATGAGGAAAGCCATCACCCATTTTCCAAGCTGAGGAGACCACGACGAGATCGGCTAGGGCAGCGCTGATAGTCGCAGGCTACAGAGGAAGTGCCAGATTTATCACTGAGGTTTCCAGACATTTTTCATCGCCGAACAAGGAGTCGAAGTCGCAGCTCAGATAAGATATGGTTTGTTCCTGTTCGAGTCTTATCTCCACTGTCACTTTCTTTACTTTTGTTGTTTTGTTGGCCCTTTGTTTTCTGATTGAGTTATGATACGTCAATGTTCTGCCGGAACCTTTTTTTCAGTATTAATATATGGATTTTTTTTCTGGGTTTTTATATGATTTAACTTTGGCTGCCCTTGTCATTTCTATGTTCTAGGGTTGTTTTCCCTGACATTTCTGATTCTCTATTGCTTGCTCTTAGTTTTCCATTGTCATTTTTCATTCTAATCCCTGATTTTTTTTTCTTTTTGGTTTTTGTCCTTGAACCCGTATTGCTCATTTTTCCATGTCTTTTTTGTGTCTCTTTCTTTCTCTGATATAGTTTTTATGTCGGCTCAAAATATGTGAGATGGGTTTATGGCCTTAAGCTCTCCTGTTTCTTATTTTCTCGATTATGTCTTGGCATTTCAGTTTTTTCTTTTCGGTCTTTCTATCATGTTTGATATACGTGTGGCTTGGTGATGAAATTGCCATTTTAAAACCATGTTTGAGTATTTGGAAATCAACTTGTGTTATGACATATTTTGTCTTACGGATCTTATTCCTGAATCCTTGGCTTGTGGTTGCTGAAGATAAAGTTTTACTTTGTATGTCAATAACTGGTACTCCAGTTATGGAACCAGAATAGTGAAGAAGGTGTCCAAACTTTTTATTAGAAGGAAATAGAGCATTAACCTTTAAACCAGACGTGTACAAAGAAAAGTTGCAGCCACCCCAAATAGAACTAATCAGTCAGAGAAAAAACAAGGACGGAAAGAGGAAGAAAGCAATTTCAGTTTTTAAGGTTGAACATGAACCCAAATTCTGTATAGTTGTACCAGCAACAGCGAAATTGTGTTCTGAAAATGAAAGATATATAAACTTTATAGTAAATGATGTCCACTTCATAAACTATAGTGCGTCAAATACAAAACTCAAGTGAAACTTCTGCAATAAATTCATAAAAAAAATGATGGGAAGAAATAAAAACTTTTAACTTCTGCAATAAATTCACACAAAAATGGTTGGAAGAAATAAGAATTTTACAAGTAACAATAGAAAGAAAAACATTATAAGTATATTCCCACAGGAGCATAGCAATCGATTAAACACTTAAACTATTAACACGTGCACACTACGAGATAACGAACCTTGTGTTCATTTGCAAAGCAAAGCCAATGAATCCCCTCTTGGCTTTGTGCAGTCATTCTTTCCCCCTTTCCCTCATATTAAGTTTTTATTGTGGGCTGCCGTTGACCAAGAGTGTTGGTGCATTGTTACAAAGAAAGTTGGCCCAAATTGAGTTATTCACTTTTCTTGATACAAAAAGAAAAATTTTGGAGTCCTTTTATTATTTTTCGGGTGATTGAAGTCTTTATTCTAACAAGTGAAGCTTTGACTTTGATTGGTCCTGGTTCATCCTATCACCATTTCTCACAGTGCTTTTGTTGGACTAATGGTTCCTCCTTCTTAGTTGAACTATGCCAAGGTGACTTCATGGGGTTGGTTCCTTATCGTTGCTTGGTCAGTTTCTTTTATTGGCTTAGTTTTTGCTGCAATCGTATCAAAGCTTCTCCCATCTTCTGATAACCCTGTCATCTCTGCTATTCAAAATGATAGGTACTAAACTTGCCATTTGAAGTTCGATTTGTTTTACTTGTATTATGCAATCATTTTGCCTGAGTCTAACTAGATATTGTTGGCTGATAGGATCAAGATCTTTGTTTTCATTGGAAAACTTGTTACTTTGTCATGGGAGTTGATATGTTGAATTAGGTGATTGGCAGATCTTCTATTATTAGGGCTTTAGTATAAAATACACAAACTTCGACTTAAGGTGTTTTAAAATTTTAAATAAAACAATAATGTTTGTTCATTTATCTGATCATCATCCTTTAAATAAATCATAAACTTTTGGACATCCTTTAAGGTCAAACTATTTGGGTGTAGAAGTAATTGATCCCTTGATGCATTGTCCATTTAACTGATCATTATCCTTTAAGAATGGAGTTACATAGGTTTGAAAACGTCTCTTCTGATTTTTGGTCTAGTTTTCCTGATCTGGCTTCTTCTCTGTATCAGGTATTATTGCTTTCTAGTGCCCTTGACGCTTCCCATCATAGTCATTGCTGTGTATTTCCATTGGCTTAGCATGAAGCTGTTCAAGCATGCTTGATGTGATACCTCCAAATCAATCACGTCGTGCCAAAAACTTCAGTTGTTAGAATAAAGGGGAACAGATCCTCTGTTCCAGTTATGATGTTCCAATCATGTTCCATTAAATCTCATCTATACATTTATGTGGACCCCACATAAATGTGTGGATGAGATTTAATGGAACATGGTCGGAACACCGTAATTGGAACAAAGGATTTCATGTGGAATAAAGACTCAAGTCATTTGGAAAATAATAAAAGATTCCAATTTTCTCTTTCTGCATCGAGAAGAGTGAATAAATCAAGTTTGGGCCAACTTTATTTATCTAACCTCTTGGCCTATGGCAGCCTATAAGAGAAACTAACATGTGGAAAAAGGGGAGAATGACTGTAGAAAGCCGAGACGGCTTTGCAAATGAACACATGGTTCATTGTCTTGTTGTATGCACTTGTTCATAGTTTTAGTAATTGCTTCACTTATATGGAGTATATACGTGTAATGCATTTGTTTCTACTGTTCCTTGTGAAGTTTTTATTTCCTCCCATCATTTTTGTTATGTGAATTTATTGTGGGGGTTTCACTTGAGTTTTGTATTTGATACACTATAGTATATCAACCGTGCATCCTTTATTATAAAGTTTATTAATCATTTATTTTCAGAACACATTTTCTCTGTTGCTGGTACAAATATACAGAATCGAGTTCATGTTCAATCTTAAAAATTGAAATTGCTTTCTTCGTTTCTCTGTCCTCTTTTCTCTAATTGTTTAGTTCTGTTAGGGTGGGTGCAGTTTTTCTTAGAGTAAATACGTCCATCTTCTGTAAACATTATGCTTTAAAGGTTAATGTTTTATTTCCTTCTGACAAAAAGGTTGGACGCCTTTTTCACTATTCTGGTTCTAATTTCCAATTATTATGTATGTGTCAGCAGTTTGTATTATGTATACTTTCATCACTGAACCATTTGCTCCCCTTTAATTAATTTTGGACATCTACTCATATGTTTCCAAAAAATGTTCCTTAAAAACCTATATATAATATGCAGCTAGAAGTTGCACTTCTGATGTGAATTTGGTATCAGTAATGGCAAACCCTTCAATTCAATCCGGTGTATTGGTGACCTTAGAAGACCTGCATCCATCATCTTCTTTTCTCCGGCAAGGAGCCTCACTTAGAGTCACTGGAAAGTAAGGCTTTTGGCCTCTGCCCTTCAAAGCTAGTATTCTTATTTGTTTCATATGTATATCTGTGGCTGCCGTGTCTTTTGTTTCTAAGGATGTGAATAACATGATCTGGTTTCTCATTGAGCTTTTATTTGCAACATGAAGGTCTTTCAACGTACTTTCCTTTTCCTTTTGAAAAGAGAAGATTAGACATTTGCATTTATGTCAAGTAATCCAGCAAAGCTGTATGATAACAATCAAATCCCACAAAAAGTATAATTGTCTACTAGTTTGTAGCTCATTTCAAGGAGGTGTGTCAACTTTGGCATTGAGCTGAGCATGAGGAAAAAATGTTACACTGAAATTGAAGTGAAGACAGCAATAGTTTTAGTCCTTTTATCTATGTGGAAAGGACAGTGTTTTAGAGCCTATATAGGTTTGCCAAGAAGAACCCTGGTTATTGAGTGATATTAGTACAAATTAGAGAAAGAGAAGAGGGTAGGAAAATAGAACTAGACTTGGAAGAATGGTGTTGGAGAAGGTTAGAAATTAGAAGGGATTCAAGAAGGATTAAGAAGAAAAATTCAAATACTTCGAAACTGTCCTTTAAAAGATGTTTTTCCTTTATTTACCAATTCAATATTCAACTAATAACATGTCTGATGTATACAACTGCTAACTGAATACAGAAAGTTTCCTAACAATCCAACTGATTAACTACTTTATACGTTACATTATATTTGCATTCCTCAGAAGGTGGTTCTTTTTCAGTGTCCCTATTAGTTGATAAAGTGGAATTTGGTACGAATGCATGTATTGGTTGGTAATTTGTTTTATTTTACCTCCTTAGAAGTTGGTAAAACTGATGCTATGCAGTTAACATGTTTCTTACGATGATATCACTATTTCTATTTGGTATAAAACACTGGTGATGAAGCATGGAGTGTTGTATTTGTAGTGTTTTAGCCAAGTATCTTGAAAATGGTATTATGGCACGTTACATCACCTTGTTTTGTGGAATATTTACTCATTTTAGAGTGTGTGCTGGAACACAGAAAAGAAAACTGTATAATCAAAGCCATCCTTAGGCTTGTGCCTCCACTTTCAAAGGAAAAGAAAAAAGAAAAGGACTCGGTTGTCTTGAGACCAAAGGCCAAATACATCTGGAGTGTGGCATAATATACAATGCTATCCTGCTCTTATTACCTTAGATTTATTGTCACTATTTTATCTAGCACTCTTTAGCTAGATGTTGGATTTCAAAGAGGATGCAGTTTGTGGTTTTCTTCTTATAAGTGGAGACTTTCTTCGACTTGTCATTGTCTTGTAATGTAGCATTTTGACATGAGAAAATAGTTACTTCTAAGGAAACAGTCTTCACTTGCATATATTTGGGTTTGTGATATGAGCAGTAAGAAAACCTAGCTAATGAATAGGACATTTTCACCACCGACTGCCTATTTAAATATATGCTATTTCCTTGTCTGATCTCAGGTTGCTATCTTTTATACAAATGTGTTCTGCTGTTTCCCCAGGCTACAGGAGTATACTGTGGAGACGGCCATAGCGATCATTTGTCATGGAAATGCCTCCCTAAAAATTGACACTCAACACCTCAGAGACCTTAGCTTTAGAATTGGCTCTATCTACCAATTTATTGGTGAACTTCTTATTCAACCTGACAACGAGGTGAGGGTTCCATACAATTCCTACTAAGAATCGCTGTTTTCCACAATCGTAAGGTATTTCAAATATTCAATTCCAAATTGTTCTACTTCAGCCAATCTTGCAGGGACGAGTAGGTAGGAATGTGGACGGCATTGACCTGAACCTCTATCAGCATTCCATACAACTGTTGAGGCAGTTCCAAGCTGATCATATGAAAAATGCAGCCACTTAACTTAGCTCTGAACTTGAGATGATACAAGATTTGGTTCCTATGTTGCTCTTGTCTCGATGCTCCACTAGATTACGAAATTTCTTGAACTACAAATAGTCAATGGCGCCTAGGATATTGATCCATTCACAATGAAACAATACAAAAAATTCAAGTTACTTTTAACTTAAAGCACTTTGTGATAAACCACTGAAGATCTTACCTGAAGGTCTCAACAAGAACTTTCTTTTAAAACTTTCAATTATTTCTTATAGATGTTGAATGAATGATATGATACCAAAACAAACTATAAAGGATGCCTTTATATAGGGTTGTAAGAAATTATGGGCCAAGTACATTAAACCATCTACTTTCTCCACTAACTAACTCATAAGGGAGATACTTCTACTAATTCCACCAAGGAGTTATCCACTTTAGATCACTGATTCTACTTTAGCACATAAGAAATATGGTTGCACAATGAAAGGTGGTATGGATGCATCATCTCTCTCTAATTTCTCTGCTCACCCTCCACACACAATTTCTCTTTAACTCACTCTCATTCTTATGCACTTCAACAACTTTCTCAACTTTGCTTTCAATTTCCTTTTCGATCTCCTTGACACAATCATCCACAACATCAATCTTTATACAAGTACTTCCATCCATCGGTTTTTCAAAGATTAGAGTTACTCATATTAAATTTAACTTGCTTATTACTAATTCTCAAAACCAAATTTTCTTCATGTATATTAACTAATGCCCTACCAGTATTCATAAAAGGTTTACCCAAAATCAATGGATAGTTCCTATCTTTTTTAAAGTCTAGCACAACAAAATGAATAGGAATTATAAATTTATCTACTTTTACCAGAACATCTTTTACTACCTCAAATGGCATCTTGATGGATTGATCTGCCAGTTAGATAAGCATGACGTTGGCTTGACATCTCCTAACCCGAATTTCCTTAAATTAAATAAAGGCATCAAGTTAATAATTATGCCTAAATCACATAAGCATTTAGAAAATTCAAAATCACCAATAACACATGGAATAGTAAAACTCCATAAATCTTGTAATTTTGAAGGCATTGTGCTTGTGATGATCGAACTACAATTGTCTATCAAGGTCACCGTCTGATTGTCCTCCCAAGTGCATTTGTGTGTCAATATGTTCTTGGGAAACTTTGCATACTTGGGCTTACACTCCAATGCTTCCACCAAAGACAAATTAATATGAAGTTTCTTCAACTTCTTAAAAAATTTGGAGAATTGAGTGTCAAGTTGATGTTGTCTCACCCTTTGCAGATATGGAATCTTAGGCTTGTAGGGTGGTGGTGGTATATATGAATTCTCTTCTTCTTTGTAGTCTACCTTTTCCTTTTGTTGGCTATCTTTTTGTACACTTGACTCCTCCAATTGCTTGCCACTCCTATGTGTGATTGCCTTAAGTTGTTCCTTTGGATTGGCCTCAGTGTTGCTTGGTAAACTTCCTGCATTCCTAGAAGACAAAGCATTAGTAAGTTGACTTACCTGTACCTCCAAGTTATGGATGGATGAAGCGTGGTTTTTCACAATCTGGTCAAACTTTGCCTCTATTCTTTTTTGACTCTCTTATTGTCTTCTTTGACCTTCCTCTTGGCTTGAGAACTTTGAACCCAATATGTCCATTAACTTATCCATTTTGTTCTCCAAAGATCCAAGTCGGTCTTGCTGAAATCCAAGAAGCCCGTATGTTATCACTTAGCCACTTGCATTGTTAGTACCCTGCAAAAAATTTGGGTGGTCTTTCCACTAAAGATTAGAAGTGTTAAAGTATGGATTGTTACCTAGTTGTGGCTGACCCAAGTAATTTACTTGTTCGATACCACTAGCTCCTAACAAGAAACATACAACTGTACCATAGTTGTCATGCCCACATAATTCATATTGTAACTGCATAGTCTTGACTATACATGAAGAAGCTTCTTACATATTGCTCAACTACTTGACAAGGGCCACAATTTGTGCTTGTAAAGCTATCATTGAGGTAAGTGGAATCATTACTTTTTCCAGCGTGGACCCTTGTCTACTGCTTTCATTTAACCACATATAGCTGTTACTCGTTAACTCTTCCAAAAGGTCATAAGTTGCATCAATGGTTTTTCTCATCAAAGACCCTCCCGTAACTGCATCTATTGCTCTCCTTGTGCTTTAAGTTACACCATTATAGAATGTCTGTAAAAGAAATTCTCTTAGAAGTTTGTGGTGGGGGCAACTCCTTTGTAATTCTTTGAATCTCTCCCAAGCTTCATATAATAACTCCCCATCACTTTGTTGAAAGTTGGTGATCTTTTTGATAATTCCCGTTGTCTTGGTCAAGGAAAAGTACTTAGCTAGGAAAGCTTAGGCTAGCTTCTCCCAAGTAGTGATTTGACTTACACTGAGTGAATTATAACATGCCTTTTCCTAATCCCTCAAGGTAAACGAAAACAAGCTTAAACTCACAGCATTATCATACATCCCATTAAACCTAAAGATATCATAAATCTCCAAGAAATTTGCAAGATGGATGTTGGGATCTTCGTGGATAGCCCATAAAAATGCACATTCCTCTGAAGTATATTGAGGAGTGCTAGCTTGATCTCAAAAATATTGGCTTGAATTGCTAGCCTTACAACTCTTTGAGGAATGAAACTTGGCCTCATAGAGTCTATCAATGTCCTCTTAACTCCTCCTTGTTCTCCTTCTTCTGCCATATTCCTTTGTATACTTTCTTGACGTCTAGCTCTTCTTAGCTCTTTTTCGTGCCTTGTAATATCTGAAAACTCTTCCTAACTTAGCTCGTTATACCTTCTTATGCTCCTTGTGTTCATGCACCTGCAAAAACATAAGGAAAAGTATCAAACACTCTTAAATCAAAGTCACCTAAACTAAACAAGATGATAAACAAAACAATCCACTGCACCGACACCAAAAACTTGTTGATTGCAAAACCAATTACTTATTTTACACTAAAAACACCAAGCATACGGGTTGTTACTTATAGTAAAAAGCAGATATCATCCTACAGAGAATGTGCTTAGGTATCACTTAATTCAGGTTGCACTTTGTTTAAGACTCAAATTCGAATGTTGAAGTGAAAGGTAAACGAAATTAAATATACTAGCAACAATCGAAAAATGTAATAATGGAAATCAATCAAGAGAAGTAATTAAGTTATAGGAGAGGGGATTTTACCTATCATTAATGCTAATAGAGCCTTTTATGTGTTTATGGGGTGTTAGTTCTAGACGATTTTAGGGTTGATTACTCTCTCTTGAGTTATAATCATTTGCTAAATTATAAACCTAATCGAATTATGGACTTGCAATCTCTCAATTCACAAATTACCTATAATTCTAATTATTTCTAAAGCTCTCTAATAAATAATCGGGTCTCGCATGGGATCTCTCTCCATGAAATTACCAACTAATTGATTAAGTGGTCAATTAGATCAATTAACTCTCGTTAATTCAATCTAATCATTTTTATCAAATTCACCCTCGCAGTTTGTCACCAAAACATGTAAAAACATTAATCAATCACAACACCCTAATTAAATAAACCTAATTCAACTAGACTAACATTAAATATAACCAAACAACCCATATCAATCTTAAACATTTAAGGAATAAAAAAGTAAATGGGGAGGAAATAAAACTTAGGTTGGATGATTTGGGAAAGCAGTGGTATCGAGATCACCTATTCCGAAAAGCTTTGGTGTTGGAACCCTCCTCTTCTTCTTTTCTCTCTCTCTTTTGGGTTTCCAAATGTAGGTAGAATGTCAACTCCTTTATAAGGTTCCATCATTATCTTGTTGTAGTCTTTTCTAATGAAGGTAACCTTATTGTCTTTCTAGGGTCCAAAATGTCCTTAGAAAACTAGAATATGAAAGTGACTCTGTTGGACCCCGAACTTTTCTTAGAATTGTGAGTTATAATTTGGCATCAAATGAGGAATTTGAGGTGAATTGGTCACGTGTAAAGGAAAAGAAGATTAATGAATTTGAATGATTATGTTTAGTGTTTTATTTGAGAAATGCTAGTTTGAACAAATTGAAATGATATTTTGAGATTAATACATGAAATGGGTGTTTTTGAGTTTAATGAAATTGAAGTGAGATTTTGGGTAAATTTGTATGTGTTATGAAATTGTTTAGTGAAAGTGTTAGATTTTGGAGAATTGAAAATTTGAAATTT
>JANKYF010000005.1:62199807-62212887 GCA_029829435.1 Erythroxylum hondense | reverse complement strand
TATGTTGAAATGACACAAGTGTTTTATAATTGTGAAAGGGCCCGAATGGCTATTGAAAATTGTGTTAAGTGAAAATGATTATGAATGAATGTGGGCCCAATTTGAGTTTCGATTTCCGCATTTTGTGTTATCGATTTTCCAAAAAAATATTTTATGGGCTTTTGAAAGATTGAGTGCTTTAGCACACCACCCTCGCGGGGCAAGGACTGGGATATCACCATCGATGTCGGGTTCGGGTCATCGCGGGAGTGGGGTGCTACACAAATAACTTGTTTTAAGCATATCCATAAGCTCCGATCTATGATCTTTTTAATTTTGACCATTTCTTTATTCATTTCTTCTCTCCATACTTCTTCTTTTGTAACTTCATCCAAAAAAATTACAGCTCACAAGAGAAGAAGGCAACATTACTTGACCCATAAACATCAATTTCAAGTAAATTTGGTGAATGAGATCTTTTACCTGAGGTTTCTTCTGCAATTGACACACTTATATTTTTATATTGCTAAATATTAATAGATTTAGAAAGAATACAACCTTCATAGATTTTGGATTCTTTATCCTTCCAAGTTTAACTTGCAAACTCATCACAACAACATTTACAGATATTTTTATTGAATTATGTTTAGAATAAGAAGTTGATAACCTTTGGATTCATAACTTTGACCAATGAAAATAAACTTTCTCCTTTCTTGTCAAACTTCTCTTTATTATAAGAAATATTTAGGGAATAGGCAATGTAATTAAAGATTTTAAATCTATCCACCTTTGATTTGTGATCAATCTAGGCTTCACCTTCATCTTATAAGAAACTAAGAAGGTTTTTACCCTATAATATATTCCTTGTCATTCAAACAATTATTGTATTCTTACATTCAGCTACTCCATTTTGTTGACAAGTGTAACAAAAAGTCATTCGTCCTTAAATCTCATTTTTTCTTACAATACTTTATGAATGGATTATAAATAGATTCACTACTATGATCTGATATAATTGTCCTCAATTAATGTCTACTTCATCTTTCTACAAAAGCAATAAACTGTAGAAAGGTAAGAAAAGAATTTGAATTTTTCTCTAAGAAATATAAGGATGTCATTCTTGTATAAATGTTAACAAAAAAGATAAAATATCTCTTACCACGAAGTGACAAAGTCCTAGATAGTCCCTAAATATTAGTATGCATAAGTTTGAAAGAAGGGTGTGCCTTCTCTAATGAATTAGAAAATGGAAGATGAAGCATTTTACCATAAATACAACCTTCTCAAACTTCAGCAATTGTATGTAGACCAATCACCATATTCTTCCTCTTCAAAGTTGTATCCCTCGGTAATTAAGATGTCCATATTGTAATGCCAAAGGAAAGTTTCAACAGCTTTTTCACTTTTTAAAACTAAATTTTGATTTGCCTTTAAAGAGATTGGAAAAACATTATTAGAGTGTATTTTTACCTATAAAACAATTTAATTTTTTTAATGGTATTACACAGATCATCATCAAAAATAGTTTATAACCCTTCCTTAATATCAATCCTTCACTTAACAAATTATTTTAATTCTAAAAGCATATAAAATTTCATGTATGAGCTTATTACTACCATTCTTGGACTAGACAATAATATCACCTTTTCCTTCAACTTTTATGATCTTGTTATCATTAATTTCTACTTGAGAATAATAACCTTAATAAAATTATTCAAATTATTCTCAATATCCTATCTTGAGTTTACTACATCCACTGTCAATGTAACAATCGTGATGATTTAATTGTGTAATACTCATAAAAGAAAATAGGACTTCATTTTCCTTTAAGAAATTAGCTATTTTTAGGCATCTTTCTTTCTATCATTTTTATCTTAATACCAACAATTTCTCTAAGAGTGATTTTAGATTTTATACTTCTTACATTTGAATTTTGATTGGCGATTAGATGTTTTTTTACAAATGATGCAATTATTGTTACTTTTATCATTTTAGTTACTACCATTCTAATTTTTATGACCTTTATCATAGTTTGAAAATTGATTATGAATGGTTAATATACTGGTCAAAAAAGGAAAATTTAGACTTCTTTGAAACTTAAAGATCAATATAAGATATAAAAATGAAGACAAATTTAAGACTTGAAACATACCTTTAGTTAATTAATTTCCATAGAATTTATGTTATTTTCTTAATAGAGTAAATTAACCTAAACTAGGAGGGCATTTATGTAAGCTTTGAGACCGAACCAGGTCCTTCTTTGAATTCAGATAAAGCCTTTTCTACTTTTTGTCTGTTGGGGAAACTTTTATGTAAAACAGATGACTTTCCTATAATGTGTACTGTTGCTTTATGCCATTCGTCGTAAATACCTGCCATAGGTCCATTAAAGATGACATAAACCTTTTCTTCTTTAAAATCTTTTTTTAAATATCTTACTACTGAGGTATCTTCAGTTGTACAAGTCCATTGAGATTTTGTGCTGCATTTTAGTTGTAATCTTTTTCTTTCCTTAGCAAGATTTTTAAAGAAACCTTGGTTTGATATATAATTAAGTATACCTAAAAATTGTTGAACATAGGTTCTATTTTTCAATATATCAGGGAATTGTTGAATTTTGTTTAAAATGTTTGGATGTAATTTTAGAAAGCCATTATGAAATTTTATTCCTAAATATTCAATATTTTGTTGGGCCAATTTTACTTTCTTTTTACTTAAGATTAATCGTTTTTCTTGACATTGGTGAAGAACTAGTTTTACCTTTTTTAAATGATCTTCTTTATCTATATCAGAGAAAATTTCTGCATTGCATGACTATTGATATGATTGGTATGCAATGTGAATGTGATTGTATTGATTCTAGAAATTGAATGTTTGAGGCTTTTGATGCATGTGAAAATCATTAGAAGTGCTCATTGCATGTGAATTTGACGAAATATGTGACACTCAACTTAATTGCAGAATGTCGGATAAAGTTTCGAAGAAAAATGTAATGAACTAAGTGATTCTTAACTTAAATGTTGGATGGTGGATCAAGGTCCGATAACATAAGTAAAGTGAAATAATGTGAGTGATTGATCATGTGTGATTGATGCATTTCATTACATGAATGCACGATAACATAAAGGTTGTTGTGACTACATGAATGCACGATAACATAAAGGTTGTTGTGACTGGAGTAGCCATTGAAAAAGAGCTTAAAGCTTAGAAAGTGAAAAAAGAGCTAAAAGCTCATAATGTGATTAAGAGCCAAAGGCTCACTATACATAATGAGTCCAGTATCCCTAAGGGATACGGGATAGTTATTAATGAGCCCAATATTCACGATAGATACAGGACAGTTACGGACACTCAATCACAACAATAATAATTGAAAGCGAGTCTCATGAGCATTGCATATGCGTCTGATATGTATAACTTAAATAGTTTGACTGATTTATGAATGTGATATATTTTTAAGTGAATGTGAAATGTATATGACTCATCATAGTGAATTGATGAAGTGATGTGAATTAAGTGATTATATGGATTAATGTGTTATGTGATTGAGTGAGCCATCGAGGATGGTCCACTCACTGAGTTCACAAAACTCACTCTAAAATTGCAATATTTTTCAGGCTTAGAAAAATTGAAGTCTAGCCATTGCATTCGAGTAAGAGATAGAGGTCAGGATCAGTTCATGCTTACATATGTATTTCATTTTTTTGTATCAAAATGTGTATTCACAAATACTGTATAATGTGTATATGAATAATTTTGTAATGTAACGATATTACAACTAAAATGTTTTATATTAGAAATAAGCCCAAGTCACTAGTGAAATTCTGATGAGTTGTATAATGATTGTAACTCTTGTGATTGAAAATTTGTATGTATAAAATAGGCTGAAATTGATTATTGAATTTTTTTTGCATATGCACGTGTTATTTTTTAAAAAAATTTGTAATGAGTTCGATTTTTGACTATTGTAGCATGCCACCTTTATGGGGTATGTACTCGGACATCACTTAGGATGTCAGGTATGTGTCTTGCGAGAGTGAGGTGACATTATGTGAGTGTGTCATTTTTTGGAGTTATGTAAATATAGTACCCTAGAAAGTAAGTGTATTTACATACAACTTAATCTTCTTCCAGTTACATTTTTGTAATGAAAATATTTATTGTTAATAAAACAAAAGAGATTGGTTTTATTTGTAAGAGCATAATATAACTAGTCACAAGGTACCAAGATTCTTTTGTAAATAATATACATATATATGGAGATGTATGGGAAACATGTATATTATTAGAATCTGAATTAGTTGATTCACAGTTGAATAATTAAGTTAGTCATTTGATTATGGTTTAGACTGTAGTATTGCGATTTATCTCCGTGTAAGTAAAGGAGTTTACTTTAAGAGAATGATGAGTTTTATATCATAATAGTAGTTTACTATTGATAATGACACTATTAAATGAATCTGGAATCACATATGTTTTTAAAGAGAAAAGTAGTTCGTTTCTTTAATCTTAAAACATACACTTTAACATTCGTTTATTATGAACCACAATCTTGACGAGTGTTAAACTCATATGCGTTTCATTATAATTTTTAATATGATTGGAATGATTTTTTATAGAGTATCAATCTAGTATCTACATGTTGGAATTATTAATTGAAACATGTATCAGGGACATCACTCAAATAAACAGTTTGTAGTGATATCATCACTTTTAGATTTTTTACGGAGATTAGTGATTAAATAGCGCCAGTAGTTTGATGGACTAGCTACCTATGTAGTCTTAACACCAAGATAAGATCTTATGTGTTAATAACCATATAGAGTAAAATGGAAGATTTAGAAGGAAGCAACAACATAAGGGCAAAATGGTAATTTTGCCCTTTATTGTGCAGATGGCTATAATATGGTTCATAATAGAGTTTGCAATTGGACATTTAATTAGAAACATGTATTCTTATAATATTTTGTAATTCAGGAGTTCAACTAATTGTCTTCAGTAGAATGACATTTGTTTAATAAGTTGGAATTAATTCTAATAAGATTAAATTAATTTTGGGCTTATTGGAGCTTGAATTATATAAGTCCAATTACATCCCCACTTGGCTTCTAGTAAGGTTATCAAGGAAAGTAAGAAAAGTAAATACAGTTTCATAAAGAAAAATGAGGAAGAAAAGAATGAAGTGACTAAATTAGATTCGGAATACAAAAACAAGAATAATTTAATTAATAATTAATTTAATTGTTCTAGTTTTAAAGCTTATGATTGAATGTTGAGCTTACACTAAGTAATTGTTAATTAGAAGCCCAAATGAACATTTAAAATTAGGTTGGACTTTGGTTTGATTTGATTAATTATATTAATTAAATTGAAACAAAGTTATTAAAGATAAAAGGGGGCAAATTTCGATTAAATGGACTAAATGGATAGCTGCACATTTAGGCTGGGTTTTTATCATGCTTCATCATCATTAAATAGTTTAATGGTGTCATCATTAAATGGAGTAATGATCTTATCATTAAATGATTTAATAGTTGTCTTTTAATGATGGCATGTAGACTTGTAGCCTTCATTTGATTAAAGAGGGAAGAGGTGCATTTGATGTACTATTCCCCTTATTTCATCTCATAACCGAAAATGAGAGGGTCTCATTTAGGTTATTGATCTTTTCATATAGCCATCATAAACAAATAAGAGTGTCTCATTTATTGGCTTCTTTATTTTTTATTAAAGAATGAAGTGACGTATTGGATGCAAGTCACTCTCGTCTTTCATCTTTAATCGAAATTGAGAGGTTCGATTTTGGTTCTTTTTGTCTTTTCATCTAGCCATATTAAAACAAATGATAATGTCTCATTTATTGGCTTCTTCTTCATTTTTCAAAAATGAGAAGAAGGTGTTCCATTTTTTGACTCACTCTCTCCTTTCTTTCATGAGCTAACCGAAACTTGTAATGAGATTGTCTCATTTTAGTTCTATCAACTAGTTAATCATAAAAGGTAAACCTCTTCAATAGTTCTTCTCCTTTTCTTCCAAAGAATCTTGTTAACCAAGTTGTCCAAAGAGAACAAGTAGTAGATTGGATTGGTCGAGGATTCAATAACGATGAGAGGATACATTAACAAGGGGAGGATACAAAAGAGAGGAGTCAGTGCTTTAGCAAAAAGTCGGTATAATTTACATCTTGTTCTTATATTAGTTATTTTCCTTATACCGTATAATGTATGGATGAAAACATGTTGATTTGGTTTTTATGCTTCCGCTGCGTTTTAGTTTCGGAAAAAGTTTTTGAAATCTACCATTCAGCCAAATCTAGTATGCTTTAGTTTTTCGATCGAACAATGATCTGAGAATAATAAGTCCAAAAAAGTAGATACATTATTAGGAAACTGTGTAATCAAAGCTTTGTTCACTAATGTCTTATGCAATTTTTTCCTCAAATCCCATCCTCTAGTCTCTTTGTTACTCCAAGTGTAGAAGTGACCTTGAGACTTTAGGTCAAAGATTTCCAATTTACCCATACAGTCATTGAAATCAAATGAGAAGTTTCTCAAACTGTAATTTCTGTAAGCTTTAGTTCTATATAAAGTAAATTGAAGTCTCCACACAGAAGCCAAGGTCTATTGACAATCTTCTAGAATTCTGATAAACTTTCCTATAAAAGTTTCCTTTGGAAAACATGATTAGCACTATAGATAAAAGAGGAAAAGATATTAACATTTACTTAAAGAAGTTTACATTTAATGTGAATAGCTTGCATCTCTGTGACAAAAATGTGGACATCCACCAAAGAAGGTTCATATCCAATAATGATTCTCCCAAACCTATGGGCTTAATGGTTGGAGATAAATTTTCATCTAGAACCCAATTTATTCAAAAGTCCAATATTCTCAAATATGATTTTAGTTTCAAAAAGAGCAAAAATTTATGGTTTTGTGTTATAGACAAAATCCCTTCAAGTTAAAAGATTTTTAGGGCAGTTGATCCCCCTCACATTCCATACGATGATTTTCATAAATGAAAATATTTTATTTTTGGAGCCCTTCCTTTTGCTCATATTGGATTTCCTTTTAATAGCTGTCAAAAATTTCACAATAATAAGATCATAATCCTTATTTTTCTTAGAAGGAGGACAAGTATTGTTGGGACCTAACTTTCGGAACCCAACCTCGAAAAATGGAAACACAAATCAGAAACAAAGTGGCATAAACAAATCAAAAACAGAATCCATGCAATCAAATCGGATCAAAAGCGAAAGAAATCGAAAGCAAATCGAATGGCTCGGAATCGAAAAAAATAAATCAAACGAATCTTAAAACCATAGCGAAATGAAAACGAATCGAATACGAATAGAATGGTTCGGAATCGAAAGCGAACAAATCAAAAACAGATCGCAAATGAATCGAATTACACTGAAACAAAGCAAACAAACGGTTCAATCGAACGAAACAAATTTCCGACATCTGAGAACGAATATTTAAAAAAACGCACGTTGGAAATCTTAAGACTAATATGTCTAAAATAATCCAAATCGGTATAAATTTTTTTTCATCGTTTTCATTCTTTTCATCTTTATTCAATATGCAAATTCATAATTCAATCCAAACCCAAACCAATCATATTCATATACAATCACAATTCATATCCCATAATCATACATAAATTTATATCTCACTTTCATACACAAGTCTAGAATTCAATTTCATTCCAAAATAAATACACTACAAACTTTAATGGCATTTTCAAGCCATATGCAAACCAATACCAAAATCCAATTTACTCAATATACAAGATATACAAAAATCGATCAAAAGTCTTGGCTTTCTTTCATCCAATCTCCTGCTCGATACCTGGAGATGGGGATGAAAGGGGGTGAGCTCGACAGCTCGTGCATAACATGTTTATAAATCGAAAAATAAGCAAAAACATTTCCAAAACTCAATTTTCCATTTATAAACATTTCATAGTAAAAAAATTTATCAAAAGCTTATTTTTCAAACTTTTCAACTTTTCAAAATCAATCATAAAAAATTTCTAAAATTTCATGATTGAAAACTCACTTTCTCATTTTTCAAATTTCTCACAATTCATATACAAATTCAAAACATGAATGCATCACAAATACAAACAAATCAGAAAAACACATAACACATCAGAATAGTTTGGGTCGGTCCAAAACGAAATGTATTGTACATTCCCGCATAGCGGTCCTGTGCAGCCGTGAACAGAACGTACTAGACTTTCCTGCATAGCGGTCCAGTCTAGCCGTGAACTTATGGGAGTCCGAAATCGTAGCTCCGATGCCACTAGCAGGCAGGCGGGCGAAGCCTTTAAAAATAAGACAAGTGCACTTGACTCAACTTAAGGGACCTAACCAAACCCACAAAACACATAATTTATAGTTGAAAATCGGACTGCCCAAAGGCACATTTCGAAAGCTTGATTTTCATATCATGTCATATCAAACAAATTGCCATTCATAATTTTCCACAATTGCAAAAATTCACATAGCAATTATTCAGTCATTCACAATCAAGGATTCTCAAACACCAAAGTCAAATGAATGCATAAATTTTCATAATTAACAAATCATTCAAGCATAATGAAATTCAGAATTTTTATCAATTTATCAAAATCATTTGAAACAATAAATCTAACCTTTGTAACAATTTTCATAATTTCAGAAATTTCCTTAATTTGTCAAAACATTTTAGACTTGGAACAATTTTTCAAAAACATTCGGAATTAAATAAAATCCGATACTTCTTTCTTTCAATTTCTTGATTTTTCAAGAACACAAATTTAGCTTATAATTCAAAATATAAACATATTACCCACCTCAATTCCATGCTTGAAACTTGTTCACACTCCTCTTGATCCTCTTGCCTTCCTTGATTCCCTTTATCAAAAATAAAATTCTCATTCAATAGGAATACAATTTGAGGACCCATATATTGCATATTCACTTAGATAAGGCTTGTATGCAATTATGACTCGCTTTCTTATAAGGCTCTACTTCACTTTGATCCAAGCCAAATGCTTCTTTAATCTAGTCATTCCCTCACCTTTGTTTGTTGCAATACAAAAAAATGGTATGATTCTTCATTCTAGGAACCAATCTAGCATGAGCCTAAGCTGAATCATCGAATCTTCCTAAACTTGAAGTGAATGAATTATTAGGAGTACTTAAACTTTCTTTCATTTATCAATAAATAAATAAAGACATATCAAAATTAAATTAATAATGTAGAGGAAACAATTTGAATGTGGAATTGCCACGTTAAAATGTCAAATGAATCATTCTAAAATCCAAACTGTAATAGTCTAAGACTTAATAGTCAATATACTTGATACTTAAATAAATATCATTCATAGAAGGACATATGTTTCTAAAACCATAAAATAAATAACTCTATAGTTAAAAAAATCACAAAAAGCTACAAATGAACAATACGATTTATGTTTCTAAAACCATAAAATAAATAACTTCATAGTAATAAAACATCACAAAAAGCTACAAATGAAGATAACTTCATGGTAACAATACAATTTTTTCCCAAAAAAGATTCAAAATATTAAATCAAACAAATGTTGTGATTTAAATATACCATCCTATTTCCAAATATCTATAAGACATGAATATTAAGATTTGTTTAAATATTTGCAATTTCACATTATGAATATGAAGATTTGTTTAATTGTTAGATTAATGAATTGAGTATACTCGTAACAAATCTTAGAAATTATTTAATATAATCAAGAAAAAATTATGTTAATTTAGGTTTAATATAATTATCAAAATCAAATTATACCTAATGTTTAATATAATTATAGAAAAATTAAGTTACCTTATATTTAATTATCCAATCACAAGTACATATAATCAAAATTAGTAATAAAAATGATTAATTATTAATGTTCCAAAGAAAGGAAAATAAAAGAAAAAGATTATGATTTGCAAATTGTGATCGATGAATTTTCTAAACATCAATTAATTGATTCAATTCTCTTAATTGAAACTATTCAATTCTAAAGTAGAGTTGAGTGTTAAAGTAGAGGAAGAGCAGAGAAGAAAGTTTTAATAAAGAATGGAAGTTATTCTCGATTGTCATTGTACACTTGAAAAAGAGGAGATATATATACAAAGTTCATGTAAATAATCGGTAAGCTAATTATATGGTGCTAACTAATTACAAACTAACGATGCACAAATATCTATACAATAAAATAACAACTCTCAACATGCCCCCTCATGTTGGAGGGTGAAAGATATCTTTCACACCTAACTTGGAAACTAGATATTTGTGCTGAGGAATGCTTAAACCTTTTGTGAGCAGATCTTACATTTGTTCATTTGTTGAAATATGTTTGGTCTGAATGTGCCCCCTTTGAATCTTTTCTCTGATGAAATGACAATCTATTTCTATGTGCTTTATTCTCTCATGGTATATCGGATTGGTAGCAATTTGAATTACTGCCTTACTATCACAGTGCAGAATCATAGGTTCTGATATCTTTTCTCCCAATTCTGCTAATAAACCCTTTAACCACATAAGTTCAGCAACAGTAATAGCCATGCTTCTGTATTCTGCTTCTGCTGATGATCTGGATACAGTGTTTTGCTTTTTTGATTTCCAGGAAATCAATGAATTTCCCAGCTTAATACAATACCCTGTAACAGATTTTCTTGTCATTAGGCATGAAGCCCAGTCTGAGTCACAAAAGACAGTTATTTTTGGTTTTCCTTCTGCAGCTAAGAGAATCCCTTGCCCTGGATTCTTCTTAATGTATCTCACTATCCTCAAAGCTGCCTCATAATGTGATTTCTTTGGCTTTTTCATAAACTGCCTAAGGTGTTGCACTGCAAAAGCGATATCAGGTCTAGTATTTGTTAAATACAAGAGCCTGCCCATCAATCTTTGAAACACAGTTGCATCCTTCAGTTCACTGTCATTATGCTTCAACTGCACAGCTTCATCATAATCTGCAGTAGTCATCTTCAAATTCTGCTCAAGAGGAGTATTTGCTGGCTTTGAATTTCCCAGCCTAACATCTTCTGTTAGTTGTAAAGCATATTTCCTTTGAGCCATTACAATTCCTTGTGAGGATCTTGCAATTTCAATACCAAGAAAATATTTGAGAGTGCCCAGATCTTTCATCTTGAAATTCTAGTGAAGAAGGAGTCGAAGATCTTCAATAAGGCCCTTGTCATTCCCAGTGATCAAAAGATCATCAACATATATAAGCATAATCACCATTTTGTCATCTACAATTTTAGTGAACATTGAGTAATCGTGCTTGTTTTGTAAGTAACCAGAGCTGACGAGAGCCTCACTAAGTTTCAGGTTCCACTGCCGAGAGGCTTGTTTAAAGCCATAAAGGGATTTGAGCAGTTTACATACTTGATTCCTCCCTTGAATGTCAAATCCCTGAGGTAGAGTCATATAGACTTCTTCATGAAGATCACCCTGAAGGAAAGCGTTATAGACATGTAGTTGAATGAGAGGCCAGTTATGGAGGGCAACAAGAGCAATAACTATTCTGACAGTGACTTGTTTAGCAACTGGTGAAAATGCATCTTGAAAGTCAATGCCTTCCTTTTGGCTATAACCTTTGACAACCAACCTCGCTTTATAGCGTTCAACTGTGCCATCTGAGTTATATTTCACTCGAAATACCCATTTGTAGCCAATGGGAGTCTTTCCTTGGGGCAAGGAGACAATTTGTCATGTGCCATTCGCTTCCAAAGCCTGAATTTCCTGTTGCATTGCAACTTTCCAACAATCATGTTTAATTGCCTCTTGATAAGTTTGAGGTTCAGGTATATGGGAAAGGGATGCAACAAAACATTGAGTATGTTGAGGTAAATGTGTATATGAAATGAAGTTGGAAAGAGAATACTGACCTTGATTTGCAGGGGAAGAAGATGAAGAGGACTGATTGCTGCAAATGTAGTCTGCCATCCAGGCTGGTGGTTTGTGGATTCTGGTGCTTCTTCTTAATAGTTGTGGTGATAGTGAGTGTTGGGAAGGTGAGGCACCAAGTGAAGGATGATGAGAAGATATAGAGACATTAGGTAAGGATGAGGGTGATGTTTGAGGACTGAAATTGGATGAAGATGTGGAGGGTGATAGAGGAAGGTTGAGAAAATTGGAATCATCAAGAGGACCAAATGCAGTTACATCTAAAGGAAACATAGGTTGTTCTTGTGGAGGTGTTTTGAAAGGAAAGACAGATTCATGGAAAGTAACATCTCTACGGACGAAAAATTTCTGTGAAATAGGATTAAAGAGAATGTACCCTTTTTGAACTTGAGAGTACCCCATAAAGATAGATGGTATGGCCTGTTGTGAGAATTTATCATGATAATTAGTAACAGTAGCAAAGCAAAGGAATCCAAAAACTTTGAGATGAGACAAAGATGGTGGTTTATTGTAAAGCAATTCATAAGGTGTTTTCCATCCCAAAACTGAGGAAGGTAATATGTTAATTAGATAACATGCAGTGAGTACACACTCTCCCAAGAATTTAACAGGTAAGTGAGAATAAAATTTCAAGGCTTGAGCAATATCTAGAAGATGCCTATGCTTGTATTCTGCCATACCATTTTGTTGAGGGGTGTGAACACATGAAGATTGATGAATGATTCCAAGAGATGAGAAAAAAGGAGTCCCCTCTTTTGTAAAAAATTCACTCTTTTTATCACTTCTAATGATCTTAACAAAAACAGAAAATTGAGTTTTAACAAAAGTGATAAACTGTTTTAAGACGAGAAATGCATCACTCTTCAATAGGAGAAGGTAAATCCAGGTCATTCTTTATCATCCACAATTATTAAGAAATATCTATATCCACTGTGAGTGGAAATTCTATAAGGTCCCCAAAGATCAATATGTAATAATGAAAAAGGAATATCTTCTCTAGTTTCACTGATTGGAAATAGTAGTCTAGATTGTTTTGCCAATGGACAAACAGTACAGATAAAAAGATCATGAGTATTACTAGAGACAGAATGCAGAAAAGTTATTTTATTCATCTTTGATATAGAGGTATGACCAAGTCTAGCATGCCACAAACTGTAATTAACATGCTTAGAAACAG
>JANKYF010000005.1:62126434-62139341 GCA_029829435.1 Erythroxylum hondense | reverse complement strand
AAAACACTTTCAGCTCTTACTAATCCAAGACTGAACACTATACCCAAATTCAATTCAGAAATTGAAAATCTTAGGGACTAAATTGAAATTTGATTTCTTCAGATAACTAGTAGACCCTTGTCTCTAATTTATTTAGAAACAATAATCAACTCGATTGCATCTCCACAGATCAAAACATTTCCAAAATACCTAAGCATGTTTAGAAAAATGTCCAACTCATTTTGATTCAATCAATCTTACTCAATTTAATCTCAAAAATCCACAAATTTCATGAAGAGGTAGAGGAATTTCTTAGGAAACCAACGCTTTAAAAATCAGGTCAATCGGATGTCGGATGAAAAAATTATAAGCAAAAGATTGGAAAGGGTCGGATTGGGGAAAAATCACAAAAATCACAAAAATCAGATACGACCGCTCACGGCAACGAGGCCTTGTGGCCTCAAGACGCGGGTTGCATGCACGCGCTTGCGATCGCGAGAGCTAGAGCTCGTGAGGGGGGCGCAACGCGCTCACCCTCGCGAGGCGTCGCCCACGCGAGGGCTAGCTTCCTTTGCCTATTTCAATATACCAATTCAAAAATTCATATCTCTTGATCCATAACTCCAACTTTTTCATACTTGGTATCAATAGAAAGCTAAAAGACAGTTCTACAATTTCCATGAAGGACCTAAAAATCAATTCTATCTCTAAAGGGGTCAAAATCCTAATCAAAATTACTGCCCAAATAAAAGTCATCCTGAACAGTAACACAATTTCTAAAACTCATAATTTCCTATTTCATTGCCCAAAAATTCCATACTTTATGTCAATGTAAAGATCAAAACGCAATCTACAACTTTCAAGAAGGACTTAGAAGCAATTTCAACCTCTAACTAGGTCAAAATTGCAATCAAAGATTCTGCCCCATAAATTCACCCTAAACAACATCCAAACTTCAAAAATTCATATCTTTCAATTCCCACATCTACAAATGGCATATTACACATCATTTTACAGCTATGAAATCCCTCTATAACTTTCAGTAAGGCTACTTGATCCAATTCAAACCATATCAATCCAGAATTTGCCTCAAAGTACAGTACACACAAACCTACCCTTATTAGCATTTTAAAAAACAAGGCAAAATAAACTTAAATTCGAATGATCATAACTTTCAATCCTAATATCGAAAAATGTCATACTTTATAGCGATAGAAAGCTATCAACAAAAGCTACAACTTTCATGAAGATAATTTTATCAAAATCTATCTAGATCAACTCAGAAAAATTCATGAAAGTTTCAGCTTAAACACTCAACACTGTTACTATTCATCCCAAACAATTTCAGACTTTCAATTCTCTAAAAACGAACACTTTCACTGTTCATTTCTTGCTTTTCAATTCTATTCAAATCAAACTCATTCACTATAAATTTCATAGCACATACAAATTTACTCAAAATCTCAAAGTCATCAAAACCAAAATCCATTCTTTTCACTCTTCCAAAATTTTCATACACATTATACACAATAGAAAATCCTTGAATTCTCATGCTTCTTTCATTTCATCAAATGCTCATAGATTCATTCATACTTTTCATTCATTACAAGGGAACATACCATATTTCTTCATGCATTTTCAAATATTCACCACAATTCAACATTTTTGCAATTCAAAGCAATCCCACACACAAATAGGGCATTGCCCAACACAAAATAACCATAAACATATTACCCACTCATCATTAACTTACTACATTCACTACCCAATTCCTCATTTAATTTCATTTAAAAAATTTCTAATTTCTAAAAAAAAATCGGGGTCCAACATCAGCTCTTGGGAAGATAATGGCCTTAGGTCTATACCTGCCTTAGTTCTGAAGGTAATATTGAAATATTTTCTGGCCTTCATTCCATTCATTGAGTGCTCAAAAACAATCACAAAACATCTATGAAGTAATCTTGTGAGCTTCTTCTTGTAATGCTTTGGTTGGTACGCCATTAATTTTATCCAAGTTGATGGGCTTGCCTAATGACTTCATTTTTGGTTCTGGGCTAGGTTTTTCTAATACTTGTTTATATTGTACTGGGTTTCTAAATTCTGCTAAAGCTTGTTCTACTTCGGTTCTTGATGTAAAACTTTTATGTAAAATTCCCTTTTTACCCATTATATGAACTACTGCTTGATGCCATTCGTCATAGACGCCAAACATGGGTCCATGATAAATGACATAAACTTTGGATTCTTTGGTCTCTTTCTTCCTTTGTGATATGATAGAGTTATCAGGTTTACTAGATTGAGTAATTTGCTGAGGGTTAATTAATGGAATAATAGCTAAAGATGGTGTTTGAGGGCTAGGTTCAACTGAGGTAGTAGTTTCAGAAGATGTGTGATTAGACTGGTTTTCTAAAAGAGATATGGTAGTTATAAGTTGATTTATTTCCTTGGTAACACTGCCAACTTGTTGTTGTAAGTCCAATAATTCTATTTCTTTTTTCCTTAATGAATCCTTCAGGCTTAATATAGCTGCTTCCATTCTTGAGTAAGAATATATGCAAGAAAATTATAAGTAGATTTTATATATTGGATATTATTAATTCGAGTTTCCATCTAATAAGATGACCTTGATTATAATTTGTTTTTATATTGTATCTAATGAATCCACATAAATACTTGGAATTGGTTTGAATTGCAAATTCAAGCAGTAATAAATCAATGTGCCATTTTCTCAAAGTTTTGAGACAAGCTAATATTTCCTTTTCATGAATTGGATATTTCAGTTCAATGGGATTGAATGTCCCGTTTATATACTTGCTTAGTAAATACTTTTTATTGTTGAGTAGTTTTGCCAAAAGGCATCCTGCCTATGTATCCATACTGGCATCAATTTATACCAGAAGTGTATCCTTTGGAAGATAATTGTATAAAAATAGGTAAATCCTCACATAATTCCTTCAATTTTTGGAGGACTTGAGTATCATAATTATTCCAAGACCATTGGAATTTAGTACTACATTTCAATTGTAAGAGTTTTCTTTGTTTAGCTAAATTCTTAAAAAATCCTTGATGAGATATATAATTGAGAATGCATAAAAATTGTTGTACATGAGCACGATTTTTTAATTTATCTAGAAAATGTTGTATTTTATTTAAAATATTAGGTTGTAATCATAGGTATCCCTTATGAAATTCAATTCCTAAATATTCAATATTTTGTTATGCAAGTTTAACTTTCTTTTTACTCAAATTTAATCCTTTATCTTTACAATGTTGAAGAACAATTTTAACCTTTTTAAGATGATCTAATTTGTCTTGATTTGAATAGATATTGATATCATCAATATAAACAAAAATGAAATCTTCTAATCCTTCTAAATTATTATCCATAAATCATTGATATATATTGGGTGCTTGTTTTAATCCAAAAGGAAGTACATTCCATTGAAAATGTTTTTGTGGAGGATAAGTAAAAGCAATTAATGGTTTATTGTTTTCATGTAATATTAATTCCCAATAACCTGATTTTGCATTTAATGTTGTAAACCATGTATGTCCTTCTAATTTATTTATAATATAATCTTTGTGAGGTAGTTTATAAGCGTCTCTGATAGTTGCCTCATTGAGTTTTTTGTAATTAATAACCATTCTTCTTTTTCCTTTTTTTTATTCTACTGAATTGTTAACATAAAAAGCTAGCGCATAATGTTTACTGGTGCTTGGTGATATTAATTGTTTTTCTAATAAATCAGAACGTTTGAATATAAATTCTTGAACATCTTGTTGAGTATATGGAATATTATTTCGAATATTAATTTCTTATGTAGAATCTTTAAGTTTAATTTCAAGTAATTGTTTATTATGATTTTTAAAAGGATCTAAAGGATTTTCACTGCAAATATCTTCTAATAATGTTTCAATTTCAAGTTGAATAGACATATTGTTAAGAAGATAGAATTGCAGATAGTCTAGTTTTTATGTATAATCTGTAATTTTTGATAATATGTTGTGTGATAAATAGGAATTTTAAGGATAATAGATTTTTGATTTAATGATTTTATTATTGGTGTTATTAAATGTGATATAATGTAAATATTGACAGAAAAGATTGTATAATTTTAAAAAAATTATTTCCTAGAATTAGAGGTAAGCCTGAATCTTGTTGATAAATAGAAGGTACAAAGAATGCATATTTTTCTATCAAGATATTATTATAATAGCTTACATACCAAATAGATTTTATACTTCCATCAGCTATTCTTATTTGAAGTGGTTTATCATCAGCTATTCTTATTTGAAGTGGTTTATCTAATTTTTTCTAATTTTGTAATATATTTTTAGAGGTAATACAAATAGTGGCTCCAGTATCTATATATGCATTAATGAGTTTATTCTAAATAATCACTTGAATAAAAGTTGTATTGGGATTTAATTGATGATTCTGATTCAGTTTTTGTTTGGGATTCATAAAGATATATTGAAGAAATAGTTGAATCTGTATTATAATCGGATCCGATGGGTTCTAATTTTTCTTGAATTGCTAATTTTAATATATTAAGTTTTTCTTTATATATATTATTATTATTATTTCTACGTTTAGGACAAGTATTTGTATAATGTCCTTCTTCTTTACATAACGAACATCTACATGCTTTTTTCTTTTGAGGACAATCTTGTTTTTCTGTTTGAATTGTCTATATTTATATCGTCTAAATTGTTTTTTATAAGGGATAAATGGTCTATTTCTATAATAATGTCGAGGATAATGTTTCCATTTATAATGTTTAGCTTTTCGAGGTGGTTTTCGTTTAGAATATGATTTGAATTCACAACCATATTGTTGTGATACATCTGTATATTTAGAACAACATAATTGAATATCCTTATGTCTTAATGTTTTATGTAATTTTGATTCTAAACATCTTTCAGCAAGGATTTCTTTTGTAACATGAATAGCTCCTCCTAAATTATAGGCAATGGTTTTATGCTCTCGATCTTCATAAAATTTGGTGTCATTTATTCTTCAATTATTGCATCAATAGAACCTACATCTTCATCTTTATATATATATATATATATAAACAATTCATGTTCAAAATCATCAACTCAAGTTGGTAACTTCTTCACGTATATCTAATTTCAACTCACATCATCCATACACCATTCACATTTCTTTAGCAACAAAAGAATAAAGTTTTACAAATCTTTAATGGCATTCCAAGCCACATTACAACATCATCTCAAAATCTCAAATTATAAAAGGTTCTTGAACAAACAAATCTGAAATGCGACTAAAACATTGTGCTTTCCCAAAACCAACTCAAAATACAAAATTAGCAAATTGAAGAAATTCCCTTAGGCTCTTGATCACTTGATCTCTTAGCTATCACCTGAAGATGGAATAAAAAGGGGGTGAGCTTGAAAGCTCGTACGCAATTGTTTATAACGGAAAATAAGCAAAACCTGTGAAAACATTTTTCTTGTCATAGAAAATTTTCATTGAGTTCATAAAACACATGTTTCTCAAATTCTCATCATGTAGTCAATCTCACAAACCATAAAACATGAATGCATTAAACTTGTTCACTGATCATAAGCACATCAGAATGGTTTGGGTGGATCCAAAATAGAATGTACTACACATTTTCCATATGGGTCCTATGTAGCCGTAAACAGAACATACTAACGCAATCCCACATAACGGTTTTGCATAGCCATGAACTTATGGGAGTCCATGAAGGAGCTCAATACTACTAGCAGGCAGGTAGAAGAAGCCTTTGGTCAAAGTGCACTTGACATAACTTAGGGGACCACCATAAACCCACATAACATATATTTCATAACTTATAACTTGTTACCCAAAATGGCACTTTTCCAAAACTTGATTTTTCATAAACATGATATCTTTTCAAAAATCACTTCCAAAGTCTTTTCATAAATCATCATACAATTCATATAACAACATATTGTAAATTCTCAAATCATTCAAAAGCAATAAATGCAATACTTATGATGCAATTGAAAATCATTAAACTTCTTTGATTCAATGAAAACATTAGTGGCTTATTCACTCTATTATAAACATGTACCCACCTTGATTTTCTTGCTTAAAGACTTGCTCAAATGACTCTACTCTTGCTTCTCTTGCCTTTCTTGATTTCCTTCTACAGTAACAAAAATCTCACTCAATAGGGTTTTCAATTGGAAATCCCATAAAACTTTAATCACTAAAATTGGTGCTAGAATACTTAAACCCATGCATTTCCTAAACTCCATGAACTAAAATCCTTCCAAAAATCTAAAAGATTTAACATGATATTTTCTTGATTCTTTACCAAATGAAGAAATCTTTGGTTCAAATGGAAGCTCTTCTCTTCCTCTACCTTTTTCCCTTCTTGAACAACCTCAAACTCTCTCTTGAAGGCTAAGAAAATTAAAACCCCAGCTTGTTTTCTTTTCTTGCTCTCTTCGTATTTCTCTCTCTTCTTTATGACACTCACTCTTTTTTTTCTCTTCAATTTTCATTTCTCCTCTTCTTAAAATAGCAAACCAACATTTCTTCTTCCATTTCTATCCTTAATGAGTCCAAAAAGTCCATTTTACCCTTCCTTATATGCTTATGTTCTTTTAACCTTAAATGTCTTACCAAAAACACCCTTGAACATTCTTATAACCTTAACACCTTAATTCCACTTACCCATTCAATCATGCTTACTCATCTAAAAAGAAAATTAGGGGGACAACATACAATCTCCAAGTTCCTTAAAAGTTTATTGTCCAATTTTTTGTTGAAATATTATATATAAGGTGATTACTAAGGTGTTAACCAAAAGATTGAAATTAACCTTAACTCATCTAGTGGATTCTACTCAAAGAGCCTACATCATAGGGAAACCTATAGGGGATAACATCCCTATGGTTAGCTTCTAAAAAATTACTCAAGGAAGAAATCATGCAAGAAATATGACATTACAATAGATTTTCACAAAGCTTATGATTCCTCAAATTGGAACTTAATGTTTAATACATTACAAGGTTTTTATTTTCCTTATTATTTCATTCAGTGGATTTCTTAATGCTTCACCATTGTTTCATATGGAATTCTACACAATAGAGAGCTAACCAAATTAGTTAAGGGTATAAAGGGCCTAAGACAAGATGATCCCCTATTGCCTTTTCTCTTCAAATTGGCTATAGAAGTGTCAGTAAGGTTAATAAAGAACATAATCAACAGGGATAAAAGCTTTAGATTTTATTATAAGTGTAAAGAGATAGGATTTCAAATCTCTTTTTTTCTAATGACTTAATTTTGTTCTCCAAAACTGACCTTAGCTCTATAAGTATACCAATGACAGCCATGAACACTTTCAAATCCTTATTTGGGATAATTAGAAACAAATAGAAAAAAAATCCTTTATTGTTTCTACTAGTACAAATGGAATTATAGGTTATTTAGCTAGCTTATCAACACCACTAAGCCTCTTATCTACTATCTAAGGGTTTTAATAATAACTAAAAGACCATCATTCAAAGGCTTTAAGCCTATCCTAGAGAAGATAAAATCAAGAATTTTCAATTAGAATTCCCAATACTTCTCCATTGTATATAGAATCCAATAAAGCTTCTCTCAATATGCTTCATATTTACTAGTACTCTCACATATGGTTCCTAAAGAACATATCTAACAACATATACTAAATTCTAAGAAGGTTGATGTTGCACCCCACTCTCGCAGGACACATACCTAGCATTCTGAAGGATGTCCGAGTACGTACACCACAAGGGTGGCATGCTAGAGCAGTCACATTACTAACTTAATCATGGCATCATCATTTAATGCGCAAATGTCACAATATTTAAAAATGCAATTCCTCATTTTCATTTCATAAAATTGAATATGTATATTGTAGCTTTACAATAACATCCATAAATATACATTATCAAAAACTAATCAGAGTTTACATCTCTATATACAAAACATGCTACATACATGAGGAATTATACAAAAATTTTATCTAGATCCTTCAGTCTCAGTTGACCAACCTTTGAGCCATTTCTTTTATCTAAAAGTACAAGAACTATGCTTTTTGTAGAGTTTCTCTGTCACTAGTATCCTCTCTTGAGCTTGAAATGTCAACATTGCAATTTTGATGTGTTTTGCAAACTAAAGGAGATAAACATCCTCAATGGTTCACTCATATCATATAACACATACAATTCATGTAATCACGTAGTTCACATCATTTTACTAATTATCATATAGCATCACATATCACTTTGATCACTTATTTCACATTTAACATTTAGAACAGTCAAACAGTTCATTTTGATCATTTAAAACATACATGTCAATTTTATAAATGCAATGCACATGAGACTCACTTCCAATTATTACTTTGTTATGACCAATTGCCTTTTTACTAGCCCATATCCCTTGTGAATATCGACCTCGCTTCAAATTTTGTCTTATATCCCTTATTGCATATCGGGTATATTAACAACTGAACTAGAGGCTCTTGCCACATTCTGAGCCTTAAGCTCTTTTTTAATGGCTACTCCGATCACAACAACCTTTATGTTGTCATGCATTCATGCAATGAAATGCATCACTTTCACATATATTCAATCAGTTACTTGATTTCAGTTTCATATTCACATTTATCATTGAACCTTGGTTCGACATTTAACAATAATGTTGAGTATCACTTATTTCATCAAATTCACAAACAAGGAGCACTTCTAATATATTATTCATACATCAAATGCCTTGGACATTCAATGTCTAGAATCAACACAATCACATTCACATAATAATTTAATATAGAATTTGAAACAAATAATTAATCAAGGGAGACCATATGGGTTACTCACAGTTTGCTCCAGTAGCTATTACCTTAAAGTCCCGACAATGTTTGGATGTTATCGCTATAATTTCCCTTCTATATCATGCAACACATTTACACACATCACAACTTTGCATAATTATATAAGTACTCATTTATGCACAAATGTGTATATGGATTATACACAATGTATGCTTAATGACAATCCCTGGTATATTTCCTTTATTTTCATCTCATGATCATTCATACTTCAAAACTCATATATTTCTAATTTGAACTTAGGTTTACACCTTAACAATACAAACTTATTCCAAGTTCATCACTTAATCATGCACTATGGTTTATGGCTCAAAACACTTGATTCTTTTAACATCATCAATCAATCATTTACCAATCCTCTCCTAATGAGTTTAGATGACCATGAAATTTGGTGAAGAGGAAGGAAAATGTGTGAGGAGTTTGTGTTTCAATTTCAAGTCAATCGGAGATCCGGAGAAGAAGTTATGGTTAAAAGAGTGAAGGGTGTTCAAAATTGTCAAAAAACATTACACTCTCACTGTCACGATCATTCTTGTGCACGATTGTGCACTGCTTGTTAAATCCTCTCTACCACGATGGTGCACTACCTAATGTTTCCTCGCATAATCATGCACTACCTGATATCTCCTCTCTATCAAGCAAGATTGTGTAACTCCCTTGAGGATTCCTCTTTGACAAGCACGATCGTGCACTACCTGATGGCTTTTCTCAAAATAAATTTTCGAGTCAATTTTGCATGGAAATTTTGACAAGGAAAAATACGAAATTAGGATACATTCTTCTAAAAAAATGTTTCCATATAGCTTAAGTTTATAATGACACAAATTTCATAAATTTTGGATCAATATTATGCAAGATATACCTAAAATACTACAGAATATTCCCTAATTGCAACAGCACACTGTACTCAACTTCAAGCCAAATTTTGAAACTCTTAAAGACAAAATTCTAATTTTATTACTTCATGAAAGATATATCCATATGTCTCTAGTTCAATCTAAACTTAAAATCACCCTATTTGTATATGTAAAGATTAAGATATGGCTAAAACACATATCCATGTTCAGTGAAAACACTCCATCTAACATATTCCAGCACACTTCATCACCATTTGCATCCTAGTTCATCTCTTTTGCTTAGTCTATCATTTCTAGCTTATGTCGTCATTATTTCCTCTTCATTGCCACTTCCATTTCAGCTCAATTTCATTCACAAACAAAACATATACTATGTTTGATCATATTACCAAAAACAGAACATATACATTCATATATATTCATCACTAAATTTCTGCACATGCTCAACTCTAATCTCACATTCATTTCACTTATAACTATATCCTTAATTTATCTCATTTAAAAACACCATAGTACTCCTTTTTATTAATTTAAACTCATGTTAGTTCATCTCCAAAACACCCAAAGAAATCCACATTGATAAACATTGAAAACAAAACATGAAACATCCATTTACCTATCAATTTTTTCTGCACCTTTTTGCTACACCAATTTCAATGATCTTTCTATTTCAAACTCATCTCTATAACAACTTATGAAATATTAATAGTCATAAACACAAAACCAAGACACCAATGTGTTCATTTATTTACCCACGTTCCAACATATATAAAACACCATTTTATGAACATTTAACATCTAACTATAATTATACATGTTTCATTCAACAAATCGTAAAGAACCATATGATACTTACTTGGTAAAACTCACTATGGCTCGCATGATCATCAACATTCAAGGATGGTAAGGTTGGTTTTTCTTGTAACAAATGAAGAAGACAACAAAATGATAGTAGCATAGAAGTGTAAGAGCAAGGCTTACATTGATACGACAAAAAGAGAGGTTCGTAGATGAAGAAGATGAGAAGAGATATTAACAAGAGATGAAGTAAATAATAAATTGAAAGACAAATGAAAGAGAAGATAGTCCTTCACTTGGGAGAGTTTCGTGGGTTAAGGTATGGGGTGTGACAAGTGACACTTGTCACTTGCCACATGTCACTTTCTTATAGTCTTTCCTTGATCTTTTCATTTAACTAGTCCATTTGTCTCCAATTTCTACTCTAATTGTCTCCCAATTTTCAATGACATGTCATTAAATCCAAATGTCATCTATAAAAATTTCCTCTGCCATTTGACTCATATTTTTACTACCACTTATCAATTGTCTTGCCACTTGACATTTTTTCTAGTCCAAAAATACTAATAATTTCAAAAAATATTTCTAATTCTAATAAAAATTCTAAATCAATAATTATACTCTCCAAATCAATTTTCAATACATAAAATTCACAATTCTCAATATAATCACATTTATAAATCAATTATACCCAAAAAATGTCAATGAATGCATGTACAATCATTTTAATATGTGCAATAAATAATATTCACATGTGTTTGTATGTTATATTATGCATGAGTATGAAATGCATTTTCTAACTTCTCAGTAATCTCTCATGCACACTATTATAGGGTTCTAACCTTTAACATGAGATAACGGGATGTTACAGTTGATATGGAAACAAAGGGTTGAGAGCAAATACATAGCAGTGGATAAATAGAGTGAGATTTATAAAGATCAAAAGTAGGCGGGACTGGGCATTCTATCAGTCAAAGTCTTGAATCATGTTTTGATGCTAGAGAGGCATTAAAGAGTCTTACTTGATAAGAAATATCTATGGGTGCTATAGATCCATGAATATTACATAAGATACTAAAAATTTTAGCAGTTTAAACCCAAAATAGAATATTTATAGACTATGCTTAACATATTCAAACTTAAGGAAAAGTTCATAGGAGAATTTGAGCACCAAATAAGAAATGGAAACAAAAATTCTTTCTAGTATGATAGATGAACTAATCTACGACATCTTAATAAGTTCGAGGAGCTTCATTCTCTAAAAAGCTCCATTCCAGAAGACTATTAATTTCAACAAGCCTTAAAAACTCATGGAAATGCACCTATAAGGTTATATTGCTCTAAAGCTCTTTTAGTGTGACTAATTTTGGACAACGAAGACCAGATTAAATGGAAAAACAATAAACATAGTGAATTCATAAACAAATCCTATAGAGAGCTAATAAAGTGAAGCATCGTTAGGGTTTATAGCACATAATAGTCTAGTATACACATTCTTTTCCTAAAGCGTCAACAGTATTATGTCTAGCTATTAAGTGGAAATGAAGTACACTCTTGAGAATGATGAAATTCCTAAATTTGTGTTCTATGCAACTAGGAGGGGCAAACAATAAGCCATTTGTTTTTTGAATGCCAATATACAATTAACTTATGGGAACAAATTAAAAGATTTAGTGATGTTTCTTTCTCACCCTTGACTTGTTAAGACCTAATATGTTGGTGCAACAGAAGTCATAAAAAGAAAGTAGTGGACTAGATAGTGGCAAAGCTAGCACTAAGCAATATGATAGACAACATTTGTCTAGAATGAAATCAAAGAATATTCACAAAGGAATCAAATAATAGGCAAAGCTTGACTATCACAACAATTAATGCATAAAGGAGTAGCTATTATGTTGGACCCCAAACTTTTCTTGGAGGTTAGCACTATTGTAGGTGAAATGTTGGAAGTTAAAGGTTGGAAAATGTAGTTGAAACATGTTCGCTAAGTATGCTTCAGTGTGTTAGCCATAACTTTTTGTCTAGTTATCCAAATGAGATTATTTTTAATTTGGAGTAAAATAGAGACATAAGGTTAAATTGTCTGATGAAATCAAGTTTAAATTCAGTCTCTAAGAATTTCAATTTTTGGATGAAAATTGAGCATAGAATATTGTTTCAGAATAAGAACAATCCAAAAATATTTGGGGTATAACTTTCAAATTTCTGAACTAAATTGAATAATTTTGGTGTTATTAGAAAATTAAGACAATGAGGAACATTTTTTTTGAAGGAAATTCCTTCAATTACTTTATCAGAAAAGGCCTGGATTTTTGGAAGGAGTTAGGCATGATTTAAATAATTTTGAGGTCTTGCTAGATTAATTATTTTTATTTGGAGTTAATTCTTATGTTA
>JANKYF010000005.1:61977145-61989558 GCA_029829435.1 Erythroxylum hondense | reverse complement strand
AATTCCTTATTATTATTAATTTTCTTCCTCTTCTTCTTCTATTTTTTTTATTATTTTATTATTATTATTATTATTATTATTATTATTATTATTGTTACTACTACTATTACTACTACTGCTGCTACTACTACTACTACTAGTATTATTATTATTATATGAAATTAATTTCTTATTGTTGTTGTTATTGTTATTACTTGTTAACTTTTTTACTATTACAAATCATTTGTTTTAAAATAATCAATGAATTATATATTTCTAATCATATTATACAATAGGGGTATTTTAGTCATTGACATTATTTTTATGTTCTGTCAACTGCATCTAAACACATTTATGTCTTTCTGTCCTCGAGATGGAGATAGTTTTTCTTGTTCTGTCCATCACAACCAAACACCTCACTGTCTCCAATTTTTGTTCTGTTCTGTCTCCAAATTTTTGTATCATTCTGTCTCTGCATATTGAAGACAGGAACCAAACGCAGCGTAACAGTTTTACGCAGACGATTTACTCAAAAGTCTAGGCATGTCAATTATTGGATTTCTTTATGAATATTTTTTTATTAAACTAGCAAAAGCTATTTGATGACGTTACAATGAAACTCAGTTAGTTCAACAACTCTAAATATCATAACTAACATAAAACATAGAAATACATAAATTAAATTACAACATACATATTCTTGTCAATGTTTGGCTAATGAATCTTTGTTGATGATGAGCAATAATAACTTCTCTGAGTGCAGTTGACAATGTGTTCCGTTAACTGATGTCTGCCCTATTCCACTCATTTGTATATTCTCCTATTTCTTTCCCTTCAAATTGCATATATAACATTCGTGAAGGCTATCTTCACAAGTACTCCATCTGAAACCATGCTTCGTGCATCTTATGATCATGTTCAAAGTCTCCCCCTACTTAAAGGTGTATCTAAATAATTGTAACATAGCCAGGATTTTGTTCCAAATTACTTTTGTGTAAGTACACTCAAAATAAAGATGATTGTAGCTCTTATTCTCTAACTTTCTTAAAACAAATATAGAATCATAATCTCTCAACCAATGATCTTTTGTTCGGAATCCACTTTTAATCACTAGCCATAAAAAATTTACAGCTTTTGAATTCAATGATTGCTTCCAAATTGTTTCAAACTAAGGGATTGCTTCAATGCAATTAACTAACAACTGATGGCAAGATTTATTGCTAAATGTACCTCTTGAAGAGACATTCCATGTGATGCTATCTTTCGCATCCCTTCGGGAATGCTTGGCAAATAATCCCTAAGCATTGAGAATAAAGTTACCAACCCAATCTCCATCATGGATAAGAAAAAAGACTCTAGCATGTATAGATATTCGAAATCTTAATTGAGCAAGGTCTGTTTTATGAATTTAAGGACTGAAGTTTGTCCAATTATTGAACCAAAATCATATATCCTTGCCATCTCCCAGCCAATGCTCGATATACGGATAAATCCTATCTCTCAAATGGAGTATATGATTGAATATCTAAGAAAAGCCCCTAGAATTCTCCTGCTCCCAAAAATTCCTATCTTTTAAATGGCATGCACCCACCCATTTAATCTAAAGAGCTTGACTATCAGTAAACAATCTCCAAATCCTCTTGCTTAGAAGAACTTTTTGCATATGTGAAATTGGGATAATCCCGAGTCCTCCTTGCCTTTTTAGTAAAGTAACCTCACCCGTTTCACCTTTACTTGCTTCCCACTAGCTATGTTTCCCCTCCACAAGAAGGCTTTTAACACTTGATCAATCTCCTTAATGACCCTCTTAGGTAGTACCATACGATCAGCCCAGTGGATATGTATACAGTCCAACATTGAATGGATGAGAGTTAGTCGACTTGCCATAGATAGAAACTTGTTTTGCCACGTTTGAATTCTTTATACTGTTCAACACTTAATGGATGAAAGTTAGTCAACTTGCCATAGATAGAAACTTGTTTTGCCACGTTTTAATTCTTTCTTTAAACTTCTCAATCAATGGAATGAAATATGAAAATTTTGGTTTTAACATATTAATTGTAACTCTAACATATTTCAAAGACAGAGAAAGAATTGGGAAGCGAATTGTGCTTCTAATATGCTCATGGTGTCTAATATTCCAAGAAAGGTACAATATCACTTTTCTCTTCATTTACTTTAGTCCTGACCGGTTAGAAAAAATCTACATGTTCGTCATCATTCTGATTGAATATCCATTGGCATCAAGTCATCAACATAAATAAGATAAGATAGTTTAATTAACCTGCATTTGTGATGATATTGATAGTTTAATTAACCTGCATTTGTGATGACATTGATAGTTTAATTAACCTGCATTTGTGATAATATTGAAATCTTCCATTGCATTCTACCAACTTGGACATTAGTCAGGAAGCACCTTCCACTGCTAAGGTGAATAGGCAAGGGAATAGTGGGACCTTGCCTAATCCCTCTAGCCTTTCTAAAAGGTGAAATAGGAACCTCATTCTCTATAATGTTGAAGGAAGTAGATTGAAAGCATATTGGATAATCAAGTTTTTGAATTTTAGTGGCAACCATATAGCTTCTAAACGTTCTTGTAAAAACTTCAGCTAATGGTGTCGCAAGCCTTGAAAAAATCAATCTTCAACAAATAGTTTTGAATATGTTTACCAGCTTTGTAGTCCCATAATAACTCTTGTAGGATTAATATGTTGTTTCCAATATTACGCTTAAGTAAAAATGCCCTTTGAGCCTCATTAATAACTTCCGTCAACACTACTTTCAATCTTGAAGCAAGGAGTTTAGCAATGACTTTATAAACTATTGTGTAACAGGATATATGACGAAAGTCAATCACTGAAGAAGGGTATAAGACATATAAAGGCATGATTCACTCCTTTGAGCAATTTATTAAAAGAGAAGAATTCTAGAATTGCATCAATAAAGAGTACCAGAACTTCCCATGATTTCTGAAAAAACATTGTTGTGAATCCATCTGGGCCTGGCAATTTGGAAGGATTGAGACTAAACAACACTTCTTTAAAATCTTGGGGAGTGAATGGAGTAGTTAGCATAGCCTATAACTCCTGACTTAGGGAAAAATTCAGTACCTCTCCCACTTGGAATCCCTCTTGCAGATTATTGTATGGTCCTACAAGTTACTAGAAAAAATCCCTGACAAATTTGCTCATCTCTCACTAGTTTGTCATCACATTCCCATAACTATCTTGCAATATAGAGATTGTATCGGTGTTCATTCATCCGAGAATAGAAGCATGGAAATATTTGGTGTTAGCATCCCCATCTCTAAGCCATTCTGGCTTTCTATCTTAAGTTAGCATTTTGAAACTCCAACCCCTCTTAGTAATCTTTTAGTCGGTGTAGTTCAATGTTCTTGAGCTCAACATTAGATGGATCATGATAACAGTTGTCTTACACTTCCACTAATTGTTGTCCGATAGCCATGAGGCTTTGATTCTTCCCTTTAACAAATTGCTTAAGAGCTACCTTTACTAGCTTTAATTTCCGCATTAGCTGAAAAGCTTTGTAGCTGTGTACTTCTTGCCTCCAACATTGTCGAACAATCTTTAGAAAACCCTCCATTTGCGTGATTCTATTGAAAAATCAAAATGGAGCTCTATTCTGTTGGGCACAACGGGTTTATTTTTTGAAAAATAAAATAAAATGAGCAATATGGATACAAAATATTTAACGTTTTTTATCCTTAATTTTGGGCTACCTCTATGGACAAAACTCAGAATAATTCTTCCACTATTACAAATAGTAGGTATACAGAGATAAAACCAAAATAGTGGCTTACAAGGTGTTTCCCAACCTAAAAATAGTAACCTAACTATTTTTTCACTCACTAACACTTTAAGAAAATTTTTCCTAACTTCAGAGCATTGTTTTGGTCTGGTTTTGCTTTGTTTTTGTTGTTGTGTGTATGCATGAAGCAAGGAGTGCCTTATATAGGCACTCCATCGCATGAGACAGCTACAAAGGCAGCTGTCTTCTTCCATTCTTTCAACTAACGTGGCACCAATCGCTGCCACATTTGTTGAAAAACTTAGTGTCTCTCTATGTGGAGGGACCCATATCCCAAAAATCTCTCCCTTTTGATTAAATGGAGGGCTCTATCATGCCTGCTACTGATCGACAATACTCGAACTTGCCTTTTGGTAGAATCTTGGTTAACATATATGAAACATTTTTATTGGTATGGATCCTTTTTAACTGTAATTGTTTCGTCTCCATCACATCTCTAATCCAATGATGTCTCACATCAATGTGTTTTGATCATGAGTGAAAAGAGGCATTCTTACCAAGCTGAATAGCACTTTGACTATCACAAAACAGCTAATATTGTTCTTGCTTGATACCAAGTTCGTTAAAGAACTTCTTCATCCATAGCAACTCCTTAAAGGATTCCATTGCTGTAATAAATTCTACTTCAGTTGTAGAAAGTGCAACGCATTTTTGTAACTTTGACTGCCATCCCATAGCTCCCCCTACAAACGTAATCAATTAACCTGATGTAGACTTTCTCGAGTCAATATCTCCAGCCATATCTACATCTGTGTAACTAGCTAATATAGGTTCTGCTATTCCAAAACATAAGCATATTTTAGATGAGCCTCGAAGATGGCTGAGATTCCACTGGATTGCAGCCCAATGTTCCTTTCCAGGATTAGAAAGGAAATGGCTCACAACTCCAACTGTGTGCGCAATATCTAGCAGTGTACAAACCATGGAATACATCAAACTTCCAACTGCTGAAGCATATGAAATTCTAGACATTTCTTCCTTCTCTTCATATATAGAAGGGCACTCTCTGGAACTCAATTTAAAGTGATTAGCAAGAGGACAACTAAATGTTTTAACTTTGTCCAATTTGAATCTTTGAAGTACTTTATCAATGTACTTTTCTTGTGACAACTATAGTTTCTTGGCACTTTTATCTCTGATAATCTGCATGTCAAGAATCTGCTTTGCTGATTCCAAATCTTTCATGGCAAAAGACTTATCCAGCTATTTCTTCTAATTGTTGATTCTAGAAACATTCCTACCAACAATCAACATATTATCCATATAAAGCACTAAAATAATGAAATCATCATCATAGAATTTCTTCACAAATACACAGTGATTTGAAGTAGTCTTCTTGTAGCCTTGCTCTCCTATAACAGACTCGAACTTCTTATACCACTGTCTTGGTGCTTGTTTTAGACTATATAGACTCTTCTTTAGTCTACAAACATAGTCTTCTTTCCCCCTTTTTTATGAAACCATCTGGTTACTCCATGTATATCTCTTCTTCCAAATCCCTATATAGGAAGGCAATTTTGACATCCATTTCTTCAACTTCTACATTAAAACTTGCGGCTAGCCCTAGCACTGTACATATGGATGTCATTTTCACCACCGGTGAAAATATCTCATTAAAGTCAATGCCCTTCTTTTAGATAAATCCTTTGACTACCAATCTTGCTTTGAATTGAGGATGGTTGTTATTTTCTTCATGCTTGATTCTAAATATCCATTTATTCTTCAATGCTTTTTTGCCTTCTGACAACTTCACCAGCTTAAATGTTTTATTCTTATGCAAGGGTTTCATCTCATCTTGCATGGCTTTTTTCCATTTCTTCTTGTGTTCATCATTCATGGCTTCATCAAAGCTTTCCGGTTCTCCCTTGGCTTTATGATCATTCTACACTTCATCTCCAACTTATCTAGGCACCACTGTTAGAGGATTCAATCAGAAGCTTATTGAGTCATCATTAGAGCTTGGAACTTCCTTTTTCGCCTTGTTGATATCTTCAATAGTTTGATCTTCAACAAACATTGCATCATGACTCCTGATAAGTCTTTTCTGTACCAGATCATAAAACCTATAGCTAAATTGATCTTGACCATAGCTAATGAATACACACTGTTGTGTCTTGACATCAAGCTTTTTCCTTTCATCTTCAGGAATATGAATAAAGGCTTTACAACCAAAGACCCGCAAATGATCATAGGAAACATCCTTTCTTGACCACACCTTTTTTGGAACTTCATACTGGAGAGGAACACATAGTGAACGATTTAATGCATAAATAACTGCAAGTAAAGCTTCACCTTAAAATGCCTTAGGCAACTTTGAATGTGAAAGTAGACGTCTGACTCTTTCCATCAAAGTCCTGTTCATCCTTTCAGCTACGCCATTCAATTGTGGTGTTTTTGGTGGTGTCATTTGATGTCAAATACCATGTTCTTTATAGTAAGCATAAAATAATTCGATGTACTCTCCACCATTGTCTATCCGAATGCACTTCAGCTTCTCCCCGGTTTGTCTCTTAACTGAGGCATGAAATTATTTGAACACATCTAGCACTTGATCTTTAGTCTTCAGAGCATAGGCCCACATTTTCATTGAATGATCATCAATAAAAGTCACAAAGTACTATACATTACCAAGTGACTTTGGTAATGGTCGGCCCAAATGAGTGAATCAGATCTGGAACATTCTTCATTCTGGATGAAGGAGAACTCTGGAAAGAAACCTTATTTTGTTTCCCTACTAGACAATCTGCACATTTCTTCTGATGTATTTGATCTAGACCATATAACATATTTCTTTTTACAAGCTGAGTCATCCCTTTCTCACCAATTTGGCCTAGTATTTTATGCCAGAAATCAACTGTATTATCATTCTCCATTGTATTGACAACATCACTGGATGGCTTTGCCTGGATTATATACAGTCTTGAGTGCTTTTGACCTCTGGCCACTACTAAGGAGCCCTTATTAAGCTTCCATTTTTTGTTTCCAAATGTATTTCAGAAACCTTCATCATCTAGTCTGTTTACAGAAATTAAGTTTAGATGCATATTAGGAATGTACTTGACATCTTTCAGCAATAGTCTTGAACCATTTGTTGTCTCTAAAGAAACATCTCCTTTGACAACAACATTTGACAGATTTCCATTTCACATCTTAACAATGCCATAATTCCCAGATGAGAAAAATTGTCTGTAAGATATAACATGAACAGTAGCTTCACTGTCAACTAACCAACTTGTTTCTTGCAACACCAGGTTGACTTTCTCTATATCAATAATAAGGTTGAATACATCATCAATGCTACTTTGCTCATCATCACTGCTTTCTTCTTTCTTCACATCTTTGCCTTTTTTCTTCTTCATCTTTCGGAAAAAATTCATGATGTGGTCTTTCTTTTTGCAGTAATGGCATTTTCACATTTGCATACCTGTTTGACTTTCCTCTACTCTTGTCTTTGGACTTTGGGCCTATGGATTGACTCCTTCCTCTATTTTTTGTAAGCAGAACATCTTAATATGATGAAGAGGCTACATATCTTCATGGATACTCTTCAAGTCAGATCATAGTTTCACCACCTGAAAAGCAAAGTTAGAGGCATATATTAGTATGATTTTAAGCGGACGAGCATTGTCTCTCATCTGGCAATGAAGATGAACAAACTGATCACTCATACTGTTAGCTGTTACCACAATGTAATCAAAGTTGTATAAACATATAGTGCATCCATTGCAATGAAATGTATGATTCGTAATTGTCTGCCATTGACTACCCAAAAAAGATAGCCCAATCCGAACGAGTAAGGCTTTTATTTTAGTCTTTAACAATCCTATCAACACTGGTTTTCTATCAAACACCAATTCCCTAATCATGGATTGTTTAAGAAGGTCATGTAGCCCTCTTATATTCCATATCAATAAAGTCATCTAAAGGGAGACACTTTTTTTTGTTTTTCCTTCCTTTTACCAGTTCTTCTTCTAGAAGTTATGGGGCCTACTTTAGGAACTTTTGCACCTGCCTCGATACTAGTTTTCTCTGCCTGTAACAGGATCAGGTTGTTTGGGTCAACCAATAGTGTTTCTTGCACATTATTATCCTCTCCCCGTAGTTCAGCATACTGGCTATCTATTTTCTTTTTTATTAGCTCAATAGCAGCTTCTATCGAGTTCAAAGTTACCTTCATAACATTCTCAGTATCTGTCTGTATATTCCCTTCCTCATGATTTGAGTTATCTAGACATGAGTTATTCTGGACTTCATTGCTAGTGTTCTCTTTTGGGAACATCAGTTTGAGTTTCTTGCACTGAATTGTCTTTTATTCTTGCCTTAACATCTTGAATATCCACTGCATTATTTGTCATCTCAATGACATTTTCCATCGGGTTCAATATGTCATTCTCAAAATCTATCTGCATTTTTTCCTATCTTATGAACTGAATATCCATCAACTAGATTATTTTGGATTGCATTTCCCTTGGTCTTATCTGCCTGAACCAACATCTGAGCATTTAAACTTCAGATTGTGCCTCCTGCCTAGTGGTTTTTGTTGGATATGGGTCCTTCCACATAAAGGGACACCAATTGTTCAACAAATACAGCACCAATTTTGGTGCCACATTAGTTGAAAGAATAGAAGATGTAGCTGTCTCGTGCGGCAGAGTTCCTATATAAGGCACTCCCTGCTTCATACAAAAAACAATAAATACAGAGGAAAATTAGAGCAAAACAATGCTCTAAAGTTAGGAAATATTTTCCTAAAGGGTTGGTGAGTGACAAAATAGTGAGGCTAATATTTTTAGGTTGGGAAACACCTTGTAAACCACTATTTTAGTTTTATCTCTATATACCTACTATTTGTAATAGTGGAAGAATTATTTTGAATATTATCTGTATACTTACTATCGAAAAGTTGACGTAAAACAGCAAAGGTGATGAATAATAATCTAAAATTTTTCAATAAATTTGCAAGGTGACAACAGTATAGCAATAGTAACTAGGTCCATGGAACTATTTACGGTACTATTCATACGTTACTATTTACTGGATTTAGCAATACTATTCCAGTGGGATCCGACGACACTATTTCGGTTGGTTTTCTCTAATTTGGCTTACCTTGGCAAATGGAGGTCAAGACGAGCAAAATGATAAATCTAAACGGTATTAACTACCGTATATGGCAAACTAGGATGAAGAATCTCTTGATGATTACAAAGATGCATTTGTCGGTATTTTCGACAACTAACCTAGAAGAGATGTTCAATGAAGATTGGGTGTTTGAGCATGAACGAGTGTGTGGTTATATTTGACAGTTTGTCGATGATAATGTGTAGAATCATATTTGTAATGAGACTCATGTAAGAACGTTATAGAATAAGCTGGAGCAGTTGTATGATTCAAATACCGATAACAACAAATTGTTTTAATTGACAAAATTGATGCAGGTAAAACAACAGGATGATACTTCTATAGCTAATCATTTAAACAATATGGAAGGGATGGTTGATCAGTTATCAAAGATAGGCACAAAATTTTGAAGACAAGATGATTGCTCTGATGGTGCTAGCTTCATTACCAGAGTCTTGGGACACTTTGAAGGTGTATTTGACAAATACTGCACCAAATGACGTATTAAATATAGAGTCTGTTAAAAGCAGTATACTAAATGAAGAGATGAGATGTAAATCACAGTATGCAGCCTCTTCATCACATTCAGATGTTCTACTTGCGAATAATAGAGGAAGGAGTCAATCCAGAGGTCTAAAGTCCAGAGACAAGAGTAGAGAAAAGTCAAACAGATATGCAAATGTGAAATGTCATTACTGTAAGAAGAACAGCCACATCATGAAATTTTGCCGAAAGTTGAAGAAGGAAAAAGGAAAATATGTGAAGAAAGAAGAAAGCAGTAATAATGAACAAAGTAACATTGTTAATGTAATCAACCTTGTTATTAATACAGAGATAGTCATCTTGGTGTCGGAAGAAACAAGTTAGATAGTTGATAGTGGAGCTACTATTCATGTTACATCTCACAGACAATTTTTCTTATCTTACACACATAGAAATTATGGCATTGTTAACATGGTAAATGGAAATCTGTCAAATGTTGTTGGAAAAAGAGATGAATCTTTGGAGATAGCGAATGGTTCAAGACTGTTGTTGAAAGATGTCAAGTACAATCCTGATATGCGTCTGAATTTGATTTTTATAAACAGGTTAGATGATGAAGGTTTCTGAAATACTTTTGAAAACGAAAAATGGAAGCTTACTAAAGGCTCTTTAGTAGTGGCTAGAGGTCAAAAGCACTCAAGATTGTATATAATGCAGGAAAAGCTCTCCAGTGATGTCGTCAATACAGTGGAGAATGATAATACAGTTGATTTCTGGCATCAAAGACTAAGCCATATTAGTGAGAAAGGGATAAATCAGCTTGTAAAAAGGAATATGCTATTTGATCTAAACCAGATACATCAGAAGAAATGTGCAGGTCTAGCAGGAAAAGAAAATAGGGTTTTCCAGAGTTCTCCTCCATCCAGAATAAAGAATGTTCTTGGTCTGATTCACTCAGATTTATGTGGACCATTTCCAAAGTTACTTGGTAATGCACAATACTTTATGACTTTTATTCATGATCATTCCAGGAAAACGTGGGCCTATACTCTGAAGATTAAAGATCAAGTGCTAAATGTGTTCAAACAATTTCACTCCTCAGTTGAGAGACAAACTGGGAAGAAGCTGAAGTGCATTCGGATAGATAATAGAGGAGAGTACATCAGATTATTTGATGCTTACTGTAAAGAGCATGGTATTTGACATCAAATGACACCACCAAAAACACCAAAATTGAATGGCATAACTGAGAGGATGAACAAGACTTTGATGGAAAAAGTTAGATGTCTACTTTCGCATTCAAAGTTGCCCAAGACATTTTGGGGTGAAGCTTTACTTGCAACTATGTATGCATTAAATCATTCACCGTGTGTTCCTCTCCAGTACGAGGTTCCAGAAAAGATTTGGTCAGGAAAGGATGTTTCCTATGATCATTTGCGAGTTTTTGGTTGCAAGGCCTTTGTCCATATTCCTAAAGATGAAAGGAAAAAACTTGATGTCAAGACACGATAGTGTGTATTCTTTATCTATGGTCACGATCAATTTGGCTATAGGTTTTATGATCTAGTGCATAAAAGACTTATCAAAAGTCGTGATGCTATGTTTGTTGAAGATCAAACTATTGAAGATATCAACAAGGTGGAAAAGGAAGTTTCAAGCTCTGATGATGATTAACAAGCTTCCAATTGGATCCTCCAATAGTGGTGCCTAGACAAGTTGGAGATGAAGTGCAGAATGATCAGCTAGAAGCTAATAATACAGATGCTCCTAATGAATTTGAACCAGAGGATGATGATAGTGTTCACATTCAACCACCAGCACCTGAAGATTCTCCAGTCCCATCATAAAGATCTAGTAGAAATAGAGAACCATCTACTAGATATCTAGAGGATGATGATAGTGTTCACATTCAATCAGTATCTAATGCTGACTGACGGGGCAGAACCAGAAAGCTTTGATGAAGCCATGAATGATGAACACAAGAAGAAATGGAAAGAAGCCATGCAAGACGATATGAAATCCTTATATGAGAATAAACCATTCAAGCTAGTGAGGTTGCCAGAAGGCAAAAGAGCATTGAGGAATAAATGGGTGTTTAGAATCAAGCATGAAGAAAACAACAACCATCCTCGATTCAAAGCAATATTAGTAGTCAAAGGATTCAGACAAAAGAAGGGTATTGACTTTATTGAGATATTTTCACCATTGGTAAAAATGACATCCATACGAATAGTGCTAGGGTTAGTCATAAGTTTTAATGTGGAGGTTTAACAAATGGATATCAAAACTGCTTTCCTATATGGGGATTTGGAAGAAGAGATATGAATGGAGCAGTTTCATAAAAAAGAGGAAAGAAGACTATGTTTGTAGACTAAAGATGTAAGATCCCAAAGCGGTTAGGAAGGAGAACGAAACACCCCTTATAAGAGTGTGAATACCTTCCCCTTACAGACGCATTTTCCATGCCTTAACGTACCGGATCTCATCAGAACTCTAAAGTTAAACGTGCTTGGGCCAGAGCAATACCAGGATAGGTGACCTGTTGGGCCCCGAACTTTCGGTGGAAATTAGAAATATTGAAATACAAATTCAATGAGTGTTTTGTATATGTATTGTGTTATAGATGCCTTTTGCCTTAAGGAAATTGATGAGAAATGAAGTGATTGGTTTTGATGACTTTGAAATTTGAGTAGAGTTGTATGAGTTATGAAAGTCAAAATGAATTAGTTGATTGAAATGGAAGTTGAAAAGTAAGAAATGATTAGTGAAAGTGTTATATTTTGGAGAATTAAGAAATTTGACCTTTGGAGTAAAGAGTTGACTTTTGATTTAGGCAGATTTTGAGAAAATGATCTACATGAAATTTGTAGATTATGTCGAGAGCTTTTCGTAGCCATAAAGTATGCTATTCTTCGATATCGGGATTGAAAGTTATGATCTTTGAAAGTTAAGTGTATTTTACTTGATTTGAAAATGCTATTAAGAGTAAGATTGTGTATGAC
>JANKYF010000005.1:61722446-61732648 GCA_029829435.1 Erythroxylum hondense | reverse complement strand
GAGCATTGCAGCTCAAACAGTCGGTTCTCAGCCTTTACTTTATCCACCACTGCTTCGTGGCAGTCTTGGAGGAACTTTCGCTAGAGCTCTTGCTTCATTTTGGATCTCGCGTTGGCATTGAGCACTTCCTCCCGCAACACTCGACGCTCGCCTTCCAACTCATCCCTGGAGGCAACTATTCTGCTTTTCTCCTCCTCCCCCGACACAAGTTGATCTCTCAAAATGCTCTTCTCATCCTCCCACACACTCTTCTCCTCCTCCAGCGAAGAGAGCTGAGCCCGAAAAACGTCTTTCTCCTCCTTTGCCTCTGAAAGCTCAGCTCTCAAAGCGTTGACCTGCTCGAGAAGATCGTAAACCTCCCGGTCCATTGTTTGGTTTACTTCATCGAGCTAATCGAGATGCTGATACACCACAGAGGCAAACGCCATATCCCTGGCACAACCACAGATGAGACTAGCCACCAGCTCCTTATTGTTCAGCGTATCTAAAAATTTCTCGTCCTCAGGAGGAACAGCCTTCTGGGCAATATGCAGAGCGACTTTGACGTCCCTAATCGATGCAGTCTTATCAATGCTGATCGTGGACACCCATTTTCTGCCGCTAGATGCTCGCTCTTTCCCCTTGCCCTTATCAAATCGGGGCGCTTGCTTCTTGCCCTTTCCCTTGTCCGGCTGGCAGGATGATCGCTCGGGATTCCGAGCGGTCCTCTTTCTCTTAAGCAGTGGTTCCTCCTCTTCCTCTAAGCTCGCTCGGCCTTTAACCACCGATTGGATCGGCAACGACGCAGACTCGTCAGGTCGTTCCTTAGTAGATGGAAGGGCCAATAATGCTGTAGATGGGTCCAGCATCGTCGGCTCAACGATGTCTTCGCTGCCATCTACCTCCTTCCTCTGCTTCTTCACCTTCGAAGAAGATCTAGGCCTTTTGGGTTGGCTTTGGGGTTTAGGGGAGCTGGAGGACCCGCCGAAATCCTTAAGTTTAGCCATGCCTGCACGAGTATACAAGCAGTTCAGAAATTGGAATTAATATTCATAAGAAACATAACAACTAAACTACGAGGAGTCAACCAGAAGGGGCAGTTTCTCCTTCTATCCCGTTAATCCGAGCCGAGGGACCAACTAAAAATGTATCGGCTGATATCCCTCCGCGATACCCCAGAACAAGCCGATCGAAATTATACCGACCGAGCGCCTTAATTTGACCAATCACTTCAGACTCTTTTCCAGTAAGGGACAAGCTGAAAACATCGTTCCACCGCTCGGCCAAGGGATACCTCCACGGCCTGGACCCGACAGAAGATCCCGGGGGCCTCACGAAGAAGTACTTCGTCCTCCAGGCCTTAACTGACGAAGCAGTCCAAGCGGGGCGATACCGCGCATCTCTGTACTGGAAGTGGGGGATCCCACCCCCGGTTAGCGAGCTTTGGTTCATCCTGAGGAAAAGCCTTAGAATATCAAGTGATGGAGGACACCCGAAGTGATGGCATAACAGGGCGAGACCGTTCATAAACCTCCAACCGTTTGGGGGGATTTGGGTCGGCAACAATTTATATATATGGCAAACTTCATTGATGATCGGGGCATAGAGAAGCCTCATACCACCAACCGAGAAGAAGCTGTCTGAAACAGAAAAATAGCCCCCCGCACCGCTGTAAATACGCTCATTCTTCACGGCCAATCTGGGTCCCCAGGATGAGGGGATGTTATTCTTGAGAACTGATCGGTTCAACTCCCCTACGGTCATCGTTGATTGGTCGAACGACGGTTTCTCAATAACTCGCCCGTCTATCCGGTCATCCGCCGCGATTTCCTCATCTATTTCTGCATCCGGAGCTTCACTCCCCCTTGCCTCCGGCGCCTCCACTGCTTCCGTCGCTATCTCAAGCGGCCCAACATCCTGCGAAGCACCTCCAGCCCCCAGCGTTTGGTCGAAAAAGGAAGAGGAGGTGGCTTCGTCCCTAAGTCTAAGTTCTCTATGGCTAGTCGACGACATGATTACTGAAAATCAAACTTACAGAACAAGGAAAGGAAAAAGGACGTATCTAGTTTAGAGACTGAAGTTGGGATTTGTATGACGATGAAGAAGAGAGGAAACAAGGATTGAAAAATTGAACACGCAGAAAGTGAAGAAGTATGTCAATCCCGAGTATTTATAACAGAATACTGAACGAACGCACCAATAGATGTTGGACGCGTGGTAAAATCTAAGCCACGCGAATTAGAGTTGTCAGATATCCGGAGCGGCGCTGCAGTTGAAACGACGAGCACGATCCTTGACAGCTGTACGACGCAACAGTTGAAAGGACGAGTGTGACAGCTGTATGGCGGTTAGAAAGACATTTTATTTCAAATTTTGAAAACCTACCAGTGGACACGCGTTGTAAGTAATGATTAAGTTCAACGCTTTGATTAGGCATCTACGTTCGATCGATCGGTTATCTCTACCCACCTAATACCTATGATCGATCGATCGGTTATCTCTACCCCACGATCAGTCGGCCTTATCCCGAGCCGCTATGCACTACGCATTGACGTCCGACCGACTGGGCCTATCACGAGCTGTCCTACAGACGAGCTGCACGATCTTTATATACTCCTTCGACCCTTCTCCTTGGTCAGACTCGAGGAGTAGGGGGCTTATGGTTGGGTCGGTCGTGCTAGGCCTAAGCCCAGATCCGGACACGGACAGCCCATGACACAGACGGCCGATGCACAGTTGGAAACCTCCCATGCAGAAGTAGAGACCTACGTAAAGACTTAAACCTATCATCTATTCCATATATAAGGTATCGCTTGACCACGATAGAGGTGCGAGATTCAGAAACCCTAATTCTCTTTATTCACTAGCCTCAAAACTCTCCAAAAAGACTAACTTGAGCGTCGGAGGGGCTTATCGGGAAACAACCCCCGACATGTCTTTGTTATTTTGCAAGAACCTTCAAGCCGAAGTCAATCAACCTCATGGATCCTATCGGCAATTCACAGCCTCACCAGAATCTGACAGAACCACATTCGATTGCTTAGTCAACCTATTTTTTGGTCCTTTACTAAGATGTCACTGATCTAGATTGGCCCTTTGTGTATATTTTAAAAGTTGCCTTATGGCTAAACCATTTGGGGGATGGGCCAGAATGTCGCTTCATTATGAGCAAAGATTTGTTTTATGAAGTTAGACGAGGACGATCTAGGTTAGCAAATGCACCAATTATTTCGTAAATAGTAATGATTCATAAATTTTAATTTTAAGAGAGAAAGAAGGACCACTTTTGAAGGAGACAATCTGCATTATTAACTAGGACCGTTCCATGCTAGTTATTGTGTAAGATAAAATACATCAGTTGTATATGATTAGGATTTTGAGCAGACCACTGACTTGAATGACAACGTTATCGGTTTCTCCTCACCAATTGGATAGGTTCTAGTTTTTAGTATATGTGCCCTTTGCATGTCTTGGTTGATGTTCTTACCTTCAGCATAGTTTAAGCTCCTATATCTTGGCCATGAATGGCCACCAATGATTGTCCATGAAATATTTTTCAATTCAATATTATTCTATAGAAACATAACGTGCTTCAAATTTGCCTGTTTGACACTTGAATAGTTGAGGGTATAGTCATTATATGGTCTGAAGCTTTGGCTTAAACTTGTTACTTTTCGGAAGTCTGTTGAGTAGAATGTTAAAGCTGCTTCATATTCAGACAAAAGCCAACGCAAGAATCTAATAAGATAGGAGGAAGGTGGTTTTGCATCAATAAATCTGCGTATTTTTGTGCCCTGGACAATGAAGCTCAAGTCCACCTAATTGAGATATAGGCATATCCAGTTTTCTCAAGCCTTGTTACCACGTTCACCAATTTCAGTTTATTTATCAATCTTTATAATGATATCATGTATTTGATATCTTTATTCAAAAGATAATATTATTAATAAAACAATGAAATGCGATTGTTTTTGGAAGTAGGAGCGCACTGAATTAATTTTTAAATACATATAAATTACGTATTTCTAGTAATTTGATTTTTGGAGTCAATAAATTAAAATTAAGTTAAAGTCAACTCATGTAGCCATCTAACTATTCGAACTCTTCAAATTGAAAAGTTTCAAGCAATAAGAGTATCTATGCAATTCTAACTAGAAGCTAGGACTTAAGCGATTTTTAGAGAAATCATCCCTTAAACATGCAACGGAAGCAGTCTTTTACCCTTTTTTTTTTTTTGGAAAAAACAGTATTTTACTATTTGCACAACAGGTAGCAAGTACAAACTCAACATTAAAATTGGTTTTGCACAAATTTGAATTGGATATGAGTTAAAAATCTCAATAGATCCCAACCTAATTTGATCAATTTTGTGTGGTTTATGCCCTTGTCTTTCTCAAAATTAATCTATTGCATACTACCCCACCATTCGAAAGTACAGAATCTTAAGATGCGGAAGTAATAATATGTAGATTGAGACAAGCCCGCCTAACATGTAATCCTTCTCTAAAACTAAAATAAAAATCAGAGGCGATTGCTCACGGTGGATTAACAGCTGTTGCAGATTATCTTGCCCAATTAGTTACTCGGTAAAACTGACTCGTAGTTGCGTGGAGGGGTGAAAACAGAAAATGCGGTCTCCTCGCATTTCTTTTGTGGGTCACATAGTTTCAGCAAACCCGTGACCGAGTCGGCGTCATGTGGCCCAATATGCTGGCAAGATGCTTGGGACCATTACCAACCAAAATCCATAACTAGTTAGATCGCATGACCAATTTTCATTCTTTATTCGTAACTTTTGCCAAGGTTTTGTAGGCACAAGATGCATAATTGAAATCTTGGGACACTAGTTCCACCCTCTTCATCTCAAGTAGTTGTGTTTGTTTTAGTATTGAGTGCTGCTTTACCTTCCAATATATATATATATATATATATTGCTCTCTACATTAAATGAATTGAATCTAGTTTAAGAACCTATAGAGTAATTCCCACCTTTGATATTGGTTGTTGAATATTCGGTGAACATGCCGAAATCCATGTCGTATAGGATTCAAAGTTGCTAAAAAGCTTCATAAGATAAAACCATATCTCTATTTTCACATTTTGTTTTTATTTGTACTCATTTTTTGGTACACAAAGATATTGATTCTTAAAGGCTCAAGTCATCTACGGTTACATGCAGACAACAGAGAAGATAATGTTTTTTACTTCAGAAAGAACTATATCGTTTAATTGGTCAAACTCCAAGTCTTATGTCAATTCTTAACTAAGCTTATGTTGAGTTGGACGTAAAATTTTTAATATAATAGAATGAAACTTAAATTGATGTAATATTAAAAATTGTTGTTTGAGAGGGATTGAGAGATTCATAATATAATTGTTATTTGAGAGGGATGGAAATATTCATAATGTAATATAGTAAAATGTTATTTAAATGAAGGGTTTATAATGTAAAATGGTGTAAAGTTGTTTATTATTTTACATTTCATTTTAAACCTTCCAAATCGGAGGATTTTTATTTTTACTATTTATGATGGAATGGGATGTAATATGAAATTTTCTTCTTCGATATCATTCAATTATAAAACATCTTCCCAAATGATGAAATAATATTACATTCCATTATAAAACTCCCGTTCAAATACAGCATAAGTTATTATAAAATTGTGCGTGGAGGCTAGCTTAGGCAACAGGCTTTATCAAGTGGATTTTGTATTGATAGTCGAAGATATTTTGTATTGATAGTCGATATCTTCGAACCTAAAAAATTATAAATCTTGAAGATTGTGATGTACAAGAGGATGCTTGACCCTATTTAAAGCTTCATTTCTTACAATGGAGAAGTCCTTTTTTGACGTTGAGGAAAAGAGCCAACAATACACTCTTATGCAATTCAAACATATAATTAGCATAACAGATGGGCTTACATATTCATTTTCATAGGTGAAAACTAATCTTAGAGGACTTGATTAGTAGGCTGCATTTTTAATACTTGAACATAAAAAATCAAGCAACAAACACATTACACTGCGGTATGCATGGATGGTTTTTTGGAGTAATCACACCTTTGTGTCGATTAAAGCACTTAATCATACTACTTGCTTCCTTCTGAAATCCGTTTATCTCTCATCTATATTTCCTATTAGTTTGAACTTTGAAAAATCAAATTAGATGCTTAAATAGAAATTTCTCTCTGATCAAGGTGTTAATTAATGAACTCTTAGACTCATAATACAAGTGTAAGGAAGTGCGTATCATCCTCATGATGCAAGAGGGAAAATGATGGGTTTGGAGTGCACGATTATTATGTTAAGAAATGAACAGTAAGATTTTGGTCCCTCGGGAATATAATATGGAAGAAAAAAGAGATAAGTTCCCCCACCATCCCACTTCTCAGTTATGCTTTATCCCCCATGCATGTCCCACTTCCAAACTATAAAAATCACATATTTGAAAGATTGTTAGAGAGTTTTTAGTGTAAAATGACAAGGGATATTTAATGACTTGGCATCGGTTGTCTGTTTTCATACAATAAAGGGGGGAATATATGAACATGTGAATGAAAAAAAAAAGGGTATGAATTTCTGTGCCTAATGTAAGAGCCACGAAAACATATATTCTGTGTGATTTCAAGTGGGAGCAAACTGCCCATCAGCAACATTGTTGACTTGTTAGGTGAACCAGAAGTTTTGAAGGTGACTAATGTGTATAGGATTTTGAAGTTCAAAATCTTATAGGATATACATACAATTAATGCTCATTTAATGGCATCAAAGGACCACTGCAAGATCAAATACATCATGGTCCCCTTTGATGACACTACTATATATATTTAATGAAGGGCGTGCTAATTAGGTTATCCATTAATCTTCAAGCTCCTATTTGAAAGAGAAACTTCACACACTAGCTCATTAACCCCATTTGAAGCTTTAGAATTTGTGGCTTAGAAAGAGTTCAATTAGAAAGCTATTGAAGTCATACGCCACAACTTTATAAATCATTGTCATTTTGCCCATATAACCTTTTATTCCAAAATCCTATTGTGAGTTTTTTTTCCTTTTTCTTTTCATTTTGTGATCTGAGTACCAAAAATTATATAAGTACGCCAAGATAAAGTCACCACTTTCATTGGATATGTTACTGTTTTTTAATACTTATTTGAGTATTCTTATAATTGATTAAGCATTATTATTGTTTTGGTTTAATAATTGGTAGGCCTATTATATATAATGGTTGTGGAATAATTATTGGTAGTTGACGTAATGGAAGGCTTCTATAAACCTACTGAATTGCTCACGATTGCCAGCAATATAGGATTCTTTCAATTTCATTGATTTGCAAAGAATATGGAAAAAACGAGAATTATGAGAAAGGGAATTCTTATTTTATTAATAAAAAAAATTGTCTTGACTTTCAGTTACAATGTCTTTATATAGGCAGAAATTTCAAAGATATGAGAAAACCCTGATTGTGCCCAAAAATCATAAATATTCCTAAAACCCAAAATTTACCAAAAATTAAACCCAAAACGATGCGTCAAAAATTAGTTCCTTGCAAAATCAAAATTACCAAAAATAGAAAATTTGTCAAATTAAATGCTCAAATTGGCCCATAATTACGAAATTGTCATAATGTGCAATTTTTATCCTATTGCTCCAATTTTTATAATGCTTTCCGATCCACATCATTCTCCCAAAGAACAAGAAAATTTGCCCTCGAATTGATTGCTTGGTCATCATTAGAAAAGTCACCATGAAAGGGCATTAAGCATTTGACATTGAATACATCTCAAATCCGAATGTGACTTGGCAACAATATAGTATGCATTGGGGTTGATTTTCTCCATAATCTCCAAAGGCCCAAGTTTCTTAGCTAACAACTTGTTGTAGCCACCTACAGAAAATCGATCACAAGTGAGAACAACCTAAAAGTAGTCACCAACATCAAATTCCACCTGTCTTCATTTCTAATTAATAGCTTGTTTGTACTTGGAAGCAGCCTATTGAAGGTTCTCAATGACTTTCTTATGAACCTCCTATAGTGAACCCACAAAATCCTTTGCTTTTCCATGAATTTGAGTCCGATGTGGCATAAAGAGTAAGTCTAGGGTTTCCCGAGGTGCAACAAAATACACCAATTGGAATAAGTTGAAACTATTACTTCTATTGATAGCATGGTCATGACCGAACTCTGCTTGACATAATTTTTGATCCCAACTCTTCACATGATCACCCACTAGACATCGCAACAAATTGCCCAAAGATTTGTTGATAAATTCAACCTGCCCATATGTTTGAAGGTGATAGGTATTACTAAAGATGAGCTATGTATTGACCATTTTCTATAAGTTGCGTTAAAAATGACTAAGAAATTTGATGTCCTTATCTAAGACAATAGATTCTGGAAGCCTATGCAGACGATAACCATCCCAAAAAACAGTTGTGCAATACTAACAACATCATTTGTCTTCTTATAAGGGATGAAGTGAACCATCTTAGAAAACCAATCAACCATGACGAAGATGGAATCATTACCCTACTGTGAATGAGGTAATCCCAGCACAAAATCCATACTAATATCAAACTACGACTATGTTAGAATGGGTAATGGTCTGTATCACCATGCATTAGTTGCCACCTCTTTCGAGACTTGGCACACTCGACGACGAACATACTTCTCTGCCTCTTTTTGAATTGTGGGCCAAAAGTAAGAGGCCTGGACCAGCTGTAGAGTACAATCACGCCTAACATGCCCCTCGTTGTGCAGCTCCTGAATAATCTTCAACTGTAGGTTGCAATCTAAGATACATAGTTGATTCCCTTTGAATAGAAACATATCCTATAATACAAATCTCGTCTTTTCTCCTACCTACACAGCACTCAAAATGCCAAAAAAAAAAGGGTCAGTATCAAGCAAATCATGAAAAAAGTATCAAAACCAAATTCATTTTAGTCAACAATGCCCTTCAACGATTCAAAGCATCTACCACGAGATTCGTCACCCCCGCCTTATGTTTCACCATGAAAGTGAACCTTTGCAGATGCGTAACCCAAGAGGCATATCCAACCGACACATTATCCTACCTATGGAGTTGTTTTAAGGCTTCATGATCAGTATAGAGGATGAACTCTCTGTGGAATAGATAGTGCTTCCAATGTTTATCAGCTTGTACAATAGCCTAGAACTTCACATCATATGTACTGTAATTGTGCTTGGATCTGGATAACTTCTCACTATAGTATGCCGCTACTCTACTGTTCTGGCTCAAAATTGCTCTAATGCCCACCTTCGAGGCATTGCTATGCAATTCGAATGGCTAGGAAAAGTTAAGCAATGCTAATATCGATGTTGTAGTAAGGCATTGCTTTATCAATCGGAATGCTCCCTCTGCCTCTTCAATCCACGCAAACTTGCCTCCCTTCATACAGTATCTAGTTGGGGTCGTGATACTGTTAAAGTGCTTAGTGAAATGTCTATAAGAAGACGTCAAACCAAGAAAATTGCGGACCTCTGTGATAGTTTATGGTAGTGGCCATTGCTTCACTACAATTTTAAACTCATCAACTTGTAGTTTGTCTTTAGAAACCACATACCCCAGGAATAGGACTCCATCTGTCATGAATACACACTTCTTTGATACTGCATAAAATTTCTCCCTACGAAGGACAAACGAAACCTCCCGCAAATGTGGTATATGCACTTTTTTGTTAGGACTATAAATCAATATATCATCAAAGTACACAATAATAATTTTTCCAATGAAAGGTCTAAAAATTTAACTCATCACGCGCATAAAAGTACTAAGTACATTAAACAAACCAAATAGCATTACTAACCATTCATACAACCCTTCTCGTGTCTTGAAGGTTGTCTTCACTCATCACTGAACCTAATCCAAATTTAATGGTAACTGCTCTTCAAGTCCAACTTAGAAAATACAGCAGCACCACTAATCTAATCAAGTAAATCATCAAGGCAAGGAGTAGAAAATCGATACCTCACTGTGATCTTGTTGATGGCTCTACTATCCACATACATATGCCATGAACCATCTTTCTTAGGCATTAATAAGCTCGATACTGGTCCTCCACTTGACTGCGCAACTCCTCATCCTCCTTCGAGCTCATTCTGTAATGGGGTAGTTTGGTAACACAACTCCTGGCTCAAGATCAATCTGGTGTTGAATACCATATAACGGTGGCAAACCATCAGGTAACTCACTCGGG
>JANKYF010000005.1:61681678-61693431 GCA_029829435.1 Erythroxylum hondense | reverse complement strand
AAGAGTAAAGAAAAAGAAGATAGAAAGTTTAAACTATATTATCATACCAAAAGAGAGCATGCAATATTATCAAATCATGTGAAGAGCTGTACAATCATTCATTAACAGAAAACCATCCAGCTCAATCAAAGTTCACACTGTGATATGTCCCAAAAGAACTGTTCCAACATAAATATTTTATAACATACATATCTAATGTCCTGAGTTATTGATAATTAGCAAGAAGGATTGTTTTACAATCACATAATAATTTCAAACTTCATGTGCCCTATAATTGTGTCAACAATCAATGATCACTTTTAAAACCAACATCCAATAGTAAGGTAAAAATGAATTCATGACTAGAATTGCTAATATACTGCTGAAGAAAAACTTTAAATCAACATAAGAACAGAGAGCTGAAGGCATATAGAATAGAAGACCAAATTTTGAAATCAATAAAATGCCAACCATGCATTAAAATAGTTTCAGTGCAGGGTAACAACCAAGCACACAAGTAAAATGCATCCAGGAGAACAATATTGTACAAACTATATCGAAAAAGGAACAAAGTATGACCATGGTAATAGAACTAAAGGCAAAAATATTTAATTGATCCTTGAAATCATAGAAGATGTTGAATCTTTGCTAGTACCTACTATTACCAAATTTAATCGTGTCTTTTTCAAAAAATTCATAATAACGTTGAGGTTCAATGGGATTATCCTGCAAATGCAGAAGAAAAATTTAGATATTACTGTGATAACAATCAAAGGAAAGATAAAGTGGTCGACAAAAGGTAGCCGTACATCAAATGATGATTTATCATTTAAGAAAAGAGTCAGAAAAAGTTCTCAAGAAGCAATTACATTTTGTTTCTTATAATTTCCTTCACATCACAACACATAAAGATGACCCAAATGTTACCATTCAGCACATCACCACCTTTAAAAACATACAGTCTCCACCTTACGTCAAGTTTTTGACCATCTGGAGGCTCAATGAACAACAAAGTTGCACCTAGAACAGAAACTTGGTTAGCAGAGTATGCAGTGGATAACAAACAATAAATGATAAAATCTAGATATGACAGAAATTAAAACCGGAATTTAATTACAATGAGCTAATTTATCAATCATACCACTTCTAACCAAGATAGAAGGAGAGGGAGAGGGGGAGTGAGAGATTCAAGAAGTCAATGAAGCAATCAAAGGCATGGAAATGCTCTAACTCTACTAAAAGGCAATGCTGCAAATCACTAACCTCGGACTCTATTAGTCTCTACTGCAAGTTTTCCCGATAGCTCAAATGATGGTTTTTGTTGTAGTTGCAATGAAAGATTGATGATCAAAACCAAACAGAAGTTAAGGGAACAGATAAATAATACACCTAGAGGATAAAAAAATGTTCAACATTAACAATTTGGCAACGTAACGTAATAATAAGAAGTGAATCCTGAACATGTTGTCTCCTATACCCCCACTGGCTACAATTATCAACTACTAATATTTCAAAAAATAGACAAAGGATCCCATCATCACATCACATCAGTCCACCTGACCTAAAGACCACAGAATTTTCTATATATCTGCTCCACTCATATGGTCCTTAGTGTATCATCTCAAAGTTACAGAATATGCAATGTTCAACCTAGCAGTAAGGATTATACTATTGGAACATCTAAAGCACTCGAATAGAATTGAAAATATAAATAAGATGATAGATACAACGTAATTACCACTCCCAGGACATACATGTTACCTAAATTCAAATCCAGTTATTTAAATGGAAATCAAGTTAAAGATGAAGCTTATTATCGTTCAGCTCCTTTTGCCACCTGCAATGACTGTATTTAGTCAAGAAACAATATTTTAGGTATCAGTTTAACTAGACAAAGAAATGGATTAAGATTCCAAATATAATCAAGGTAGAGGTATAAAGTTGATAGATTAAGAATTAAACTATTGACTTCTAATTTCCATTCCATGCAAATCCTATTAGCTAGAAAGTAAGAATCTTTACTTAAAACAAATAGCGCCATCAAGTAAAAAGTTTGAGCCTCAAGTCTTAACCCATCAGAAAGATGTTATAATACATACTCTTACCCTTTCAATGATACATTTGATAGCAAGCAAAACCAGAACTTTCAACAAAATTTAGTGTCTCTAATTCAACTTAAAAATGATCAAACAAACAAATGAAACAAGTAGTTTAACATGCATGTCCTCTTGTAATCAATTACATGAAGAAGTAGGTAATACTCCTCACAAAATAAAGCACGGAATTTAAGCTGGAATCAGAAACTTTAGATGAATATATGGTACAAAAGTTCATTGATTAATCTTTACTCTTTGAGATAAAGAGCAAGATCAATTTACAAAAGTTAAACAATGAAGCTTAAAAATGCAAAGCATGCTTCTTGCAACCATATTCGAAGGAATGAGGAAGAAAGCACAAAGTTATCCAAGAAAAAGACTTACCCAAGAGTGAGTCTCTCCTTTGACTGCAAATCAAAGAAAAAACATAAACCAAATTAGTTAACAAGCTCTACTTTATAGATAATTACTAGCCACGGTTGAATTTAAGCAGACACAAAAACCACCAGCACATAGTAAAATCCAACAAAAAAACAAGAGATTCCTAGTTCAGGCAGATCTAAAATCCGAATGACCCACGAACCAGAAACGACCACTAGTAGCAAAAACCCAAAAAAAATCAAACTTTATCCTAAAAACAAGAAATCTAACAGGAAATCAAGAGGAAGCCACCTCTTACCAGACGATCTTTCATCGACAGTGTCACTTTCTTCCTTTTCTACATCGGGGCTGAACTCCTCCATGGCACCGAAATCGACTTCAAACCTTCTCTCCATTTGGTCTACTCTCCTTCATTGATGCGTGGGAGTGAACAAAAGAAGCAAGGAAATGAGATCACATAAGGGTGAGATGGTGAGAGAAAACGAGAGTAACGTAACAGAAGGGGGAAGAATAATCTGGAAAAAAACGAGATGCAATAGATAAGAGTAGCGAGGGCAAAATGGAGAAAACGCCAAAAATATTAGTTGATGGGGGTAAAATGTTCCTGTAGAGGAGCTAGTTGAATATTAGCTGGTTGGGTTGAATCAGCCAACCCAACCAGTTGTTTACCAAACAAAACTTTTAGTTTCTTTTCAAAGTCAACAAGCTATGAAGAGCTGACCAGCTAAAAAAGAGCTGATCAGCTCTTCACCAAACGAGGCCATTATATATTAATTATCAGTTAGAGGATAGTGGGTTGCACCCACGTTTGCCTTTTTTCCATTCAAGTTTATATAGCGTATGATGCCAATCTCTATGTTCACGGTTCGAAATCTAAAATCTAAATTGCTATATGTGCAAAACACCACCTTCTTAGAGCCCAAAACAAAAGTAAGAGGGAAGAAAAAAGAATTAAACCTCCAAAATTATTGCTCCTAATTAAACAACAATCTCGAATCATACTCCTCTTTATTAACCTCGTCTCCATACCCAAACTCCATATCTCCTCTATATATGTATGTTCACTTCCCTAACTAAAATTAACAAACGGAGTAGGGCGATAAAATGATGACGAATGAGAGTGCCAGTGAAGATATTAACAATAGTGTTCTAATTTTAGTATTTGATTGATTTTAGGAATTTAAAATTTGAATATTCTTTAAATTTATTAAATAATTAACTGATATGAGGCACAATTAGTATACATGTCATATACTTAACAAGAAAATTAATTTGTTGTGGTTCATCATATTATCACAATTAGTGGAGAACTTAATATTGGATTATTTTTATAATAAACTGAAAATTGGAATATTTTAGTATCGCATTTTAAAGTTTGATTTATTATTACAAAATTGAATAAAGTTTGAATTTTTTTACAATTGGCTATTTTTTTCCTAACAGTTATGGGATGAGAGACTTTTACTCCACAATCCCTGATTGTCTATTTTTTTCAAAATAAAGCATTGGCTCATCCCTTGACACCATTTCCTACAATATATCTTAAATATATCTTAACAACATCATAAGAGACCTTGCGAATGGCAATAACACCAAGAAGCTTATAGTAAAAAGGCTTCAACTTAAGCAATAGTGCAACTTCTCTACTATTGGCATTCGTAACTTAAAGCTCGACATTGTTATTCCCAAATGAAAGTGAGGCACTTGGAGATGCATCTAAAGATATGAAATGGTATGGAACGGTATAAGCTCCACTTTATAACCTCTAATCTCAAATTTCATAGGTGGAAATTATCATTTATATAGTGTTAAAATAAAAATCATCTTCAATCCTCAAGAATTGTGAGACATAATAGAAAATGGGTTTGGTGAACAAACTACATAGGAACAATGGTTGAGAAAAATCAAAAGAAAGATGTAAATGCTTTATTCCTCATTCAACATGCTCTTCATAATGAGATAATCCTTGTATTATAGCTACCAATAACAACAAATGGGAGATAAAAAAAATAAGAGTATTTATGAGATAAAAAGTAATTGATGTGAAAATTTGCAAACTCTATGACATGGTTTTGAAATATTATGTATGAAGAATAATGAACCTATGCAAGTTTAGAGTTTCTACAATTGTAATCATACAATAAAAATATTAAATCTGAAACGATTGTGAGTAATGTGCTAAGGAGTTTGACTCTAAAATTAAAGCATGTTGTTACTACCATTAAAGAAGCTAGAGATCTATCTGCTTATTATTTTGATAAACTAATGAGTTCCTTACTAGCTTATAAGGAAAGGCTAAAGAAATCCCGTGAAAAGAGTGAAGAGAAGACATTTTAGGTGAATGAGAATTTTCTTTTAAGGGAAGGATAGAAAATTCAACAGATCGTAGACAGGGTAGAGGTTTCTATAATTGTAGTTATAGTTATGGTAAAGGAAGATGTCAATTTAGTAATTACTAGCAAATCAAAGCTAACATTCAATGTTAAAATTACAAGAAATGTGGCTATAAAGAAGCTAATTATTAAAGTAAGTCTAATTTCATAGAACAAGTAGAAGAGAAGAGTAAGTTATTTATGGCTCATTCTCTTATTGATGACATGTTGAATGAAGTATGGTTCACAGAAAGTGAATGCTTCAATCATATATTTGGATGAGATATAGAATTGAGGTTCAACTTGGAGACAATAGCAAATTGAGGTTAAAGGAGAGGAACAGTTGCCATCAAAATCACACAAGTTATTGTTAAAATTTTTTGTAATGTGTAATATACTCTTTGTTTGACTCATTTACATGTCAAATATTAGGCAATTGATGAAAAGTAGATATTTAATTTTATTGAATGATGGTTTTGTTCTGTTATAAAAATTCAATCAAATTATTGTTTCTATGCTTACGATACAAGATAATATGTTTCAGCATAAAGTTTTAAATATTGAGAAGTGTGCCTTCATTATGAGAATAATTGATACAAAAATATGTCACTTGCAATATAAGTATTTGAATATAAAGGGGCCAACATTATTAAAATATGGTTATTAGACTGCGCAGAATTGATAATCTTGAATTATATAAGGGACATATTTATAGGAAATAATGTAAGTTCATTTATGTCTTAGAAAGCCATTAGGTATCTTCAATTATTACATGTTGATTTATGTAGAATAATAAGTTTTGAGTCCTATGGTGGCAATTTATATATTTTTTTATTTACTAATGATTACATTTGCCTAAGTGGAATTTATTTCTTAAAGTATAAATCTAAAATATTTGAGAAAATTAAAAAAATCTAGGTCATATATGCAAAAACTAAGTGGATTCTTCATATATGTTCTTTGTTCAAAAAATGATGGTGAATTTATCTTTCGTGAATTTAATAATCTTGAAAGGAAAATAGAATTCACAACGAGTTGACCGCACCTTACTTACCACAATAAAACAAGGTAGTTAAATGAAAGAATCGAATAATGGTTGAAATGTTAAGGAGTATGCTTAAAGCAAGTGGTCTGCCTGATAAGGTCTAGGCAAAAGATGTAGCTACAATAGTTTATTTTCTAAATATTTAACCAACAAATGCAGATGTTAATCAAATATCATATAAAGCTAGAATAGGGTCAAAAACCATAAGTAAGCCACTTAAAGGTCCTTTTTTATAGCTTATGTTTTACTAAAATCATCATCTAGACACAATCTTAATAAAAATTAGAAACACATATTTTTATTAGTCATAGTGCTCAATCTAAAGCATATAGATTATACAATCTTGCAAGGGTCAAATTGCTATAAACAGGGATATTTTATTCAATAAAAATGGGCACTAAATAATAACAATAACAATTTAGTAAAAAATTTCGCTGAAATTTAGGGTCTGAGGAGGTCTAGTAATATACAACCTTACCCCTAACTAGTAGATAGACTATTTTTTTTAAAAAAGGCACTAAACATGGAAAAATTACAAAGATACAACAACAAATATTCCAATAAATTGATGAAGCTCTTCAAACCAATACAATTGTAAGTCCACAATCAGCTTATGCTTTCATTTTCTTCATCAAGAGACAATAACTCATTTACTCTAGCAGGTAATCTTCAATTTCTTCAAGTGAGATATCTTTTAAATAGTTTAGGTCCTTACAAAATTTTCATGAATCTTGTAATTTTGTTTTATATGTCTCAAATCTCATTGTTGTGATGAAGTTATAGAAAGTCAAGAATGGAAAATGTAATGAAAGAGGAAATATAAACCATGCACAAAAATAAAACATGAGATTTGGTTAATTTACCTAAATGGAAGAATGTTATTAAACTCAAATGGGTGTTAAAACAAAGTAACTTATTGACAGTAGTAAAAGTACAAAGCTTGCTTAATTGCAAAATGTGTGCTCAACGATAAGACATTAATTTCAAAGAGACATTTTTTCATATTGATCGCTTTGAAATGGAGAAAACTTTCTTAATTGTAGTTTCTCAATTTTAATGACTAATGTGCTAACTTGGTGTTAAATTTACCATTTAAAATAGTGAGTTAGAACAAGAGATTTATGTTACTCAAACTGAAGGCTTTGTCATAAATGGTTAAGAGAGCAAAGTACATATATTAGAAAAGGCTTTATATAACCTAAAGCATGCTCTATAAGTATGTTACAATAAGATTGATTCTTATTCTAAAGAGCATGGAAGAAAAAGCAAAAAATTTTTTTAGTATTATGTCTTTATGTTGATGATATAATATATATGAGGCCTTCTAAATCTTTGATTACTAAATTTAAGTCTTGCATGATGAGGAAATTTGAGATGTTAAAATTGAATTTATTGTATTATTTTATTAGACTTGAGAAGAAACACGATTTGCATGAAATTTTTATTTCTAAAAAAATATGTAATTGATCTTGTGAAAAGGTTTTATATGTTAAATTGCAAATCAAGACTTGTACATGTGAATGTGAATGAAAAGTTAATAAATGATGATGGTACGAGTATGGTAAATGCCATGTATTTCAAAAGCACAGTAAGTGGTTTGGATTATTTATCCATACTAAACCTGAAATAGCATTTTCCATCGTTATAATTTCTAGATTTATACAAAGCCTAACGAGGTATTAACCTAAAGCAGTAAAGCGAATCTTGCGATATGTTCTTTCACCTATTAACTTTTGAATTTGGCATTCAAAAGTATCAAATTTTAATTTAGCTATAATGAAAGTGATTAGGTAGATTATTTGGATGATAGAAAGAGTACCTTGGGCTATATTTCTTCCTTGGTTCAAACACTATTTCTTAGAATTCATAAAAAAAGATAGAAGTTTTGTTTATTGGTTTATACCCTACAATTAATTGGTTGGTTGTAGTTTAATGACAATAATTTAAAGACATTCTTTTTCTTATACATATTTAAATGTATATGATAAAGTATATAAGAAAATTATACATTGCAAATAAAATTAAAATGAGATTATAATTATAATATTTTATTGCATTTATGTATTATCTATAATTGTTTTTAGTTATAATTCTATTAAAATTGAACATTAATAGAATGGAAAAAAACTAGTACATGTTATTCTTCTTTTATGAAAAAAGTAGCTGATCTTATAGACTAAAGTATGTGGATACTTAAACAAACATGTGGGTACTTGTTAGAGAATAAGTTCACTAAACTTACCCCATATGAGAAATCTATTTAGAACATTACTTGTATGTTTATGAAAATTCTCATTGTGATGATCATATAAGTAATCATTTGATTGAAGATTTCCAAAGTTATGAAAATTCTCATTGTGATGATCATATAAGTAATCATTTGATTGAAGATTTCCAAAGTTATCCTATATAGGGATTGTTATGTTTTGATACTACTTATGACTTGTTCTAATTAAGGAAAGCTCAATTGATAGTCATTAGATGTAGCATGAATTATATGGAGATAGTTGAGTAATCAATATAGGATTCATCATCCTAAAGTAATTAGGGAGAATGTTTCATGATTTTCAATTAGTATTGATTTTGAAAATCTTTAATCAAAGTTGAATGACACTTTGTAAAATAGTTTACGCATGTTATTAATTATATCAATTATTAATGATTAAGAACTAACATGATTAGACTCAAAATAGATTAGACATTAATTTCATGCTCCATATCTAATCAAAATATTGTATAATAAAAGGATTGAATTATACGAAAAAACTCATACACAGGAAAGTAGTCAAAACCACTATGACAATCTTAAATATTTGGGAGTTGATAATATGTTGCTAGACACCAATCTTAATCTATGCACATAAATTGTTTAATTAGAGAATTAAAGATAAATTAAAGAATTTTAATTTATCAAATCCTAAATATAATTTAGAGTTATAATTTATATTCATTGCTAACAAATTTAAAAACCTAATTTGTCACACATAAAGGATGAGTTGAAGAGAAAAGAGAGTTTTAATCAAGTTGGACTTGATTGTAAAGTTTGAGTAACTTTATGATTAAATATGAGACAATATAAGAAAAATGTCGTTTAACGTTGGTAATTTTCAACGAAAAACTTATAGATTCCATCGGTAATATAAATTAGTGATGGAATCAACTGATGGACAAAGGTGTTGTTAAAACAGCTGTAGGTAAATTTACCGATGGATATATTACGTAACCATCAGTAAATATACCAACAGATGGTTGTGACTATCGGTAAATTTACCTATAATTTTTTCCTTTTTGTCGGAATATTTGTTGACAGTATTGGTTGCTCTGTCAGTAAGATTTTCGACGATTACGATTGGCTGTCGGTAAAGTCCTGATAGTAAAGTTGACGATAACTGTCAAAATTACCAACGGAACATAAAGTAATTGATAGTAAATATCTTACATTTTAATGATAATTTATGTTGTTTAGTTAGTAAATATAATGAATTTTACTAACATACTTTCATTTTTTTCGGTAAATAAAATTTATACTTTTTTAAAAATACTGACATTAAATTTTATATCATGATCTTATGATTAATGCATAATTTCAACAATTATGAATTATCTGTGCATAATATTTTGATTTATTTATATAGTTAATTTGTTTAAACAAAAAGTTGATTGAAGATATAAAGTGAAAATTATCTTAATTGATAATAAAAAATTATAGTGTACACAATAAGTCTTTGTAATTCAAAGCAAATAACTACAACAATTCTATTGTCCTGATGACTACGGATGCTTTGAGGTGTTACCCCTCCCCTTCAACTCATCCACCTCATGTCTTAGTTGAGCTATGTACTCTATCAATGTTTGCACTGTGGTCCAAAGCTCCTTGACTTTATTGGTTTGCGACCATGTACTTGATGTTATTATACCAGACGTGGAGGATTGCGAATAACATGTGTTCGCAAATGAACCTAGCCTGAAGATCCTTCTATGACGGTCCTACCTTCCACTGCGTCAAGATATGTCTGACTCTTATCAACAGCTTGTTTGTGCTGAGACTATCATTGAATGCTTTATTTTATTTGTTCTTATTAGGAAGCAATGTTTATATTAGTAAGTAATAATTATTAAGAATTAAAATTAAAGCATAAATTTCACGTACATTAAGTTCTCTACATCGGGTGTTGACGAATGTCACACCGTCATGCTTCTTTTTATGAGTGTGCAAAAAGAGCTGACGGGGTATAGGTCTCATGCCCATAGACTTTTCCTGCATAAGAATAATATATTATAAGTGAACTAGAATTTATAAAAATTTCAGCAGAGTTTTCTTTATTTTTATAATATTTACCCCCTGTTGAACTAAGAAAATATCTCAATACAGCCAAATATGACACTGGACATTTATATCATTATTGTTATCGTTATCCATAATACACATATTTTCATTCCAACAATCACACATCAATTTAAATTGAAATACAACAAAGTAAAACAATTAAAATATAAGTGTAAAGTTTAGGTACTTACAAGTCTCTCTGTATGCTCGTGGTGAGTAATTGATTCTCCTGTAAATACAGGAAGACTCTCTCACTCCAGTCCTCCACGTCGGTTGGTCGAATTATACTCTGAAATGGACATTGCCTCAGGTGATGTCCAATACTGCTGTCGATGACTCCATATTTGTTCAAAAATATAAGGTGGTCGTACCCTAGCCTTGTGTATCGCACCAATAAAGTCATGATAACGTGTACATGCTCGTCTCTCCCATACTTTATGTATGATCGCGTCAAATTTAGAATCCCAAAAAAATTATTTCTAAAATAAAAGGAAAAAAATCGATAAATACTTATAATGTAATAATATTTATCTAATTAATGTATACAAATCAATTAAAAAATAAAATAATTTTTTATTGTACTTCAAACTCTTGAAAGTAAAATGCCTTTATGGCCTGAGAGATATTCTTCCATACATAACCCTTCTTAAATTTAGATGTCATGTTTCATAGCACGGTCAAACGAAATCAACCTAATATTAAAAGAAATAATTTTATACCATTTGTAAAAATTTAAACCCATAACTTGATTATAAACATATAGTTTTTCATGTAATTTCACTTATAGATTATTGACAATTGTTATGTAAGTTCTTCCATTAGGTCCCTCAGTTCTAGACAGCGGTCGTCTCCTTCATCCGATATAGGGATAGTAGATGATGTAGGAGTTGTGGATGGTGTAGCATGAGGAACATCAGGTGATGCGCCATCTACAACTGTAGTAGCTGGAGGGGTAGGAGGTGATTCAGTTGCAGCTGCAGAATGTGATGGTTCACCGTGACAGTAAGTACCTCCGAATAGTTGTTTGAACTTGGGTCGCATGATATCACGTTATCTCTTTAGTGGCATATTTCTACCTGAAATTCAATATTTATTAAATTTTCTAAAAATATAAGAATTTGAATTCAATATTTTACACAGTATATTGAAAAGGAAATAAGGCGATATGTTGAATATAATATTCAAGTACAAACTTTGAATTAGAAGGTTAACAATTGTTACAGTCATAAAAGAAGAACAATAATAGTCTACACTTAATAGTACGCAGCTTGACCCTTAAAAAGAAGAACAAACTTTCCTACATTGTTTATTCCTTTAATAGTGATAATTTTTCCACATTCCTCCCAATAGAATGAATTAGTACCATCTAGAACTAGTCGCCATGTCGACATTCCTTGATTAAGAATTTGAACTCAATATTTTGCACAATATACTGAAAAGGAAATAATTGATTTGTTGAATATAATATTCAATTACAAACACAAATTAATCGCTATGATCACTTAATTGTAAATTACAATCATCTTCTTTTTCTGAAGAATAAGAATCAAACT
>JANKYF010000005.1:61526777-61539527 GCA_029829435.1 Erythroxylum hondense | reverse complement strand
ATTGTCTTTCAGTATTTTTAAGGAACTGTAGGATGGTCTGTTGGGTTGGATGCTTGTGGTTAAGTATAAAGGTCCATGTAGCTCTAGAGAAATCATCTACAATTGTAAGGAAATAGTGTGAGCCACTCATTGTAGGAACACTATACGGTCCCCTTAAGTCCATGTGGATGATTTCAAATGGTTTCTTTGTGTGTGTCTCATGCTTGGGGAAGGGTTTTTCTGTGCTGCTTGGCTAAGGGACAAATTTGACGTTCATGTTTGTGAGGAGCAAAGACTTTGATTTCATTGATATGCTGTAACTTTTCCTTGGATACATGCCCTAGTCTAGAATGCCTTAGATCAAAAGCCACTGTAGCATTGAAAGCAACAATTTTAGAATTGTAAAAATCTAAAGAGGGACCTTTTGGGGTATTGAGGGGTAGAAAGGCTTCAGAGTTCAGCTCATACAATCCATTTACTGCCTTAATGATAGCTATAACATCATTAGTCCGAAGGTCCTGCAAAAACAATTTGTTAGATATGAACATGGCAGCAATTTCATTCTGTGTAGTGAGCTTGTTTACTGATAACAAGTTTTTGAAGAAATTGGGCATATGTAAAATTTCTTTAAGGGTAATTGTGTTTCCTATTTATGCATGTCCAATGTGGGCAATTTCTTGCTTTGTTCCATCGGGAAGAGTCACATGATCATAAACATCATTATTGACTACATACTTAGTGCAAAGATTCAGATCAGTTGTCATGTGTGTAGAAGCACCCGAATCAACAAGCCAAGAGTTAGGGCAATTAGAAGCCATGTTTACTGAGTGTGTAGTATTACCTGCATAGTTCTGGTATCCTGAATATTTTACCTCTCCAGTGGTCTTGCCCTTGATTGCCTTACTTATCTCTTGTTGAATGAAATTTGCTAGATCAGAAGAGATTCCTCCATTTTGTGACTTTTCCTCATTCTGTTGTTGTGTGATCTCTGCAAGGCTATCCACCATCTGTGCCAAGTTTGCTCTTCCCTTTTCTCTTTGCGCAGTAAGCTCCTTATACCAGTCAGGGTCCCATGGATCTTGAAACATGTCTCCAAGGTATGCCCAGTCTTCTTACATTTCTCATAATATTTATCCTCTATCTTAGGGTAGAATCCTTTTCCAGTATTGGTGCCATTAATTTTTCCTCCTTTCCTCCAGTTGCTTGACTGCTTGGCTAGCATAGCCATGTTGGGAGTACTGTCTGTTGTGGAGTTGACCATTCGTTGTCTTTCCACGGTCTGTAACATAGAAAAAGCCTTGTTTGCAGTAGGTAGTGGCTCCATTAACATGATTTGATTCACCACATGCTCAAACTCTTCATTGAGTCCCATTATAAATTGCACAAGTTTATGAGTGTTTTCTTTGGCAGTAATGGTTTTTGATGCATCACAAGTGCACATGGGAGTAGGGTTTAGGCTAAACAAGTCATCCCATAATTTCTTCAGTTTAGTGTAATAAGCAGAAATAGTTAGAGTACCTTGTTTTAGGGAACTTATTTCCCTTTCAATATGATAAAGCATTGGTCCATTAGCTTCTCCAAACCTTTCTTGTAGTTCCACCCTTAGCTCTCTAGCTGTAGAAAAAGAGAGGAAGGCATCACTCAGTTCTTTAACCATGGCATTGAGAATCCATGATTTTACCATGCTATCTGCTCTTCTCCATTTTGCTAATAAAATCACATCTTCTATGGGCATGGTGCAGGACCCGTCAATGAAGGAAAGTTTATCCTTGGCACATAAAGCTATGGTCATCGATTTGCTCCAAGTAATGTAGTTATTCCCGTTGAAAGGGGTAGTGACGAGCACAGCTCCTGGGTTCTCTCTATGAGTAATAGAGTAGGGTTCATTTTCAAGTGTAGTGGATATGTTTGTGGCACTAGAGCCACTGTTGTCTCCTGTATGTGACATATTTGGTTAGGGTTGGTAACTCAGTAGGTTGGCTCTGATACCATGAAGGAAAATAGGAAGTAGATGAAGAAAGATATTTAATTCATACTTGTATTGAATCATTGTGTGAAATATATACAGAAACTACCCTACTGCTATTGGTGGAGTGTCCTGCTGTGTCCTGCTCGTAACGAATTGTTGGCTGCAGGCTGTACAAAAGCAAATGCAAAAATATGTACAAAGGCAGAAGAAAAGGACGAAAGCAGGTAAAAGACAAATAATAAAGTTGGGCCCTATGAGTATAAAGCTAAGCCCATGGTTGTAAATTAATTTGGACTCTCTAACAATCTTCACCTGTGAAGCTGATAAACAGGCAGTACTTCCGCTGCTGGGTGACCGTGGGGATGAACTGCAGCTACTAGTTTTTGAGTTTTGTAATTTTATGAAGTGATTAGTATGCTTGTGGGGTCATCTGTTGGTTCAAAATGTAGATAAATAACTGTGAGAGAAAACAATTTATGGTTTCAGGCCAGCAATACAGAAAACCACAATAAAACATTCCCAAATATAGTTTCATACCATAATTTACGAGTACATATCTGTTCTTGAGTAAGCTATTAGAATGCGATAGGAAGAAATCCAAGTCTTATCAACTATCCTCCTTCCTATAGATGTAGGATCGAGCAAATGACAAAAAGGCAATGAATCCAATTGCACTAAATCCAGCAAGTAACCAGTAAAAGTAATCAAGATGTGCCCGATTGACGTTGTCAGCAAACCAGCTCTCTCTGCCATCCACACATGTTGCCTTGTCAATGGCAGATACAAGAAAGCTGCTCAGAAACGAACCAACACCAGTAAAACTGAGGTAGAGTGAGATGCCTACACTCTTCAACTCTTTTGGAAACTGATCGTAGAAAAATTCTTGAAGACCAATAAGGCTAAATACGAAAGTAGCACCAGACAAGAAATATTGAGGTACTAGCCACCAGAAGCTCATTGGAACTGTAGCATTTGGCATGTCAACAATCCCATAACTCTTGGCAGTTTCAAGTCTTTTCCTCTCAACTAAAGCTGCATTTACCATGCAAATAATGGAGACAAAGAGACCAACTCCCACTCTTTGAAGAACTGTAATTCCATTTGGATTCCCGGTCAGTGATCGTGCTATAGGGATGAATAATCTGTCATATACAGGAACGAAGAGGATGATGCCAACTCCAATAAAGCATTGAAGTGAAGCAGCGGGAATTTTGAAACCTGAGAGAATGGTTCTGTCCATTGTGGCTCCTTGTTTTGTGAAAAAAGTTGTGGTTTGTGCAATGAGAACTGCATAACCTAAGCACGTGGTCCATATTGGAATAAGCCTAAACAATGCCCTTGTGTCTTCCACATCCTTAACACTGCACAGCTTTTGGCTGTCTGTTAAACTGTTCGGTAGATATAGCGCTTTGTTGAGGAACCTTCCATTGGATTGAAGATGCAAAAAATTGCTACGTTAGCTGAATTCGTATCTAGATTATGACACATTAAGGAATATCTATGTACTATATGCAATAAATTTCCATGAAGATGAAGATTCTACGTCATGTGACTATCTTCTCTAAAATGTCCAAATGATAATAACTAAGAAAGGAAGCATCTGTCTTACTTGTATTGTTGAGAACTTTGATGAACTAAGTAAGCGTCCACTTCATCACTTTCCATAACTGGACCACTGGCCCTGTTCCTGAAAGCTCTTACAATCACCAAACCAATTCTGAAGAAAGGATTTTTATCCTTCTTTCTAACACTATACCTATAAGTTCTGTTTCCAAGAAGAAATAAGCTTAATGCAGCCACCATCATGATACATGGAATTCCGAACCCAATGCTCCAATCCAAGTTATCTTGAATGTAAACTAAGGTTACGATGGTTAGGAGAATGCCGACAGAGTAGCTAAAGTAATACCAATTGAAAAATGAGCTTTTCTCTTCACTCTCCTTGGGATTCTGACTATCAAATTGATCAGCTCCAAAAGCCTGTATGCAGGGCTTGTGTCCAGCCTGAGCAATTGCCACCAGGTATAAAGCGAAGAAAAAAAATAGGTTTTGAAAGACAGAGGGTGTGCATGAGTGGTTTGTTGCAGTGGCTTGACAATTCGAAGCTTGAAGAGAAGTCAGAGCAGCAGAAATGGTCAATAGTCCTAGACCCTGTGACAGTGGTAAATCAGATAAAAAATATGCAGAAACCTCTTTTTATAAAAATAAAATGCATTGAAGGTTAAATATATTTATATTAAATGAAGCCAAGTGATCAGAGTTAATCCAATATGTTAAATGTAGTAGAGATACATTAACAGCAATTGCATACCAAGATGTAAAGGATAGAGGAGAGGACAATAGTCGAGTAACATCCAAGGAAAGAATCTGCAACGAGTGCTCCTAAAACTGGAAGCAACATGGCCGTGCCTCCCCATGTATTCACGTTGGCTGCTGCAGTCGCTGTGGACTGATCAAGCGGACCCATCATGTACATTATCAGATTTGCGGATATCCCATTAAAGGCTGACATTTCTGCCACTACCGCACCTACGTATATATGTACACATAACTCGATGGTTAATTATAACTTCTATCATAACTAATTATTATAACTTCTATTCATTACCTATCACAAAAAGCGATGCTCTCCATCTACCAGAGCTGCTTCTACGAGCAGGTTCACCTTTGTGGTCAGTGTATCCATCAACAATGTCTTCTACTAGAGGGCATTCGGTACCAGAAAGTTTATCCATCACCCTTAACACTACGTCTTCTCAAACTTCACTAGACTGTACATTTGCTTCAACCACATATGCTTCTTTTCTATATATACCGCTGCATATGATATAAGAATGAATCTAAACTGAAGTTTGACTTCTGTCCTTACTTGAGAAAGTAATAATTACCGTCAAATCTATTCTATGTGACTACCAAAATGTAGATTGCTTTCTGTCCTATTTAATCCGGAAATAATAAGTATGTCAGATTTATTTCTTACTTTCAGTTTTGTCCATAACTTTCAATACATATTGAGAGGTTTAGAAAAGACTAAGAGCAGAGCATCCAAATATTTAAACACTTTAAGCGTCTTACTGAATAAAAAATCCTCCAAAGATTGCACTAAGAAATTCAAAGGTTTGAGTTTCGTACCCGGCACGTACCGGTTGAAAAATAGTACGAAACTTGCTTCAGTGGTACCGATCGTCGGTACCGGTTGGTACCGATAATTTCGAATAATACCGGCCGGTATCGACATACTGGCAAGTACGATAAACTTAAAATTTTAAAGGGTCTTTTGTAAATTTAAAAAAAAAAAAAAAACCTTAACGATCTCTCTCCCTCTCCCTCTCCCTCTCCCTCTCCCCCTCCTCTCTACCCACTCAAACTCATCTCCACTCTCTCTAAACCCTTGCCTCATTGCCCCCCACACGTCAACATTTTGGTGCAACACCAAAAGAAAAGATTACAGAGGAAGACAGAGAGAAAAGATTGCTGAGCAACACTCAAATTCTTCTCCACTCTTCAAAAGAATGACAGCCAAAGGAAGACAAAGAACAAAGTTTATTTTCAAAACAACAAACAAAATAAACAATCCGTCACACTAAAAGGGCAAAACAGAAACAAAAAATAAAAAAGGAGAAGAAGAACGTAAAAATTGAAACGACGCAGAGGTGGAGGTGAGTTTTAGTTTCTTAGAAGAGAGACATGGCAGAGTTTTGAGAGTTTGAGGAATCTTGAGAAATGAGAACCATTGAGAAGTAAAAATTGAGCACTGATGTGATTACACGGTGCTTAAAAAGCACTTATAAGTTACAACGAGAATAGTCGAATTTTTCAAAAACAAAAGAGAAAAGAGTCAAAATAGTTAATTTTTTAAATAAGTAATTGATGTTCTTTTTCTATTTTTTAAAAAAGTAATTAATGATGTATTATTTTTTTATCATATTTGTTAATATTATTTGATATATCTAAGAAATAGCATAGTGTTTAATCTTATATGAATTATTTTAATTTATAAATTGAGATTTATATTTATGAGTTATTTTTAATTAATTATAATATATAATTTTTAAAATATGACTGATAAAAAATTATAAATTATAATACATCACAATGTATTGAAGAATTTATAAAATTTTAAAAATTACCTAAAACAATACACAATATTAATTGATGCTAGTACAATATCGTACCAAAATTAAACCCTGCACTAATACTGGTACAGTATCCATCACATTGCTCAGAATATATATAACCTGACTTTGATGAAGAATAGGCAAATTGCATCAAGAGTACGGGTACAATTTGTAATTTGACGAGTTTGCTCAATAATTAAATGACTTTACTTCCACTTCATTAATTCATTAAGAAAAGAAAATGAAAGGCAAACATAATCATCAAAGTTCGACTAGAACTTCCCACAACTAATCAATGTGGATAGGCGAGTCATCGTAAATGCAACACAAATAGCTAATCACAAGCGACGGATTGCTAATCAGATTCCTCATTTCCTCTGCTCCTCTTTTTAGTGTGGTGGATAAAGCTCCAAATAATATTATTGAACAGTGCAATTGCTTGTGCAGTGCAGCTACCAAAGGCTGGAATGTTAATTTACTTCTCCATGAATGCAGGCAGCTTCTCTCGCTGAACTTCAAGTTGGTGCCTTGATGGTGTACAGTGCAGAAGAAAACGATCATGACGGCATAGAATTTTTACGTTGACAAACTATCTCCCAAGCCCTGCCATCTCAATAAGGCTCTTAGCTAATTAAGGTGAATCATATCCCTTGAGTTGGATCGATCCTTCAAGAATATTTTATACATTACATTTAAGTATCTAACCTTTCTTCTCTATCAGTGGCAGCACGCAAGGCCTTCCACACAGGGACCAATATCTTCAAGGGAGGACGTAATTTCTGAACAATGATATTGAAAACATATAAATATGTTGAGTAACCCATGAATTGTCATCTTTCGAACATTATGAGGCCAGAATTAAATCCCACATACAATTTTTGACCTTTTTCAGGCTCCTAAATCCATAATTCAGCCAAAATTTCCCATGTTTCCAAGTATACTTTATACCTTAAAAACCAATATCTGGTCTTCTTCCCCACACAGAATTAGAGACAAGCTCCAGTAACAAGTAACTGGAGTGACACATTCCACCAGTACAGGTTTCAAAATCTTGCTGATTGGGATGAATCGATGAACAGTTCTTCCACTGCATAGAATGATAAAAGGTTTTATGCAAGGAAAACAAGACAGATAAATTAAACAAGCTACATCCATCTACATGTATGCTTTCTTAAATAATTTAAAATTGAAGAAGAAATGGAAGGAAAAAGGATAAGAAGGAACCTTCTGTAATGTGTTTGGAGTTGAACACCAAAAGATGGCATGATCAACATGGATTCTGAGTCATTAAGACATGAACTAAGAAACAGAATAATTTAAGATTTTCCCAAATTCAGTGGGTAATGTGTAGCCCCTTGAATTTGGATGCTAAATTAGGAATACAACAAAGACTCAAAGCCCAAACTAGGTGGACCACGAAGCAAATTATCACCTTTGACAATAGATCTCCAAATCATAACTTTGACAAGGGTTGCACCAAGCAGAAAGCTCCAGAAAAAAATGATTATTGATCCACCCTGTTGATCAACTTTCCATATCTCAGCTACCATGACAAAGGAATCAAGTACTAATGCAACAATGAATATTGCATAAAGGGAGCGCATGCAAACAGGTAAATTAAAAAGTCAAGAATAGAATAGAATTGCTATTCCAACATAAAAATAACAACTAAAAATAGTGATATAGGCTTTCCAAGGAAGCAGGAAGATGTAAGCACTCCAACACCATCAAATAAGCTGGAGCAAGGTTTTAAATAGTAGAATGTGGGGGAAATTCATAGCAGACTATCGCAATTATAAAGGACCACAGCAGGCCCAAATAGCGGTTGCAGTCGTTCCAAAAACTGCAGCACCTCAAAATTTAAAACTTGGGTAGGGGGTTTTACTCTACACTTGGATGGGTTAGGTCTGGCGTAGTTCTATACTTTCCATTATACAAGTTAAGCCTCAGCATACACTTGAAAGTAACCAGCGTTCAACTTTGGTAGAATACAGAATTCATAAGAAACATAAGCTAAGCCATACCTTGTTGAAGAGGATCAGATAAAATGCGCTTGTTACAAGAATCAGAACAAAGAAGTGCAGGAGGAAACCCTTTAAATTGCTCTTACGAACTACAACATGGTGCACATCAAATGATTGGCAGGGATACTTGTGATCATGCAGATAAATGTACCTCTTATCTACAATTTGAAATTCAACCATATTCACTTATACCTGCAATCACGAAAGAATAATCAGCCACCACATAAAAAGCAAGTAATGCACTTAAGAGATTCCTAATTTCCATCAAACATCCTCACATTTACATTGCACTCAGAAAAGTTCCAGGCCTCCATTAACTTAATGAAATATTAAATTCAAATTCAACCAATTGAACTCAATACATGTCCTATCTAAAACAAATAATATCAGCTAACATAAAGTAATAATTACCAGCCCAAGACCTGGTTAGATCTGGACAGGCAACCCGAAGCCTGATCAAGCCTGGATAGGCAACCCAAAGCCCAATCAGGCAACTCATTGTTTACGTGAGTTTCTGATTCATTACCAAAACACCTGTATTCTACTTTTATTTCTCAGGAATTTATTAGATTTGTATGCAAAATTTTGAATAGATCAACGTCAACCAAAGTTGGACACTGCAAATTATGTCAGAGGCCACCAACTGAAGAGAAGAGGAATAAACTTTCAGTTTCTAGTAACCAGACATGAATAAACTAGTGAACATGAATAATAAACATACATGAGTAATAAGCAGACTCAAGGAACCAGTGAAAAGTACCATTTTAAGATAAAGTGAACACAACAATGACTAAAACAAGAACAATACCATCGTAATAAATGTACATGCATGAAATTAAAATTGAATAAGCTAAAACAAAGAAAAACACAACTCAGAAGAAACTGGAAATCAATGGAATATGAAACCCAGAACAAAAAATTAAATTAAATAATAAAAATAAAACAGAAACATAGTAACCAACAGAAGAAGAAACAGAGGACAAACCCAAGAGTCAGATGATGCAATGCACACCTTAATTAGGTGAATTTGCGTTTTTATGACCGACCATTAAAATTATACATGTACTGTCTGCAACTTTAACTTGTTGGATGTGAAGCCCGGAATGAGCCCACCAGCCCATCTGTCAAGCCCTGATTCCAGAAGCTTCAACGATATACATATGTAAATGTTGTAAATATCTTTTATTTTTCTTTTCTCTTTCTTGTTAGTTACAGAGGCTCTCCCTCTCCAGCGACTCCAACTGTATATAATGTATCTGCTTCACCATCAATAGCTAAGGATTCAGTATTTTCACTCCTTCCTTCGTTTCTGCTAAGTTTCTCTGTTACCTCAATATTTGACATGGTATCAGAGCAAACCAGGAACACACAATCATAGACCCCTTTTTTTTCGCTTTTACAGAATCCACGATTTGCATCAAATATGGCAGATGACTCAAGCGAGACTCTTGCCACCCTACAAACAATAGATGTAGACACACTACAAATCAACTCAAACGATAACCCAGGATGTATACTCGTCACATCTCTACTGGACGGCAACAACTACTTATCATGGAGTCGCTCTATGGTCATTGCTCTCAAAGCCAAAAACAAACTAGGAATGGTGGATGGGAGCTGCCCAGAACCCGAAGAACAGAGTATGCTCAAGAAGTGGAAAACAGCCGACAGTATGGTAATCTCGTGGATTTTAAACTCTCTTGTTAAAGAAATAGCTGATTCTTTTTTAGTTACCACCACTGCGGAAGATCTGTGGGAAGAATTACGAAGCAGGTATGGAGAAAGCAGTGGGCCACATTTATATCAGTTGATGCAAGAACTGAATGGACTAAGACAAGGAAGCGATTCCGTTGCTATATATTTCACCAAAATAAAGAAACTATGGGATGATTTAGGATGCTCTGATACCATGTCAATCACTGAGGTAACAGAGAAACTAAATAGAAATGAAGGAACGAGTGAAAAATACTGAATCCCTTAGCCATTGATGATAGAGCAGACACATTATATACAGTTACAAGTCGCTGGAGAAGGGAGAGCCTCTGTAACTAACAAGAAAGAGAAAAACCAACAAGATATTTACAACATTTACATATATGTACATCGTTGAAGCTTCTAGAATCAGGGCTTGACAGATGGGCTGTTGGGCTCTTTCTGGGCTTCACATCCTAACATATACTCAGTTCTCTGTTTATAATGACTTCTTCGTAAATGTTAATGTGAGTTGTCATGTTAAATAAATCTTAACTTCGACTAAACACCAAAATTTGAGTCCCGTAAGCAAGAAAGATGAGAGTTCGGAAAGTCAAATCAAAAGCAAAAAGAATCTTTGTTTTTACGCGATTCCAAAGTTAACGACGTGTGTTTTAACGGTGTATTAATGCAGTCAAATACTCCTTATATTTTATTCGAGTGTATACATATGAAAATCCCTATAACTTGAAGAAGCAATGGTCGATATCTTGATTTCTGTCATTGACCATAGACATGTATGTATTGGAAAGATATAAGACAAGAAATTATCAACTGGGCGTTGCAGTTAAGTTGCACTGACTGCAAATTTTTCTGCACGTAACTATGATTAACTGCTAGTCATATTCCAGCTCGTTGTTTGGTAATGAGCTCCTAGCTAGGATACTTTTGTGCCTACCTGTCGTTATTTTTACCGACCACCGCCATTTCCGCCTCCGCTGCTTCAGCCGCTTCCCGGAACTTTTTGTAGATGTCACCCTTGTAAAATTTTCTAGTCCTAATGACCAGAAGTAGCGAAACCAGAGCTCCAAACAATGTAGCAGCGGTGATTATGATGAAGGACAACCTGAAGCAGTTAGTTCCAATGCAATTCAGATCCTGACCATGCTGTCTCTGGAGTCCCTTAGCCGCCAATTGTTTCAAAGCCTCTCTATCATAAAGATGACCCGTCACTCTCACATTTAGAATATATGATCCAATAGGGCTTGCTACGCCCCCGAAATTGTACAGAGTAGAGTAGTATTTGAGACCAAAGAGTTCTGAGATTATGGCAAAAAGTAATGGCCATTGAGCCCCAAAACAGAACCCGATGATTACGGAGGCCACATAGAGTCCACCGGAGACATTGAACGCGATTAGTAGATGACCGACACATGAAAATAATAGGATCATTGTAAGCATCAAAGGGCGTGGAAATTTATATTTCTGCAGGAAGTGTTCAGAGAGGAAACCTGACACCACTCGACCTAGATAATTCCATATGCTCACCAGCGAAACGAAAGTGCTCATGCTTTTCTTGGGGTACCCCTGAGAGGTTCCAATCTGACCCAAGTTGTCTATTACAGTCAATGTGCCTCCAACACCACAAATGGTTGCTAAGAAAAGGATTAGCATGTCAATGCTAAAAAGAGCTTGTAGTATTGTGTAGTCTTCTCCTCTATCTGGTGGCCTGAAAGCAGTTCTCCAGCAAGACAGGGAAGCTTTGTCCTCTGTAATTGATGATTCTGTGACCGAAATCTTGTTATCGGCCGGTGGTGGAGCTATAGACGATGTAGTTTCTTGGCTTGGCTTCTCAGTTCTGATGTTCAGTGGTGAAGGGTCGTTCAAGGTTTGTTTCTTTCTCTGCCAGATCTTGTATTCTTCGATAAAAACAATAGCCAGTGGCAGAAAGAGCAAGAAAAGCACGGTAGCAGCACTCCCACCATACGCAATTTGACTAAAATCAACCATTTTCTCTACTATGATTATTATCATCAAAAAGCCTGCAAGGCCTAGAGAAATATACAGTAAATTGTAGTAGACTTTGAGCTCATTTGGTTGGCGAATTACCTTCATAATTCGAACGGTACGCAAGAAGGCAAAAGATATAGCAGCGGGAAGCCAAGCTATGAGCAAAATCAAAGCCTTTGCGTCTTTGAAATAGAGAGCATGAAACAGTTGTGTTATAATGGCACCGCTTAGACCAACATAGCCCTTCAAAATCCCGAGTACAGCGCCACGACTCTCCGGGAAATTCTTGACACAGGTGACCAGAGATCCAGTATTAGCAAAAGATTGAGAATTGGCACCTATGCAGATGTATAAACACATTTGCCATACTTGTACACCTGTGATTCTTTTGGTCACAGCCATCCAGATCATGAAGTAGCCAAAGAAGTTCAAAACAGCTCCCATTGAGAGCACAACCCACGGAGGGGTAACCTCGTTGATGAGACCCGAGAGTATACCAACGTTGGCACCAAGATCTTTGAAGAAGCTTAGCAAATTAAGGGTTGTTTGATCGTAGCCTAAAGAACTCTTAATTTCAGGGGAGTATAGAGCAAACATGTATGTTGCTCCGGCTGCCGACATAATTAAAAGTGACGCGAATACCATGAACCATCGGCCGGTAATTATTTGGATGCTCAGGCTCTTCATGTCGGCGAAGCCACCAATAGCTCCGGCACTACCAAAGCTGGCCACCACCATTTTTACCTTTACTACTGGTATATTCGTATAGAAGAAGTAGTACAGAGAGTCCTCTCTAGTGGCCTTAGAAGGAAATTGGGAGTACTCTTGTCCATAAATTATATAGACACAACACAGATTGGGTGGACGTTAACAGTGTCTTTTGCGTCTTCCAAGGACCTGAGAGTTGACTTGGGGTGATTAATTTACTGGTGTGAGAGGAAAATTGATGATTTTGGGG
>JANKYF010000005.1:61401844-61416090 GCA_029829435.1 Erythroxylum hondense | reverse complement strand
TTTAATTATTTAATATTACTTAATAATGGATAATAAAAATATAGTTATTTCATTTAGTAATTATTAAATTTGATAAAGATTTCAAATGTATTTTAATTTTAAATTATCTTAAAGTATCATAAAACAAAAAAAGCATAATAAAAAATAAAACAATATCAAATGCGAGGAGCTAATAACTATAATCAATTCTTTATAAAGGTCAGTAATTATAAGGACAGCAATAAGGTTGTAGTCGATGTTACACTAATGTCATCGTTTTAGTATTTTACACTTAATTCAGCATGCTCGCAGTCGAATGTCAATTAAGGGTTGCATCGTCTCTTCTCAGTTTTAGTTTTGGATCTGTTTCTTTGGATTCGTAATCCTGCACAAAAATCATATTGTGGTGCAGATCTATTACGCTTAATCATATTATGGTGCACAAAAATCATATTTTTATTTAGATCTAAACATTTTATTTTTAAAATTGAAATTTATGTATTTATACATTTATTTTTAATGTAAAATATATTTAGTTTTTAATCTTCAGAAAAATTAAAATTTAATTAATTTATAAAATTAAGATATATTAAATTTTAAAAATTGTTAATCATATAATTCATATTAAATGACAAGTAGTATTTATAACTAAAGATAAATTAAATTATAAGAAACGACTAAAAATAAAAAAAATCAGTCTTTTAATAAAATTGATAAAAAAATTATCAAATTGATTTTAACTGAATTTTAAAAATTAAAAACAAAAATCAAAGAAGTCGTTTAGTCTCTTTTCAACTCATGATTAATATCTTACAACTTGGAAGATAACAACATATAATTAAATCAACCAACAAGAAGCACACGTTTAGTCTCTTTTCAACTCATGATTTCCCCTTTCCATACATTACACCTCTCTGTTTCATCATCGCTCCTTTTTTAACGTCCTTATATATATTAATCTTTTCCCCCGAAATTGACATCAATGGTAATTCAGTATCTTTAGCCTGCAAGTCCGATATACATATATATATATAGTGAAGAAATTTAAAAGATTGAAACGTAAACATTTTTTAATAATCCAACATATTACTTTTTACCTTTTTGTGTTTTTATAATAAGAATGCGTAAAAAGTTGAAAATAGATGGTTCAATTTCAGACAAGAGATTAATAGAAATATGTATTGTGAACCATTACTCCAAGTATTAAGCTGTAAAGGAGACTAATGACTTCTTGCAAAAAGAAGTTAAAAGTGAAAGTGAAAGGGTCAGTGAGTTGCTTAAAGTTCGGTAATTCTTTTCATATCTCGGAGAGGTTGAAAAATAAAACCATGTAAAAGGAAATAATTAAACTAGAGGAAGTTGAATTTGGGAATCGCAAACAAAAGTTGTAGAGTTTGTCAAAGTTTGAGTGCGGTACTGCCGTCACGAAAACAGGCGACGCAAATTCTAATCCATCGATTGCGGCTTCCCATTGCTTCTTTTACATACACTAACGTACTTGAGATCAATGTCCATTTCAAGAATTTTATGAGGGAGAGTCGTAGATTAAGTTCCACCAACTCTGGCTCGATCCTGGCAAAGCACAACCACAATCACAGCCATGATACACGACCATATGTTATGTTATGTTATTGCCGTTGATAGAGGTTGATATCTGGCCGATCTCTTTTAACACGCGCTATTTTTATTTTTTAGTTATTTACGATATGTTTTAAATAGATATTAATTATAAGAAGATATTTTTAAACTATCTATATTTAGACTAATTTTCACTCGAGTCGAATAGATTTTAATCCCTTGTCAATTCACGTAGGTCCTAAAATTTAACATCCGCTATTTAATAAACAAACAGAACGATAATTTATAGGACTAGGGATGACAATTGTACCCGAACTCGATAGATACCTGATAAAATTACCTGAACGAAGGCGGATATGGGGAGCAAATTTTAACCCGTGGGGTAGATATGGAGGGTTAGTAAAAATACCCGTCGGGTATCGAAGCAAGTATGGGGATACCACCCCCCATACCTGTTTAACCGTTATATAGTAATTACAATTTTGCCATTATACTCAACCCATATCCGCCCCGTTGTCATATATAGGACTGGTTAACACATTATAACTATAAACGAATGGTTGGCATTAGGCCCTGGAGCTACTATCACCATCATTTATTCACTGATACAACGACTGACCATCACGAGAACAGAAGAGAAGACTGAAGATAACAGGCACTTGCTTTGGGAAACGCAAATGCTTCACTGAAGATAACAGGCACTTGCTTTGGGAAACGCAAATGCTTCACTGAAGATAACAGGCACTTGCTCCCCATCTACAAATGCTACGTACACCCTTTTAATCATTACCCTATTGCTTGATTTATACACGTCCTTTCATGTGCGGTACATAGAAAATTAGACATGAATGGTCACATCTTTGTATATTTTGACATTAAAATTGTGGTGGTCCAGATTCATTTTATCAATGTTTACTTAGATTAATTCTATTAATTTGAATTTTGGAGGTTTTAACAATCTTATTGGATCAAAATGAGTATACATTATAGATTTTATCTTCTTGAAGATTTGAATCGGCAGTCGGATAAAGCAAGAAAACAACTGATAACATGTGATTACAACCATATGATTTTCTGATATCATTTGTTACTATAGATAGCTCGTATCTATAATAGTCTTTAGAATGTTTTCAATTTTTTTTCTTTATATCCTCTCTTATCACATTTGTATATAAAGGTTCTAAAACCTTTTCAATAACACAATAAATACAACACAATTATTTATTCTATCACGGTATCGTAATTCACACTGAGCACATAATCCTTTTTTTTTAACGTATACAATACAACACTTCGAGAGAATTATCCTAGAAGATATTTACAAATCAATATTCACAATTCAGAACATAATTACCAATTCGACAGAATTAAAACAGAAGGCATTCATAGCGAATTCAACAACACAATCAAACGGTGAACATCACTGCACAATCATAATCATTCAATAACATCACAAGTTTTCTCACAACACCAATAGATTCCACCAAATTATCTTGTTTGAAAAAATCATATTCAAGCTATTTTGATTACCTCAAATCTCATTAGGTATGTAGATGACACTATCTTCCCATAGCAGCAGCCTCTAGCTCGGAATCTCCGTCTTAAGAATTTCACAAATGAAACAAATACAATCACCTTAACTACTGCTTCCTCACGACATCGATTTCCACATCAATCGCCCATCTAGATCTTAGCTACCACATCGCTCGTATACTTTCGCTTGGACTTACAAATCAATTCATGCAACAATTAACTTCCCGATGCTCTCTTCTTCATCGTCAAATCTATATAGTGACAAAAGGCTCTAATGCCATCACTTTTCATCAACAACTTCTTATAGTGACAAAAGGCTCCAATGCCAATGACAAAAGACTCCAATACCATTCATCAACAACTTCTTACACACATTCAACTTTATTTTCACTTCTAACTTCACTAAATATGGTTCATCCATCAATCAAGAAAGGTTAATGTTTATACTTACTTGTTTTAGCCTCATAGTCTTCAAGATCTCCAAAACCCTAGCTTCCTTCTTTCTTTTCTTCTTCTTTTCTCTTATTTTCCTCCTTCCATGACACTTCCCTTCTTTTCTTCTAATCCAAGACTACATTTTGTCTAATCTTCCAATTTTGCCCTTCACTTTACTTGCCCTTCCAAAAATAACCCTCATTCATTTAATCCAAAGTCTACTTACCTTAGGCCATTTATCTAATACCTTAATCATATACTAATTTAGTTCTAACTTTGGCATAATAATTAAAGTCCAAATAAAATGGTTTATCTAGTAAGACCACAAAAATTCATTCAAATCATGCTTAATAAATAAAAAAATTGGGGCCCAACACTAAAACCTTGTAAAGTTCACAACAATTTTGGGGCCCAACATAAGTATTTTAGAGTTCAAATAATTTTGTTCAACTACAATTTTATTAAAATTTTATTTATAGAATTTACTTAAGAGTAGTATTGGTATGTATGTGTGTGTGTGTATTAATTTGCACTCAATTCTAGAAGTAGTTAGTAGAAGTATTTTGAGATTAGAGAAAGCTCAAAGAGCTAGATTAGTTATAGTTGTCTTGTGAGATATTCTTAAGTGAGAGAGCTTAAAACCTTTATCTTTCCTATCCTACCATTTGATTTAGTAGATTTATTATCGATTTGTCTCATAGTTTTACCTTTATATTGGAGAGTTTTCAATTTTAAAATCATGTGATTGTAATTTTTCAATCAATTTTATTGTGTGAGTAGTTTGTTATTGGTTGAGTAATCTTTGAGATCTTATGAGTGTTTAGAGCCTTAACAAGTAGCAACCTAAGCCTTAGGTTTGGAAAGTGGCAATAGCTCTATAATAAAGTTGACGTGATCAACTACTCGATATAAAGAACTATAATGGAAGATCTCCTGAATTGTAATGATCTCCATGATTCAAATGATGTGGACAAAGGTATAAATGATGATGCCCCATCTAAGTGGAAGAAGATAAAGCCAAAGACCTTGGGAATTGTTATAATAGATTGATATCAACATATTCAACCATGTATCCCAAGAGACTGATCCTTCCAAGATGTGAAAGAGGCTATAGGGTTTTTATGCGAGGAAGATTGCTTACAATAAGACCTCTTTGATTAAAAGACTTGTGAACTTAAAGTTGAAGGATGAGAAATCAGTGTTGGAATATCTTAGTGATTTTAAAGGCATCATTAACAAGTTAACTATGATGAAGATCGTCCTCAATGATGAATTACAATTTTTTTCTTGTTTAGTTTTTTGTTAAATAGTTGGGAAACTTTAGTTGTGACTATAAGCAACTCCGCTTTAAATGATGTACTTTTTTGGGTGTGATCAAAGAGAGCATGTTCAATGAAGAGATTATGAGGAAAGAGATCGATTTCGATAACTTGCAGGTTCTTGTGGTAGAAAACAAAGGAAGAAGTGAGAGCAGAGGTCCCAAAGGACAAGTCAAGTCAAAGAACAAGTCAAAGTGAAGAGATAGTGTACCAAAATTAGTCACAGAAAGAAGTTATGCTATAAGTGGAAGAAATACAAAAGGAAGCTTGACAACTAAAAGGATGGAGATGACAAAAACACTACAGCAATGATAACTAATACAAATGATAAAGTGTCATTAATTTGTGTGACCAGTAAGTGTCTCTATATTAGTCACTCAAATTTGAAGTGATTTGTTAATGCAAGAATGTCTTATCATTATGTTCCAAAGAGGAAGTACTTCACTAATTATAAGAGTAGTGCTTTTGGAAGTATGAAGATGGACAATTAAAGCTCTATTAGCACTATTAGTATGAGAGACATTCGAGTTCAAACTGATTTTAAATATATGTTGACCTTAAAAAATGTACAATTCATTATAGACTTATGGTTTAACTTATTATCTACGAATGTGCTTGAACAAGAGGGATATCAACACACATTTGAGAATGGAAAGTAGAATTTGTCTAAATGAGCATTGACGATTGCTCATGGTGGATTATGCTACACCTTATATAAGATACACTTGAAGGTGTGCGATAGAGAATTACATGAAATTCAAGAAAACATTTCATTGGATTTTATGACGTTAGAGATTGGGACACGTTAGTAAGAAGGAGATCAAGTTGCTGATTGAAAAATCACTTATAAGTGTGAAGACTACGATATCTCTCAACCCCTTGTAATTATTGCATGGTTGAAAAGCAATATTGAGTGTATTTCTATAAGAAGTCTATAAGGAGGAGGAAGAAGATGGATTTGGAGCATTATAACATATTGTCATACAAAGGAAGAGTCCTTGGGTGGTAATAAGTACTTTTTTATATTTATTGATAACGCTACACAAAAGAGTTAGGTCTTTATGTTGAAAAAAAAAGGGTAATAGAAACCTCTCAAATATTTCATACAATGGTGGAGAGCGAGATGGAGAGGAAATTAAAGGGTCATTGAATTGATAATGGAGGCAAATATACCTCCAACAAGTTTGAAGAGTATTATGCGAGACATGACATAAGACATAAGAAGACGGAACTTGATACCCCACAATCTAATGGTATTGATCAAGAGAATGAATAAAACTATTATAGAGAAGGTTCAGTATATGCTCCAAATGTGGAAACTATCGAAGTCCTTTTATGATGTGGAGATAAAAAATGTTGTATACATGATCAACATAACTTCTTCAATCCCTTTGGAGCTTCACATTATCGAGAGAGTATGTAAAGGGAAGTACTCAACTTAGTGGCATTTGAAAGCGTTCAGACGCAAGGTCAACTACTAGCATACCATAGAAGTCTCCGTGGTCCATTTAGTTAATAAATAATTACATGATAAAAGATCAATCTGTTAAGGTTTTAGGAGGATTCTAGCCTAAACACTAATTTCTGATAACGATAGTTTTTTAATTAAATTCCATTATCTTTGTGTTCATTATTGTTTCCTATTTTATTTTATTTGTTCTAGTTTTAGCTTATTTTTATTAAAAATCTAAATTCAATCATTAGGTTAGATAATATGGGAAGGGTAATTACTAATATTCATAATCTTTGCGGGATCGGTCCGTACTTGTCGGTACTAGCTACAACTATGTCATACATTTGCTTTTGTTACAATAGTGACTAACACACTCTAGGTTAATTAATAACAACCTGAAGGATATGAGGCATATGGGCCACATCATGTAGATGATGAAGGAGAGGTTAACAAACAATATGAGTAGAGGACATAACCCACTCAAGTGATGGAAGATGATCAACTTTAAAGGTAAACAAAAAAAAAGAACCATTCGAGAAGATATCTTAATTTGGAATATCTCCTAGTCAAGACTCAAGGAGAGCTAAAGAGTTTCCAAAAAGTGCAATTAGTCAAAGATAAAGATTATTGACTTAAGGCAATGAAAGAAAAAATGGACTAAATGAAAAAGAATGAGACCTAAGAATTAGTGAAGCTTCCCGAAAGTAAGAAAGCTTTGGAGAATAGATGGGTATTTAAGATTAAGAAAGATGGTGACAAACTAGTGAAGTATAAGCTGAGGTTGTGGTAAAGGGCTATAATCAAAATAAGAGTATTGATTTCAATGAGATTTTTTCACCAGTGGTCAAGATAATGTTGGCATGCACTATATTACGCTTATTTGCTAGTTTAGATCTTGAACTTAAACAACTTGATGTGAAGACTATTTTCTTACATGACGATTTAATAAGGAGATTTACATGGAGCTATCAAAAGAGTTTAAAGTAAAAGAAAAAGATGACCTTGTATGTAAGTTAAAGAAGAGTTTTTATTGGCTCAAACAAGCACCAAGGTAATGGTATAAAAAGTTTGATTCATTTATGATAAGCAGTGGTTACAAGCGAACGTTAGTTGATCCTTGTGTCTATTTTATAAAATTTCCTAGTAGTAACTTTATCATCCTTCTCATATGTGTGGATGATATGTTAATAGTTGGACAAGATATTGACGTGATTTGCAAATTGAAAGAGGACTTGTCTAAGTCCTTTGACATAAAAGATTCGAGTCCTACAAAACAAATATTATGCATAAAGATTACTTATGACAGGAAGCCTAGAAGCTATGGTTACTACGAAAGAAATATATTGGATGAGTTCTTAAGACGTTCAATATAAAGAATGCTGAACCAGTGAGTATACCTTTAGCTACTTATTTCAAGCTGAGCAGGAAAGTTAGTTCTACTACCAAAAAGGAGAAATAGTGTATATCCTCTATTTTGTACTCCTTAGTTGTCAGTTCTTTATCATATTCCATAGTGTGCACTAAACCATATACTACACACGTTGTTGGATTCATGAGTAAATTTTTATCCAATTTAGTAAAGGTATATTGGGAAGCAGTAGAGTTGATTTCAAGTATCTACAAGGCACTTCTAAATTGTATTTGAGTTTTAAAGTGTTAAGCCCATTTTAGAAGGGTACTCAGTTGCAGACATGGCTTACGTTTTCAATAATAGAAAGTCGACCTCAAGATATTTGTTCAAAATTGAAGGAGGAACTATTTCTTGGCAATCTAAGTTGTAAAAGTATATAGCTTTATCTACTACTGAAGTAGAATATATTGTAGCCATAGAACTTGGAGTTAAGTAAGAATTCTATGTATCATTTCCACACTAAGCATATTAATGTGAGGTACCATTGGTTACGATATGTGGTTGAAAAGCAACTAATGAAATTAAGGAAGATCCACTTGACAAAAAATGATTCTCGAGAGCAAGCGTGAGTTTTGTAGTAAGCTCACGGGGACGATGTACAGGTGATTCATAGGGTGGTATATTTCTCCCTCGAAATGGGTTAGAGAGAGATTGTTATGGATTCAACCATATTTTATGGATATTCACTTGACCAATTCCGCTAAATATAAATTTGAAAGGTCTTAATTGTCTCATTAGATCAAAAGGAGTGTATGTTATAAATCTCCTCCTATTGAAAATTTGAAGATAAGTTTGAAGGCCACAATTGTTTCAAATAACTTGATTCAACTATAGCTTTATTAAAGTTTGACTTTAAGAAATTGTTTAGGAGTGGTAATAATGTGTGTGTGCGTGAGTGTGTTTATACTCAATAGTAAAAGTGGTTAATGAAATCTTTTGAGAAAATTTTAAAGAAAGCTAAAATAATTAGATTAGCTGTAATTATTTTGTAAAGTATCCTTATATTAATTTGTACTCAATTGTAAAGATGGTTAGCAAAAGTCTTTTGATTTAATAAATTTTATTGCCAGTTTTACACTAAAGAGTTTTTACGATAAAATTTTGTATTTATACATTTTTAATTATCTCTTTTATGTAAGTAATTTGTTATTAGAAGAGTAATCTCATACATATGAGCATTGCTTCCCTAACAAGTGATGTCAAAATCCAACTAAGTAGAATATTGAGTAACACAAACAAAGCTAGCAAATTGAAAATGACTAGGGCCATTTTGGTCATCTTCTGGCCTTATCCTCAAGGAAAGTTGTGTATACAAATTTCTATTCCACTGCGGCTTTCACATTATAGAACATCGAGGACACTTGTGCACCGTCGGATCGTTTTTAGTCATTTAAAAAGTTTGTGGGACCAAAATAATTATATCTGTGGCAGTAGACGCACGTGTGATCAGCCGCCTGCGAAACAATCGACGTGACCAGAAAGGGGCAATGTGTGTCATTGTCTTGCCTCTCTTTCACACAAGTCATGGAGAAACTTGTGTGAAAGAGCACTTGAAGTGGGAAGTGGGACGTGTCAGTGGGGGTTATGTCTGTCAGCTCTACAAACACCTTTTCACCGTTTGCCATCGTCTCGAGATCTTCAATAACCATGTTCACTGATGTTGTTCTATTTTCTTTTTCTTGCATTTTCCGGGATTCGACTAGTTGAGCCTGAGGCCTCAGCTTCTTGCTCATTTAATGTTAGGTTCTGATTAGCCTAATTTTTGCTCGCTAATCAGTAATCACCCCATTGTCAGTTGAATTACGAGTCTGTTGTTGCTTAAACACCAGTGTCCAATCTTTCTAACTAGTTGTATTTGAAGAGAAAGCACTAGAATATATAACACACTTGTTTCACGTTACATAGTGCACGAGTGTCTGGCCCAACCTAAACACATCAGAAGATATCGGTCTTGAATCTAAATATTGTATACGACCGTAGAACTTGTTTAGTATTGGAAAATTAGTAACCCACAAAAAAAAAAAGAAAGAGATTTAGGAAAGCCGTACGTTATGAAGATTCGGTGAGAAAGTGCCCTGAAAAAGCTGTACATAAGTTGGGATTTTGTTGACAAGTCAAGATTCTGAATCAGCCTTTCTCATGAAGAACGTGGTTCGGAGATCAGTATATATGAATAGACGCAAACAAATCCGGGCGACAGTTGTTTCAGGATTTGTGTTTCAACTAAAAGACCTGCCTGCGGATTTCTCTGGTATAGTAGCGAGATTAAGACCCATGACCGTGTTTTGTTGGATTTTCATATTACGTTATACTATTGTCTCTGATTTATGGTTCGTATTTCAACTACACGAGATACTATGAAGATTTTTTCTGGTGTGGCAAGGAGACCATTGGTCTCATTTCAGTTCAAGATACGCACTAGATGGACTGCATGATCTTAAGCTTAATTTTGCCATCAAGCATTCGTGTAATTTTTCTCATGTATCAAAAGGGATTTCATATTAATGTCACATGAACCACAGGTGAGATCTTATTTTAGAGCACAATCTCTAATTTCTAAATGAGGATTGCTAAATTTAAAGATATTTTAGTAAAACCAAAACTTGAGAGGTAAGAACAAGAAACTCTGACAAACACAATTTACCATCATGGAATTGTGAGAATAATAATCTATAATTCAATATTTGAATCATGCTAGAATTTTTAAAATTCTAATTGGATAATTAATTGTAATTAAAATATTAGTATCTATTAGACATGCATCGAGAAAGTCCGATAAAATTACTATAAATAGTTGATAAAAAATCCTTTAACCTACTAAAAGGCCATGCATTAATAAAGATACAAAAAGAGGTTAATCACATAAAATCATACATCTTTCATTAATGTTAATCGTAAATTTCAACAGCTTGTTCATTCGATGTGCAGTTTGTTCATCAGAAATTAATCATAAAATAGATAAATTTTCACTTTTCATATAATTAAGATCCATGTTACATTTAATAAAATCCAAAAGAATCGAATGGTATAAGTCCAGACAATATATTCCTTGAAGCATTTTCAAAATCTCATGGAGAATTTCAATTTGTCCCTTAATTCTGATACAATCACGTATACATAATAACTCACTAACATGAATGGAAAAATGGAGTGTGACAAATTAGGATGATATCTTTATGATCTAAATTATATTATCTTTATTTGTAGGTCTCGATTTCTCCAACTTTATGATAAACAACATATGCTAAAGTGCATTAGAGAAATCCTATTTTCTCTTACTGAATGCTAACCAGCATTAGAAAAAATATGTTTTCTCTCACCAAATGTTAAACTACATTAGAGAAAACATTTATGTTCTCTAACTAAATTCTAAACTGCATTAGGAGTACCTTAGGAGTACCTTTATGTTCTCCAACTGAATGCTAAATTATATTAGAGAACTTTTATGGGATTAAAAACTTAGATTCCCTTATGTCATGTCAAACTTCAAAGATATCCGTTTAAAATTGTATGCCTCTAAATGATATAAGTACAAGGTCAATCTGTATATATCTCCAATGAACTTTAAATACTTAAGATTGACACAAATCTTAAGATTTTCATATGTATTATGACAATATACAATAACACGTATTACCGAGGATAAATGATGGTCATCTCTATTGATGAACCATCATACTTTCATAATATGTTAAAATGTACAAATATATATAGAGCAAACATAACGATTCGCTAACTAACAGCATCTGAGGATGTCAAAACACCCATACTGTATTCTTCTGTCACAAACACAAGTGGGCGAAGTCTTTTAGTTAAAGGATTGATTAACTTTTTCTCAGTCTTTAAACGCTCTAAACCTTAATGTCACCTTTTTGTATCAACATCTTTATGACTAAATAATTAACTTTTAAATGCTAAGATCCTGTGATATTCTTTGTTGTTATTAAACAACATGGCAAGAAGATTACCACAGCACAATCAAATGGGTTTAGTCATTTAATCAATCACAGACAACTCAGAAATCAAGTTTTTAAGTTAAACCGTCTATGCAGCAGCCCCATAGCATGCACTCTGCATGCATAATCAAGGAAGTTACCCGTGTCTACTTGACACACTTCCACGACATTGTACCATCTGTAAACCTAAAATTGTAACCTTAAGAAGACTTTCGATCATCTAAAAACATAACCAAAATCTGAATCTGAATTCCATACAAGGTTTAGTCTATTGACTTTTTCATATGTCAACATATAATCCTTAATTCCTTTCAATATCTTAACTGTAACAACCCAGATCACTCACCTACAGATATTGTCCGCTTTAAGTTATCCCTAGGGTCAAACCCCTCACGATTTTGCTCTTCCCACCCTTGAAAAAATGTGTCCAAAGGGGAGAGGTATCCATACCTTTATAAGACATACTTCATTTTTCTCTTCTACCGATGTGGGATTTCATATTCTCCACCCCCTTAGGGCCTAGTCTAGCTGGCACAACAGTTCAGGTACCAGTTCTGATACCATTTATAGCCCATACCACCCTCTCACAAATGTTGTCCACTTTGGGTTGCCCCTAGGGTCAAACCTCTCACGGTTTTGTTTTTCCCACCCTTGGAGAAATACGACTGAGGGGGAGAGGTATTCATACCCTTATAAGGCATATTTCGTTCTCCTGTCGAATCAATGTGGCATCTCACACTCTCCACCTTCCTTAAGACCTAACCCTCTTTAGACCCTAGCCTAGCTGGTATAACGGTTTGGGTACTGGCTCTGATACCATTTGTAATAGCCCAGATCATCCGCTCACAGATATTGTTCACTATAGGTTACCCCTAGGGTCAAACCCCTCAAGGTTTTGCTTTTTCTACATTTGGGAAGATGCATCTAAGGGGGAGAGGTATCCATACCTTTATAAGGCATACTTCGTTCTCCTCTCCAACTGATGTGAGATCTCATATTCTCCAACCCCTTAGGGCCTAGCTTAGCTGGCACAATGGTTCAGGTACCATATCTGATACCATTTATAACAACCCAGACTATCTACCCAAACATATTGTCCATTTTGGATTGCCCATAGGGCCAAACTCCTCACGATTTTACTCTTTCCACCCCTAGAAAAATGCATTTGAGGGAGAGAGGTATCCATACTCTTATAAGGCATACTTCGTTCTGCTTTCTAACCGATGTGGGATCTCACATCAACACTGGCTTGACTATATTTCAATGGTCTATACTGGAGTTAACCAAATATTGACCAAACAATCAAATGGTGAATGCAATGTCCTGCCCAGTACATAGCCGAGCATACATTAGGCTATCAACAGTACTTGAATACAGAACATTCCTCATAACCTCTCTCTTTACTTTATTCTTTGGATGCTGTGCCAAAGATTATCTCTCACTATGAGAGATAGGTGGTACGACAGGTTTACTGTTAATCGTAATTAAACATTTGTAACACATACTCAATGTATGCATTCTATAAGAGGTTTGATGAGTGTTGAGATCTGTCCTGGTGAATCTGAACACTTAGGACAGAAGATGCTGCACCAAGGTTCTTCATATCAAAGTTCTTGACCAAAAATTGCTTAACCTCATACAACATGGTCAAGTAATTTGACGTGAGCAATATATCATCCACATGTAATAATAGTAAGATAACTTTGCTCCCTCTAATCTCATAATACAAGCATCTTTTCAAATTTATTTTCCATGAAACCGAAAGAGGCCAAACCTTATCAAATTTAAGGTATCACTTTTAGGTGGTTTGATATAAACAATATATTGATTTGCTTAACATGTAAACCATATCAGTTTTATCTGGATCCTGAAATCCTTCAAGTTGTACCATATAGACCACTTCATAAAGTTCTTTACTGAGAAAAACAGTTTTGACAGCCATCTGATGTAACTATATACCATCATGAGTTATAATTGCCTTAATCACTCAAAATTTATCCTACGAGGATAGGGGAGAAAAGTTAACATAAAGTCAACCTTTCTCTTTGAGTGAACATTTGGCAACTGAGTGAGCCCATAAACCGCTGAGCTTTAACCTGAAATCCTTTAGGTCTTAAAACTTCATTTACAATTGACGGCTTTGCAGTTCTGATGTAAATCAACTAACTCTCAAACTTTATTATGCTTCATAGATTGCATCTCGTTATTCATTACATCCTACCACACATCCTCATCGGACCCTGAAATAACTTTTATAAAAGTAACTAGATCTGTAACATGTCTAATAACATAGTCCTATTCACTTGATAGACTATGAAATCAGATGGGATAGCAGGTCGTCTTACTCTAGTGGATTTACTTAACTGTATGAGATCTTGTACCCCTAAGAAGCTCTATGTATACAAATATGGGTTTCTCTTCTAGTACAAGCATAGTACAAAGATTTACATCCATCGTATCTAACTGTATAAGTAGTAGGGACATGATAACTGTGGGATCCACACTGCCATCATCCAAAGAGTCAAAGGGCCCATCATCATCATAGACATCATATTTCAGAAACTTAGCTATTTGTGATTCCA
>JANKYF010000005.1:61300862-61320457 GCA_029829435.1 Erythroxylum hondense | reverse complement strand
CCACTCCAGACATTATGTAAAAAACGAACAATTTTCTTTATATATATATATATATATATTCTGTTTAATGAAACCAGAGAAATGTGTACGCGTCTTTTAGGGAACGCCGTCAATCGCCGTTACAGGAACGGTCCATATCTCGCCGAAGTTTCAGAAATAGAGAACACGCTGAAAGTTAGTTGTGAAGTAACATTTCACCAAACGGCCAAAGGCAAGTGCAGTCAGCGCAACGCATCGCGCCTAGATCGTAGCTTCCGATTTACACTTTCAGTTTCAATATCTCTCTTATATCGGATCGCTCACCATGTGGCGCTCTCTGTGGCGATCCATCGATCGCTTCTCTCTTCAACACTTCAAGTAATAAAATCTTCAAGAACTTTCTGTTTATCACTCTAATTTTTTCGAGTTCTGTTTGGATTACTGATTTTACTTGTATTGTTATAATTAGAAAACTGTGTGCCTGTGTCTGGAGGTGTTGAATTGGTGTTTGAGATGAGAAAAGAAAACGGTAGTAAACATTTGGTTGAGTGCAATTATTATTGCTTATTGAGAGTGATGCTCTTAATGCTGCTGTTTTGTTTACCATTTTGTTGCTTTCCTCCTTGAACTTATTACTGTGTTGGTAAAGTCTTTTTTGTGTTTCGATGTCATTGATACCATGTTTATTGCGGTATAGATATGTAATCGGTGAATTGCGGCGAATCGAAGTCGTGGACAAGTTTAACCGGGTAAATTAAACCAGCTGTTATGTCATTGCATGATGCGTTGGATATTACAAAATATGATTAGATGTTTCTGCTGTTGTTTCATTTTATTCCTTTTTTATTTCGTGCAGGACTTAGTTATAGATCTACTGCAGTCTATCGTAGAGATAGTAACATATGGTGATAGACAAGATCCATTGATTTTTGAGTATGAGCTGCTCTTGGCGCATTGTTTTCTAAAGGGAATTGCTCTTAACTCTTTTGTTAGTGTTGAGTAGTTAATTTCCTGCTTTTCCAGATGCTTCATGGAGTACCAAGTACTGGCGGAGTTTGTTCGGGTACTGAAGATTAGCAAAAATTCAAGGATTGAGGCACCACTACTCCAATATCTGAGTATAATGATCCAGAACATGGATAGTGAACATGCAATCTGTAAGCTGTTAACTAGTCATTGATATGTAGGCGAGAATCTTTTCTTTGAACTTAATAGTTTATCCTTTCCTTTCAAGTGGCCAATCCCAATATTTGCTGCCTTCGTTCTTTTCAGCTTTGAAATGACTTTTTTTTAAATGTTTTTATTCAGATTATTGTCTTAGCAATGACTACATAAACAGCATTATAACCCATCAGTTCAAATTTGACGGGACAGATCTTGCTTCATATTACATATCCTTTTTAAGGTTGTCACACTGCTCTCTTCCTCTCTCTCTCTCTCTGTACTCCATTCTTCTTTGACATTATGACTTTTCCTGAAAAGCACCTAAACTAAATTGGGGAGATATCTACTCTAGTTCTGACTTCAACCTTTTTTTTAACCATGAATGGCGTTTCTTTTATATTACTTCACGACATCCTTAACTTTTGTCTTGTTTTTCCTAAATTAGGGCAGTGAGCAGCAAATTGAACAGGGATACACTTTGCCTTCTTGTAAAGGTTCAAGGGGTAAGTTCAAAGCCACGAGGTTTAGATTCTTTGATACTTTTGATGCATGTCTACCTGGTAAGCTATGGCTTAGAGTTGAATGCTTCAATCCCATGATAAGAGTGTGATTCATGATCATTAAGAATCAAATTTGTAGGCCATAGGGCCTTTGCTATTTAACTATCACATGGGTTAAAGCTATAATTTTAATGGATGTCATGTCATTTAGTGAATGGAAAATTGGTCCAACTTTTCCTAGGGCTACAAAGTTGTTGGATAATTTTTCTACCTTTGTATTGATTTGCAAAAAACCAGGCCATGTTTGTTCTCTTCTCCAATTCTGTTTCCCATTTCAAGTCTGCCATGGATAATTGAGGACTATGATTCAATTGATAACTAAATCATCAATGCAAGGGGGTGTTTCATGTTCTCGCTACAAAACATAGACATGGGTTAAAGTGAGGTTTCAGAGAGGAAGATGGTTCCCACCCTTCCTTTAAGATATATTAATCTGCAGAAAAAGAAAAAACAAAAAATTACATACCTTTTTGGATGGGAAAATTTCAAGCTTAGTAGTGTTGGTGCAATTGGTTTATTCTTGGAAATAGTATCCAAATAATAGTTTTCTGATAGTTTTGTACTGTCGTATAGGCCCAAATATGACCAAGGTTTTTGTTCCTTGTGTTGTTTTTTTTTGTAAAATAATCTAGGATGGAATCCACAGGTTCGATTTGTTGTTAAATTGTAGTTTATTTCCACAGATGGATACAGTGTTGTATTTGAGCATGATTGTGACAATCAAAACATGCAAGAGCCATCACTGTTGTTCTCACGCTTTAAGATGTGCTTTTCTGTTATTGTGATTTTCTATTAGTTTAATTCCTTCACTATGTTGACACATCACGGGTTAAATAAACATGTTTTGATGTTCTTTATCTGACCGCAGGATGTTGTAGTCTCTTTTCCCTTATACAGTGAGGCTCTTAAATTTGCTCAGCATGGTGAAAAGATGATCCAAACAGCTGTGCGTGCATTGACTCTTAACATATATAGTGGTACTTTTCTGTTTTCTTTGTTGTTGTCCTTGGTGTTATTCTTGGTATAGAAGAGGATCATAATTTCCTTGAAAATATTATTCTTTTGATTTTGCAGTTAGTGATGATATGGTTCATCAGTTCATAACAAGTCTTCCTGTTTCGAAGTACTTCATGGACTTGGTTTATAGTTTGAAAGAGCAATCTGTTCATTTAGATAATCTTGTCCATGGTTCAAGGTGATTTTCTTTCCAATATCTATAGAACATGTTTGTTTTAATAATTTTAGTTTGTAATCAGTAAGTGAACTACTTAATTCATAAACATGTCTTGAGTTTATGCAGTGAGAAATGCATTAATCAAAGAAGAAAGGAGCTACTTCTGGAAACTGATAAGATTGTTGACGACCTCTACTACTTTAAGGATATTCTTTGTGTTGGTGAATCACGTTTGAATGAAGTGGTTGAGCAGAATCTTGTCAACCTGTTTGCGTTTCCCATATTACTTTCCCTGCTCCCGTTAAGGCAGATTGATGTGAGATACTTTTCTATTTTACTGTCTGCGTGCGAACATAATTTGCTAAACATGACATATAATTATTTAGTGGGACATCATTTCATATCATCAATTTTCTCCTGGGAACCAATAAATAAGATATCTTCTTTTGGCTATTTTACCTGATATTGGCTTCAAGTTGCTTGGTTGTTCACTTTTTCTGGATTCTGTATTAAATTTAGCAAGTTATCTGTAAGGCAAAGTTTGAAACCCAAATTATGTACACAGAAACTGGATCGACCAACTTCTCCTGTAGTGCATTAATACAACCCCCCTAGGATTCTTCTCTAACAAATTTTGTTTGGGTTCTTGTTTCAGGGTTTAAATTTATCGGCGATTACTTCTTTTTATTTACTTTCTCGCCTTATTCAAGTTGTCGGAGGAAAATATATTACCAACTCTGTGGCCAGAGTTGTTCTCTACCATTATATGTCCTTAAGTGTGAGAAATGTTGATGAAGAAAGTGTGGGTGCTTCTTTTTCCAACCATCTGAATTATACAGAAAGATTGATGTGCTCTGGTTCTGTATCTGAAAAGGAAGTAAACAGCAATGGGAAGCCTCCTTGTGCACATCTACCAAGGTGCAATCATTTGAGTTCGAGTCTTATCAACAGCACTGCAGATGATAATGTTTGTCTGAAAAGGTTTGTAGGACATTACAATTGTGGTTGCCTATCTTTTCTTTTAGATAAAATCAATTGACAAGGTGGTCAGATCCTATCTGAAATCTTTCAAGTATCAAATTTGCATGGGGAATTTTCTAATAGATTTATTGTCAGAATATGTGATTGGTATCCTGGATATTGATTTTGGTCGTTGGTTAAGATTGTGATTACTAATAGGGATATTACATTTAGCAAGTTTTATGATCTAAAATTCTTATGTTCTGTAGGAGTATCAAAGAAATGGACGGAGAATGTTGATGCTTTTTCTTGTTATTAACTTGACTTGAATCTAAGGAGTTAACAGAGTGAACTTGTGAGTTATTGAAGGAATCTAGGTGTGGTCATAATGAAAATTGAAACACTTCTTTTGGTTATATCAGATTCTTGTGTTGGACCTCATTTTTGATATTGTTCTGTACAAGTTTGCTATAATTCAGTTTAATTTTGATTTTTACATATCCAATTTATTCACACTTATAGGATAAAAATTAGTCAGTTGTGATACTGTTAATATTCCCAGAACCAACTTGGTGTGTTACCTTCAATAGAGTGTCGACTATACTTGATCTTGCTTATTGCATGGATGTTGGGAGGTTTTTGATTCATGAAATGATTGGAATCGGTATTGCAAAAGCTATAATGTAATATCTTACTGACTAAGACATATTTCATGATTCAGGAGTGGAATACTGGAATTTATTTTGTCTAATAATCATGGTCACTTGTTAGCAGCTCTATATTTGTTGCTAACTTTAGCAGAGAGTAAAGGTATATTGCATAATTCTTTAAAGGTTTGTGGAAGGCAGCTTATACTGATAAATGAGTTTAATATTTTCCCCCCCTCTTTTGTTGCCATGCAGATCTTGATTATTTGCTGGAACTCTTGATTGGAGTTGGATCAATGCAGCACGTGACGGTACATATTAAAAGTCCATCTTCTTTTATTTGATTCTGGACTGGTATCCTATTACTTACAATCTTGGTTCCTTAAAATGAATTCACCTGAAATGAGTACAACGCAGGACTACCAAATAACTAAGATCGAGACACCAAATACTGATTTCTCACTGTTTAAAACATATACTGATTTAACCATTGAGTAAAATACTATCTTTAGACAATTTAATTAGATGAACATGTTGCTTTAGAATTAGGGTTGAGTTTGAACAAAAGTATTTGGTTTCAAATGTATCCTTGAAGTGAACAGTTAGTGGGTTTAACCTAATAATTACAAATTAAATATTAATGATTTTTTGTTTTGTCAATATATATGTTTTTTCATCTAAGTTGTTTTAATACTTTTGAATTCGAGTAGAACATATCGGTTGTGGGTAAGCAAATGTTTTTTTCTTTACTTAATAAGTAATAATATATGCATGATATTAAGATGTTTGTTTACGTAAGAATATGAAATTAATTAAAATTCTCATTTTTAGGTTATTTTACTCTAAAATTTGAGTTAGTCTACTTAACAGTAAATAATAATTTGTAAATTAATATTTTTAATATATTTAACTGTACCAAAAATATGGTCCTTGATTCCTTTTCATTTTCCTCATAATTCTTATTGTTTCAATCGGGCTTAAGGAGATTAATTTATAGTTTCAAGTCGAATATCCCAGAATACTCTCTAAGAAGATGATGGCGTCAAATTTGAGCTTTGCATTATACATCCACCTTTATTTATTACATTTTATATTATGGTAGCTAAATTTTATTATTCAAATTGGCAAATCACCTGTATTCACATGGTTAGAGGGAAATGTGGTGGAGTTCTGATTGTGCTGATTGACATGTTTTCGTTTCTGGTACTAGGAGAATACTGTACTTCGTTGTACCATCACAACTAGAAATATGCACCAGAAGCTTAGGTGATGGGACAAAATTAGCTGTGATGAGTAAATACATTTCATGGTCTTTTTAGGAATCATCTAATGCGTTATCAGTCCAAGTAGTTAAGCAAAGCTTCTATCTTTAATATAATGATGTTGATATGTCCATTCCCAGAGTTGCAGTATCTCATCTTTAAAGGTAGCAGATCAAAGTATCTTCACAAAATTTATGCCTCAGGTACATATCTTGATTGATTTTTTGTTTCTTTACCCCCTGAAATTAGATTTTGGATCTTTTCTTTGACCCAGTTAGAGGTTTTCTTGGTCCATGACTTCACGGTTTGATTCATTGTTCTTCAACAGATTTCAAATGCATTGTTGAAAGTTTTGGCTAGTGAACCATGCTGTTGTGTACTTATAAGACAGCAGGCAGGATGGTTATTGCTGAAGCTACTGGCTCTTCAAGGAAAGAAACTTGATGACAATAATCTTCTACAGTTCATTGTAAGGATTCAGCTGATATTTTTACTTCCTCTTGGTTTTAGGTGGTTTCAATGTCAACTTACTTCTTGAGAGCATTTTTCTGTGATATTTTAGCATCATAGATCATGGTTTTGTTTCTCAATCTTGATGGTCAAAACTGCGGCCACTTTCAAAATAGCATTACCTGTCTTTTGCAGACTTAGGAACAGAGTTCAATATTTTGAGAACATTAGCTATCTGCATCATTTTCCAGAAACATGATGCATGATCAACCAGACCCATGTGGATTGTCGATGTTGTTCTTTTTTGAAAGTTGGTTTGTCATTAGAATATGCTGATGAACGAGTCATTTAACTTGGAAACTGTGTTTGAATTGAAACTGAAACCATGAGGGTGCCCAATGTTGGAACTTCAGTTAGGAGTTTTGATACTGTACTAAAAACCAAGAAAACTGTAAAAGTTGGTTGATTAAGGGGCAACAATTAGTTTTTCATTTTTTCCATAAATTGTTATTTTGCTGCAATATGGATGAATCCCACTTCAAAGGTGTTTAATGTATATGAATGTTTCTCCTATCCCGGCTTTCTTTATACAACTGAAAGTTGAATGATATGCTTCTTACTAGGAACGCAAACAGAGATAGAACTCGTGCCACTCAATATTCTACTTAGGGGACTGAGCATATGCTAATGAAAACAATGAAAACTGCAATCTATCTATAACAGTTGCCTGTTAACTTCATTTACATCTCAAACTTTCTAAAGTTTTATATTTTCTAGTTCCCATTGGCAGACCTCATATGAACAGTCACGAGAATGCTTACAGAGAGAACTTGATGGATGTTGGTTTGATTATATCTTGGACACTTTGAGAAATGAGTGGACTAGCTGCAAAGCAGGTACCTTCATCTCTTAGTCAGATATACAGATGCATGCTGTATGACAAGCTGTTTAATTAATATGATAGTCTCAATCACCATGAATTGGAAATAAAAACATTAGAAGCACACGTTCCTTGTATAAGTAGTTCACTTTTGGAATGAATTAATGAACTCATTTTATCTATTTCAATGTTGTGGCAGCTCTTGAACAGCCATCCCAAACTGAAGACCCTTTCTTCCTTCTTGAGCACGCTCTCTGCCAGCAAATTAGTGCTGGTATAATTCCTTTTTACTATCAGCAGAATAAAATTTAATTTTTCTCAATCCTTTAACTTTTCATTATCGTATGGTTCCCTTCATTCAGTTCCAGATCAAAAGTCGGTGCTTGTTTCAGATGACGCAACTACTTCTCACCTTGCTTGGAAAAGAATGGTCGATGCAGTCAAGGTTTCTTATCTTTGATTTTTTTTTACATAAAGCACTCCAAGTTTCACTAATGTGTCAGGAGATTATTAATACCTACTTCATGATTATTTCTTGGCAAAATTTGATAAATGAAAAGTTTTCTGCTTTGCCATAAATTTATGGAACATACATATTAATTCATGAGTCTTTCCTATTGTGACTTTTGTTGAATATGTATATCTATGTCTATATATATAGTATATTTATTTTATTTATTAGTTACTACTTTTACTTTTATTTTACTTTATTATATATATATATTTTTATGACTATTATTATTTATTATTTATTATATATTATTTATTATATTATATTATACTTTATTTTATGTTATTGTTTTATTTATTTATGTATGTATGTATATATTTATTTTGTTTATTTATTTATTTATTTTATGTATTTGTATTTGTATTTTCTTATTTTACTATTTTCTTATTATGTTTTATTTTTATTTAATTTATTTTTTATTGTTTTATTTTTTTCCATGCGGGTCATTTAAAAATAGCCTCTTTCTACTAGATAAAGAAAAACTGCGTATTACTAGACTTTTCCAGACTCCACACCTCAGCGGGATTTGAACTAAGTATTATTGTTGTTGCTGAGAGTCTTTTCTATATGTATATGAATTGCTCTGTTCTCAATTAACCTATGCTATGAATAGTTCTTAACTGCAAAAACTGAGCTGTTTTAATTGGCATTTACGTGTAAGGATGACAACTGAGTCCATGATGACTTTTTTTGTACAGCTTTTTGCTGTTTAAAATTTGCTCTAAAACAATATTTCTTGCACATTTATTTTCATCGCATAAAAAGCTTCACGTTACCATGCATGCAGGTCTTCATTGCCCATGTTCAACTCAAGTCTTTTATTTGGAAGGGGAAGTTACTTGAGAAACCCTTATCAGACTCTGTTGAGAGTCCTCCTGATTATGGAAGAACCCATGCTTCAGATCTTTCATCTGCAAGCTTTGGGTCAGAGGTTTCCTTAGGTTGGCTTTTCATCAAATCTTGACCTTTGCCTGCATCATATCATTCGGTGACATAATACTCGTTCTCTTAAACCTTGCAGGTTCTGGAATACCTTGCAGGATTGCCTTTCCAAATGCAGGAATTAGAGATATTTATCTGATACCTGTAGCAAGTGGAGTAAGTGGTAGATTGCTTCTTGTAGAGAAACATCCTTTCCGTAGTCAAAGGGGAGTTGTATTGGCTATGGCTCCATTAGCTGGATTGAGTGTGAGTAGTGACTCTGTTAGACATTGTCCTTAATTTGAGAAGTATGTTTTTAACATATTTCTTTTCTTAATCAAACAGCCAAAGATAGATGCAGATCATCCTACTTGGTTGCATCTAAGTATAAGAGAGTTTGACCCAAAATTTAATGCTAATAAAGGCGGAAGCTACAGCTCAAAGGCATCCTCCAATCATAATGCAGATGGGCGCTGGACCCTTGGTTTTGCAAATGCAAAGGCTTGCGAGACAGCTTGTTTGTTAATACGTGAAGAAACTAGTAGGCAGAGATCTTCTGTTAGCGAGGCACTAGCTCCACTTCTACAGAGCGATTTTCTTGTGGACTTGTCAGAAAGTCAGAATCATGAGTGAAGCCAATGCATGGACAATAGGTAGATAAACTAACAAATCTTTTAAAATTTTGTTGTGCGATAAATGGGATCTCTGTATAAATATGACGAGTGTCTTGTATGAAATATATAGAAAGTTGTACTTGAGAGTTGCTATTTCATTGACCAGGCAATTTACCTTTTGATATATGTAATAATCAAATGCTCACGAAATTTATTTTGTAAATGCGGAGTAGAGAAAAATGAGTCCAATGTTACAAAAATAAGACTCGTTACTTTATACTTAGCAACCTCGTCTCATGAGGGAGTTGCTTTTCATATTTTGCTTATTTTCTGTTAGACATTTTTTATAAATTTGGACAACAATTAATTATGTTTTATCAAATTTTAATAAATTATTAGTTAATTTACGTAATTTGATCCAAATAAAGATAATAAAGTAGCTCAATAAATGATCTAAGTCATTGGGTTGAAGTTCAGAAGGAAAATGAATTCGATCAGTATGGATTGGATTTATATTAGGTCTATGATGGAGATGCTTGATATAGAAGTTAAATAAATAGGTTAAGTTTTTTTGCAGTTGCTCATATCATTCATAAAGCAAACGGATTTTCAATCCGTTCAGAGAGTTTACGTATTGAAAAAACTATAGAAAGACGTTAATTACATGCTTGTGAGAAGTTCTCATGAAGGTCCCGGTAAATTCGAGCTCGTTACGGCCTTAGAAAGCTCCTTTGAACTTCTGATAGAACAGAAATCAGGAATTTCGCATGTGGTGTTAAAGCGGTTATATGATCGGGTAGTGAAAAGCGAAGTTTTTTTAAAAGTTTTTCATCCATAAGGGTTTGCATGGTTTTGATCCATTTTTGGTTTTTTTGACCTATATGGATGCGTTAAAGTGGCCTATATGTGTGTAGCATTGAGAAATGGGTCGAAAATGAGCCATAGAGCTTAAAAAATCAGCTTGAAACACGTCGAAAATTGCCTTCACCATTGACAATGGTGATGAACATTGGGCGCATGTGACTCGTGCATAGTACTACCATTAAGGCGGTTTGGAGGGTGTGTGCGACGATGGACAACACGTAGCGAGGCAGGGGAAGGATGCGACGCGCCACAACAGACACGTTTTCCATCATTTGTCTCGACATGTGGCAAGCACGAGTGCGGATGCGTATCAGGCGCTTGTGATATATGCATCATACAATGTCAGTGCGTCTGCGTGTGTGAGGCGGGCGCAAAGCACATGCATCATCCAAAGGCGCGTCGAGGGTGTGCACGTGCAATGCACACCCTATAGGTCCACATGCACCCATGACATCACGTTGACGTTAGCACTACAGTTACTACTGACGTCAGCATTAAGGGAAAAAAAGGGAAAATTTTAGAATTCCCGTAAGGGTGCTTGGGTCCTTTTAGGTTAGTTTCCAAGTTAGAGGAATTTTTAAAGTGATTTTTTAATTTTTCTGGATTAATTACATTGGTAATTTCAATCCAGAAAAGAAATTTAGACATTCTAAAGTCGTTTTTGAGTAAAATTTTGTTTTTTGAACTTCACATGAGGAAAACACTTAAGGTTTTCATGTCTCATGTGATTGGTTTAGTGTTCGTTATTGCACGATAGCTGCTCTGATTGAGATTTTTCGCTACGAAAGTCTTAAATAAAGTTTTCAAAGAATTTCTTTAGTATGATTATGTGATAATTCAATTGTGCATTTGGTTTTTGCATTTATTGATGTTATATTTTCACATACTATATCCCATATAGAGTGTGAGGATAATAAGGATATATCCTTCGTGTTTGTGGACCTTTTGAGTACTGGCGAGATTGCAGTCACCACAGTGACCTTTCAAGTTAGTATTTGAATTGTTCTGCTTGCATATTGGGGGATGTCTCTGGTCTAATATTTGGTTATTCTGCCCACATGTGTTGGCCTTACATGAGAATTTGAGATGTGCATAAAGGTATTAGATAAAGAAACACAGTTGCTTGAATGATCTATTCACACACAGGTGGTAATGTCATGAGAGTTGATAATATATACTCTTATTGCTTTTATGTGGAGTTCTAATTGCATATATTATGTATTCAGCTCATAGGTGTTCCATAATATGCGTGATCGGATTCTCAGTATAGATACTGTTTTAACGCTTTAAGTATCCCTGTTATCCTACATTTATGCTAATGTTTTCATTATCTATTGTAGTCAAATTTTTTAGTCAACAACAATGTTGTCACCATTGAGACCTTAACCAGATTCAATTTTAAGAAGTGGAAGAAGGATATTGAGTTTGCCATGGAGATGGTGGACATCAACATGGCTATGCTGACAAAGAGACGCTCTCCATCTACAAACATCAACTCAAAAGCTAATAAGGCAACCTTTGCAATCTAGGAGCAATTAAACAAGATGTGCTATTTGACCATTAAAAGGTCAATATCAAATCATCTGCTGAGTGAACTGTCAGACACCACCATAATAAAGGAGTTTATGGATAATGTTTCCCAAAAGTACAAGGTCTCATGCAATGCTGAGTTGAGCACCTTGATTAAGGATCTATTCTCCATAAGGTATACAAAAGAAGAAGGTGTCAGGGAATATATTGTAAGGTTGGTCTACCTTCAGAGTAAGTTGAAGACACTGGATGTTCCCATTCCTAATACATTGATAGTGTACCAGGCCTTTAATACTCTTCTGCAAGATTTTAGATGCTGGTCACTTCATACATGTCCTAGGATGAGGCTTAGGCTATCAATACCCTCTTTTCCTGATGTGTTCCAGCAAAGGAGAAGCTGAAGAGCACTCCTCATACAACCTTATATGTGGCCAAAGGCAAGGGGAAGGCTAAGCCCCAAAAGATTAAGGGTAAGAAACCCAAACCCTCTCCACATATTCAAACTAGACAGTCTAGCATTACAAAGGGTCCACATGACTTGAAGAACATGAAGTGCTTCTTCTATGAGAAAAAAGGGCATAAGAAATAACACTGCAAAAGTACAAAGTTTGGAAAGTCAAACAGGAGCTGTCAGGTAACTCCTCGGCCTATATGATTCATAAATTCAATTTAGTTATAGCCACATCAAGTTCTTGGTGGCTAGATAGTAGAGCATCTAATCATGTTTCCTCCATAATGCAAGAGTTCAGATCCACAAGAAGGCTAACTAAAGGAGAGAAGAAGTTGATGATTCATAATAATGAAGTAGATGTTTTGTATGTAAAGGATGTAAGTTTAAACTTTGATATGAGGTTTGTACTGGTTTTAAGAGACACATTTTATATACTGCCTTTTAGTCGAAATATGATCTCTATGTCAATTTGGAACAAAGAGGGTTATTGTTTTGTATTTGGTACTTCAGTTGTAAATATATCTTACCAATGCAAATCATATAGGAACTGTCTTCTTGTCTTACGATTTATATAAAATGTGTCTTACCCCTAATGAAATGTATGTTTCTTCTTATATTGTCGAACTTGTGACTCATAAGAGACCTTTGATAAAGGAAACTTCATACATGTTGTGACATAAACATTTGAGGCACATTTTCAGTGTAAGGGTTGATAGATTGATAAAGGAAAACATTCTTCCAACTCTAAACTTTGGTAATATGTAAACATATGTTGACTGTTACAGAGATAAGTTGACCAAGATAAAGAAGAAGAGATCAACTCATGCTTCTGGCTTGTTAGACCTCATACATATGGACATAAGTGGACCTTATACAGCTACGTTATGTAATTCTAGATATTATTTTGACATTTATAGATGATTTTTTTCACTACAGTTATGTGTTCTTACTTAAAGAAAAGTCTGAAGTTCTTGATAAATTCAAGATCTTCAAGGCTGTGGTTGAGAACCAATTGAAAAAATCAATAAAAATTACCAAATTTGATCAGGGAGGAGAGTACTATGCCAAACAGGGCGTTGCAAGACAAGAAAAGGGTCCGTTTGTCAGGTATTTAGAATCAATTAAAATAGTGACTCAGTTCACTATGTCAGGTACAGTTCACTATGTCAGGTAGTCCTGAGCAAAATGATGTGGCTAAAAGGTATAATCGCATCCTAAAGGACATGATAAGGTCGATGCAGAGCAGGACTAACCTACCTGATTACCTTTGGGGTGAGGTCATTAAGATGACATTGTATATATTAAATAGAGTCCTAAGCAAGTTTGTGCCTAAGACAACTTTTGAACTCTGAAAAAGGTGAAAACCAAGCCTACCACACATTCGTGTATAGGGCTGCCTTGCGAAGGTATGATTATAAAATCCTTATGAAAGCAAATTGCAACCTCATTCTACTTGTTTCTATCTAGTAAGTTATCCCGATCACACTAAAGACTACAGATTTTACTATAAAGAAGGAGAAGCCAGAATAGTGGAATCACAAATGACTAAATTTTTGGAATACGATGTCTATGACGTAGGTGGGCCCTCTCAACCTTCAGATGATAGCAGGATGAATACTACAATTATTTCATATATATAACTCATATGGTCAAGTCTAGTGGATCAAGGTCTGTGTAGGAACATGAACCTATACCTATACAAGCAAAGGTTCCTAGGATACAAGAACCAATGTAGTTGCATAGATCCACTAGAGAGAGACATTCTGCTATCTTGTTTGATTGCATAGTCTATTTAGGTGACAATATTATAATATAGGACATGTTGTGGATCCAATTACTTTTACAAAAGTTGTTTCTAGACCTCGTGCAGACTTATGGTAAGAAGCAATGAATGATGAGATGCGATCCATGCAACACAAGATGGTATGAGAGCTGAGCAGACCCATCATTTGCAAATGGTTATTTAAGACCAAGAAGGACATTTAGGGTACAGTTAAGCGGTTTAAGGCTCGATTAATTGCCAGATGGTTCACTCAGAGAGAAGGGGTTGACTTTAATGTTATCTTCTGTCTTATATTTTCGAAGGATGCATTTAGAGTGATTATAATAATAGTAGCTCATTATGACATGGAGTTATATTAGATGGACATTAAAATTGCTTATCTAAATGGTAACCTTTATGAGGAGGTCTATATGGTGCATACTGAATGATTTTAGGATCAAATAGCAATTGAAAAAATTTGCAAGTTGACCAAATCAATATACAATCTAAAACAAGCTTCTAGATAATGGTATCTGAAGTTTGATGAGGTTTTGACCTCTTTCGGCTTTGTAGAAAGCAAAGTTGAATGCTTGTATTACACGGTCAAGGGGAGCAAAGTCATCTTCTTACTGTTATATGTGGATGATATATTGCTCGAGTCAAATGACTCAACCATATTGCATGAAGTTAAGCAACTTTTGGCCAAGCATTTTGACATGAAGGACCTTAGTGAAGCATCTTTTGTCTTAGGTATATAGATTCACCGGGACATATTTCATCACTCATTAGGCATCTCACAAAGTGCATACATTGAGTGAGTGTTACAAAGGTTTAATCTGATTGCTTGTAGACCTATTGTAGCACCTATCTCTCATAGTGAGAGATTATCTTCAACATAGTGTCCAAAGAATGAAGTTAAGAGAGAGGCTATGAATAATGTTCCGTACTCTAATGCAATTGGTAGCCTGATGTATGCCTAGATGTGCACTAGGATGGACATTGCATTTGTTGTGGGACTACTAGGTCAGTATCTAGCAAACCCAGGTGTAGATCACTGGAATACAATCAAGCGAGTGTTGAGATACCTAAGGGTACCAAGGATTACATGTTGACATATAGGAGGGTCAACGATCTAAGCCTCGTAGGGTATACGGATTTCAATTTTGCTATGTGTCTGGATGATTACAAGTCCACTTCAGGTTACATTTTTATATTGGTAGATGGTGCAATATCATGGAAGAGTTTCAAACAGATACTAATAACTTCCTTGATCATGCATTTAGAGAGTTTGTTGTATACTATGGGGATGTTACATAGGCGATTGACTCAGAAACTTGATTTCTGAGTTTTCTAAGGTAGATTCAGTAGCTAGACTCATTTGGTTGTACTGTGATAAGCTTGTTGTGTGTTATTTAGTAATAACAATAAGAATATCACAGAGTCTAAGCATTTGGAGGTCAAATACTTGACCGTTAAGGAGTTTATTCAGAGAGGTGACGTTGAAGTGGCACATATCAGGAGTGAAGAGATGTTAGTTAATCCTTTGACTATAGGACTTTGCCCATTTGTGTTCGAAAAACATGTATCCAGTATGAATGTATTAAAGTCCTTAGATAGTGTTAGTTAGGGATAGTTATAGTTAGGGATCATTATATTTTCTCCTTGTATGTTTGTACATTGTTGATGTATTATGACACTATGACGTTTATCAATAAAGATGATCATCTTTTTATCCTCAGTAATACCTATTATTGTTAAAGTCATAATACACGTTAAAGTCTTAAGATCTGTGCCGATCTTAAGCATTTTAAAAGGTCAATGTGTATATATAGATTGACCTTAAACTTATGTCATTTAGACCCATACAAGTTTAAAAAGGATATCCATAAGTATTTTTTACATGACATAGGGGATATAAGTTGTTAATCCCATAAAGGTTCTCTAATGCGGTTCATCATTAGGTTAGAAAATATAAAAGATTTCTCTAATGCAGCTTAGCATTCGATGAGAGAAAATAGGATTTCTCTAATGTAATTTAACATATATAATTTAGCATAAGGTTTAGAGAAATCAAGACCTACAAACAAAAGATGATACATATTAGATCATAAATGGATCATCTTAGTTTGTCACACTCCATTCTCTCATTCATGTTAGTAAAGTATTAGATATGTGTGATTATATTAGACCTGTGTCACATATAATACATGCGTCTGATATCTTTCAATATCGAAAGCCTTGTGGGATAGAATGTTGGATTTTCGTTATCTTTGGATCAAATATTTTTACTTTTTAAACTTGGTACCAGTATAGTAGCGTGACTTAATTGAATTTTTAAAATGTTTTCAAACTTGAGTCAATATCGCAATTAATTATTATCTAAAGGGGAGAATGTTAGACATTTTTCATAAATTTGAACAACAATTAATTGCATTTTATCGATTTTTAATAATTTATTGGTTAAGTTATATAATTTGATCCATATTTTCATATGCTGCATACGGATTTACTGACCCATTAAGAGGGCTTATATATTGAGAAAACTGTAGAAAGACGTTAATCATATGTCGATGACCAAATCCTTATGTGGTATATGAATCACATAACTTCAAAACTCCCTTTTCTTTTCCTCTTTTCCATTAATGGAAAGCTCTGGTTTCCAAAATTAAGCTGTACTTGGAATATGGGTAAGTAGTACACTCCATTGAGAGCCCAACCAAGACCTCAAGATGGGTATAGCAAAAATATTGTGCCAAAGAAAATATTTAGACACAAAGGGTAGGATAGGATAGGATATCATCAGCCATGTAAAAAGCCCATATGAGTTGCAACCATCTAGAAGCCATCGCAGGAGCTCAACCTTGTACATGGAAACCTTACAGCCATCTCCTCGTCCCATAACCCCCACCACGAATAAAACAATCCTTATCCTCAATATGCCGGCCTTTTGTAGTTCTAATTTAATCAAACATCATTACTATGTTCAATCTGCAAATGCCGTGTATATGATAAACAATGCAAAAGTAAAAAAATATTGTATGATCGTAAAATAATGCTAACTTTTGGGAAAAGGAGTGTGCGGTACGTAATTCTATCACCTTTACATTAACAAGGCTGTCATGTCAAATTAGAGCAACTTTTTTCTCTCGACAAGCCCTCTAAAGCCTGACTGCTAAGCCTAAGCCTGAACTGTTTTGCTGTTCTCTATCTCTCCTTTGGATATTGCTTTCTCCCACATGGCCACGTAATAAGCCCCGAGATGCTTGTTTGAAGCTCAAAAGCATAAAATGAGCGGCCCTTTTGAGTAGATAATGCCATATTTTCCTTTTAATATTGCTTTTTATGTGACAGCGCTTTACTTTAACCAAAAGAGAAAAAGAAAATAAGGGTCTCTCTAATGCTCTATGTTCCCAAAAACAAAAAGAGGAAAAAAAATAAAAATAAAAAACCAAAGTGTTTGATGGGGAAAGAAGAAAAAAGCTAGCGACTAACTTTCACTTTGAAACTCCATTTTGAAGCCCAAGCATTAAATGAGTAACATTTACAACTTCCTTTTGTTTAAGTGCTTATTATAATTCAATACCTTGCATTTCAGTATACCTAAACTAATGAAAATCGAGAACCTTGTATTAATACAACAAAGAAATTCCCATTCTTTCATTGTTTTCAACATCTATCTTATTTCATGGCATAAAAGGTGACAATTTTCGATTGCTTGCAATCCCCACCTGAATGCTAAATCTTAGTCATAATCTTTAAAAAGTAAATTACTAAAGTTGACCGTTATTTATGAGGGACGAGTACCCTACAGGGTAGGGTGTGTTCCAAGCAACTACAATATTCCTATCTTTCATTCAAACGATCCTTTTGTTAGGATCGCAGAATACTTTGGTGTTCAAAATATTTGGTGCGCTTTGTATGTCTTTTTAGACCAACAAAGACGCAAACTTTTTGACTGAGAACTCGCTATTGAAAGAAAGAATAAACAGTTCGATGTATAGTTTTGGATTGTTCTGTTATCATCGGCTATCAGTCGATCCCTCGTGTGCCTACGCGCATATTAGCCCATATCTTTATATATATCTCTTAGTGGAACGCCATTATTGTGAAGTTCAAAGTTTATATTTTAAGTCTTAGGACGCACACAACACGCTTGTAAGGCAGAATTATGCAATTCAATTTGATTGCACTGAAGTTCATACTGCTGCGACCACCTGAAATAATTGCACAGATTTAGCTGATATCAGATACGTATACATACGGGAAAAGGAACTATGGAAAAGACCAACTTGACTGTTGATGGAGTGAGAGCTCTAGATTAATCAATCCACAACAAAAGAGCGTCAGGAAAGATAAAAGAGAACGAAAACAGCCACAGAAATGATAGTACGAAGCTTATAGATGACATGTTGTGGAAAAAGAAAAGGCACATGCAAAGCGTAAGTGGAATTTTCAGCATTCCCGACGATGGTGGAAGTCCCCTTCTAATTGTTGCTGCAGTCTATGTAATGAAATGGCATGTGAAATAATGCCATGCCCTTCTTTCTTCCCAAAAAGATCTACTAGTTTTGTATATTATTGTTAGATCATACATTCTCTTCTCTTTTTCTGTTCTGTTATTCTCATTAACGTTTTCTTTAGACCCCTTTTTGCGTCAACGAGACACTGAATTTAGTGAAAGTGTTAACAGCAAATACTGGTCTCACAAGGGAAGGTCTTTGTATGAAACAGGTAAAAGATGAACATGATTGAGGTATGAAAGGGAGATCTCTTGTTTATCGTGTAAGGAAAATATGTTTTCGTCTTTACCTATTACCTATCAGCTAAACACATAGATAAGGTGAGTGGTGGGTGTAGCTCTCCTTTCTATGGAAAGGCATGCTAGCTAGGGAGTAAGACTCAGTGACTTAACTAAGTGAGTTTTTTTTTGGGTACAAGACTTAACTGAGTTAACGTAGCTACTGAAAGCAAAAAATGCCCACAAGCTCGCCATAACTAGCTGTGGAAGACTGTTGATTGATATCAACCAAAACATTGATGCAGCATCAACATTTTGGTTTACTATTTAGGTTATACCAGCAATTTACGATTGACCTTCATGGAGCGAGAGGATTATACATTTGATGCCGCAAGTTCACGACTTTATATCAATCTAATTAATCAGTCTGTTAAGAAATAATGTTTTCCACGAAACGCTAGTCTTAGTGGAGCGAGTGTTGCACTCCTATATCTGTCAAAATACAACAGAAACATACCCTAATCTGAGGTTGCTTTCGTTTTCTGTATAGTTGCATAAAATCTGCCACACCACCAAACTGAGTGTATGACAACAGAAGATTAATTCAAGGTCAATAAGATAGTTTCGAACTTACAAGTTTTCATGAATGTCAAAACCTGTATGAAAAATGTAATCATATCTCACAAAATATTTATATAAAAACCGTCATAAAAGATCACATTCATAACAGTTATCAAATATCATATACAACAATAAATATACATATCTGTAAATCTTAAATTAATCTTTTTCAACTATAAAATGGTAAATACAAAAAGAAAAATAGAGTAAAAGAACAAGTCTTTTTAGTCTCAATAATAAAAAGAAAATAATGTTATTTAACCAAAAGATATGTGATATATTTGATACCTGAACTTGTACATAAATAATAATATCAAAAATAAAGAAAGAAAATAAATCAATAATTTTGAGAGGGCAAGAATAAATTATTCCTACTTGCAATGCCATTAAAGTGATGGATAATCTTTACTAATTATAAAATTAAGAAATTCAAGTTACGTTAACTCATATGACAATAGCATACATACTTTAGAAAAAAAAGGAAAAAAATAAGTATTTATAAATTAT
>JANKYF010000005.1:61009397-61021232 GCA_029829435.1 Erythroxylum hondense | reverse complement strand
TCTTTTAAATACCGATTGACTGTATTCTCCTATAAATGTAACACTTGTAAATCATGCATATATGAAAAATATTCATTCTCTATATGGTATCAGAGCGAAAATAAGAAAAAGGTTCTTATTTTTTTCCGATCACTTCCGCTGCACTGTTCCTTGCGTGCAATCATCAGCCTCATGGCGTCCTCTGCAATCACCAAAGATACTACAGTGATTCAACTTCATTCCAAAACCCATTTTCCAATCAAGTTGGTGTCCACCAATTTCGCGATCTGGCAGCGTCAGGTTCGTTCGACTCTTATCGGCTTGGACCTACTTGGCTACATAGATGGTACCGTGGTTGCTCCACCCATGGTTATTGACGATTCCTCAAACCCGTGCTATGCTATCTGGTACCGCCAGGATCAGTCAATCGTTGGTGCGCTTCTTGGCAGCTGTGCCGATGTTGTTCAACCCCTCATTTCCAACGCAGACACAGCACGTGCTGCGTGGATGAGCCTCCACTCCGCGTTCGCTAGTGCAAGCCGCGGTCGGGTTATTTCTCTCAAATCCAAACTGGGCAAGAACCCTCGTGGTGATCGTGCTATGGCTGATTATTTATTTGATATGCGCTCTATAGCTAATGAACTTGCTCTCATTCAGAATCCTGTCTCTGAGGAAGATCTTGTGGTGCATGTTTTAAATCAGGTCGGTGATGACTACGACTCCATATCCTCTGCCGCTTTACTTCGTCCCACGCCCATCTCCTTCACCGAACTTGGGGACATTCTAATAGATCATGAGCGGAAACTTAAAACGTCTGATGAGGCAAAATCAACCATTGTTGCTACTGCCAATTATACTCAAAATCGTAGTGATGGTCAAACTACTGTACCGCATCGTGATGGTAATGGCACTAGCTTCAATGGTCGGCGTAGGCGTAGTACTGGAGGTGGTGGCCCACGGCCTGCTCGCCAACAATCTGGGTGTCAGTTTTGTGGCATCCCTGGTCATGATGTGAAGGATTGCCGCAAACTTAGCAGGTTCTTGCGCACACATGGCATCTCGTCACCACTTGCAGCGCACAACACAATGGTGGCGGCTTCCGGTCCTCAATGGTTGTTTGATAGTGGTGCCAGTCATCATACCACTCCTACCACTCAGTCTCTCCAATCGTTCTCTGACTACGGGGGTCCAGATGAGATCCGCTTGGGAAATGGTAATGGTCTCAAAATCACTCACACTGGTCATACTTCTATCTCAACCCCCTCTCGTCCTCTTTCTTTATCTAATGTGTTGTGTGTTCCAAATCTCAATCGTAATCTTGTTTCTGTCTCTCAATTATGTCAGTCTAACCAAGTCTCTGTTGAATTCTTTCCTTTCTCCTTTCATGTCAAGGATCTGAAAACGGGGGCGAAACTTCTAACCGGGGATAACATTCATGGCGTGTACTATGCTCGTCCGCCCAGGTTACAGCCACAAGTGTCTTTCCATGACCGAGGCTCTATTTCCGATTTTCATCACAGTCTTGGTCATCCATCAAATAAAATCCTTTTCTCTTTGTTACGAAGTTGTAATAAATCTTTTTCTCAAAAAGATATCCAGCAATTTCATTGTACTTCCTGTTCCATTACCAAAAGTCATAAGCTTCCTTTTGCTGAAAATTCTTTTTCAAGTACTATGCCTCTTGAATTACTTTATACAGATGTTTGGTCATGCAAAGAAACCTCTGTTGATGGCTGTCTTTATTATGTTATATTTGTGGATCATTTCACCAAATATGTCTGGTTATATCCCTTATCTCGTAAGTCCGATGTTTTTAAAATTTTTCCTCATTTTAAAAACATTGTGGAAAATTTTTTTAAACGAAAGATTATCTCAATTTTTTCTGACAATGGTGGTGAATTTCTTAAACTGCGTCCCATGCTAAGCTCTTTTGGCATATCTCATTTCACAACCCCTCCTCATACTCCTGAGCATAATGGCACTTCCGAGCGACGTCATCGTCATATTGTTGAAACTGGTCTGTCTATGCTCCATCATTCTCGTATGCCTATCTCTTATTGGTCGTATGCTTTCCAAACAGCCGCATATCTCATTAATCGCATGCCAACTCCACTTCTCCAAGATCGTAGTCCTTATCGCGCTCTATTTGGTGCCAACCCAAATTATCTCAAACTTCAACCTTTTGGGTGCTTATGTTATCCCTGGCTGCGCCCATACACTCACCATAAACTCCAACCTCGCTCCACTCCGTGCGTTTTTGTGGGCTATTCCACAACCCAATCAGCCTACAAATGTCTTGATCTCTCCACCAATAGAGTATATCTTTCCCGTCATGTTCAGTTCGTTCCTCATATATACCCTTTTCCCACTCAAGGTTCTCTGCCATCATCAACCTGGTCGGTCCCTCCTTTTCCCCACCATGCTCCTTCGGTTTCCAAACCTCTGACTGAAGTCTCTTCTCAACTCGACTCTCCGCCAATCCCACCCTCTCCGTCCGCTACAGCGTCACCATTCATCCCTGTGTCATCCAGTGGCCCGTCTTCTTTCATTCCGGTTGCCCCTCCCCTCGTATCTTCCTCTCCGGCTACAGATTCTAGTCGCACACTGGTCTCTCGCCCGGTCCGCATACGCCGTCCTACCACAAAATATTTTAACTCTGATTTTGTGACTGATCATCCCTCAGTTAATATTGTCACTAAACATCCTCCTCCCTTACCTCATGAGCCCAAAACTATTGCTCAAGCTCTCAAGGATACCCGTTGGCGGAAAGCGATGGATGAAGAGTATCAGGCTTTACTTCGAAATCAGACATGGGAGTTGGTCCCACGCCCTTCTCAACGGCCAATAGGATGTAAGTGGGTATTCCGAGTCAAACGAAAGGCTGATGGAACGATCGATCGATACAAGGCCAGGCTTGTTGCTAAAGGCTTTCTTCAAGAGGCGGGACGAGATTATTTTGAGACTTTTAGTCCAGTGATGAAACCAGTGACTATCCGGCTTGTTCTCAGTATTGCTTTGGCCAATCACTGGCCACTTAGACAACTTGATGTGAATAACGCCTTTTTACATGGCAGGTTGCAGGAACAGGTTTTCATGGAGCAACCCCCGGGTTTTGTTCATCCAGATCTTCCTAATCATGTTTGCAGGTTGTCTAAGGCTTTGTATGGCCTTAAACAGGCTCCTCGTGCCTGGTATGAAGCTCTCTCTCGTTTTCTCCTCACTTCGGGTTTTGTGAAATCTCACTCGGATTCATCTCTGTTCATTTATCATCGGGATGGTGTACTTGCCTATTTTTTAGTGTATGTGGATGACATAATACTGACTGGCAGCTCATCTGGTTTTTTGGATCGGTTTGTGCACGCCTTGGCTACCGAATTTTCTTTGAAAGATTTAGGACCCTTGAGTCATTTCTTGGGTGTTGAGGTTATTCCTACGAAGACAGGTCTTTTCTTATCTCAATCGCAGTATATCTTGGATATTCTTGCTGATGCAGCCATGACTGGTGCAAAGGAAATTGCCACACCTATGGTTGCGGATTCTATTCACGTCAACTCCGCCTCCACCAAGGTTGTCGATGCTACAGCTTATCGTCGTCTCCTTGGCCGACTACAGTACCTCTCGTTGACTCGTCCGGATGTCTCGTTCGCGGTAAATAAACTGGCTCAAGTCATGCATGCCCCAACGGATGCTCATTGGCTGGCTCTCAAACGAGTTTTGCGCTACCTTAAGGGCACTATATTTCATGGTTTATTTTTGTCCAAGCATGTACCTATGTCCCTCACAGCTTTTTCCGATGCTGATTGGGGTGGTATCACAGAGGGAGGTCGATCTACAACAGCTTATGTTCTTTATCTTGGCCCTAACATTATCTCCTGGAAGTCTATCCGGCAGAAAAGTGTGTCTCGTTCTTCCACAGAAGCAGAGTACCGTGCTCTGGCTAATGCAGCGGCTGAACTCCAGTGGGTTCAGAACCTTCTCTCTGAGCTTCGTATCTCGTTCACGAAGCCCCCTATGCTATATTGTGATAATCTAAGTGCTCTTCATGTTTGCAAAAATCCAGTTTTTCACTCTCGCATGAAGCACATTGCTTTGGATTATTTTTTCGTTCGTGAGTTAGTTGCCGCTGACAGACTGAGAGTTGCTCATGTTCGCTCCACTGATCAAATCGCCGATGTGCTTACTAAGCCTCTGCCTCGGGTATTGTTCACCAAGTTTCGTTCCAAGATTGGCGTATCTGACGGATCCTCCATCTTGCGGGGGCATGTAAAGGATAATTCCTAATTATTATCCACCTTTAATATATTTCCTTAATTACTTCTCTAATTGAGGAAATGGCGTGTAACTCTTCTAGGAATTAGGCTAATATTGTGGTTTCTTTTAAATACCGATTGACTGTATTCTCCTATAAATGTAACACTTGTAAATCATGCATATATGAAAAATATTCATTTTCTACACTATCCACCCACCCAGGAAAGTGGAGTTGTACCCGCACTTGCTTCTTAGCTTCGGCTGTGAATGTGATCGTCTGTCTGGCCTAGTCTAGCTATGGAATTGTCAACGACATACTACGTAATGCATCCAATGTTCCCTCTTCAGTTACCCGTCAATGTTGGTAGTGGACATATCAATAAATAGTAAAACTCATATCTGTTGCTGAGATCAATGTGATTGTTATATACTATACGAGTTCGTTCCGCTGAATCATCAAAACGTTAAAACCAACCAGCCGATGTTGTCCCCGTGTTATTGACCGCATCAACCGCAACGAAACTCCAAATCTTCCTCAAGGCGGCATAGGATACGCATATGGCATATTCTTCCGTTCACAATGGTCCCTATTCTTCCTACCAACCAAAACAACCCACATCATCGATTCACGTGAGTTATTCCACGTCACCACCCGAGATCTCTGTAAAGTAACAGCATAATCAATCCTACGTGTCATACCACCAGTACACTTCCCAAAAAAAAAAAAACTCCTCAAACTTGCTCGTTCCCCCATCCACTGCTCAGCATCCAGCTACAAGTACTCTCTCCAAAATCCCCCTTCCGAGATTACCAACCCTAAACTCTGGATTCTTCCATGAACGGCCACGCGTCGCCGTCGACGTCTGCGAACACGGCGTTCTCCTTTATCTCCAAGGGGTGGCGCGAGGTCCGCGACTCGGCTGACGCGGATCTCCAGCTGATGCGAGCGCGAGCCAATTCCTTCAAGAACCTCGCATCCTCATTTGACCGCGAATTCGAAAACTTCATCAACTCCGCTTCGAATCCATTCTTCGTTCCCTCGCTGCGGTCCCCGTCGTCGTCTTTGGAAATCGACTTTGTGAAAAAATTGCAGCCGAAGATATCGGAGTTCCGGCGGGTGTACTCGGCGCCTGAGATAAGCAAGAAGGTTTTGAAGAAGTGGACCCCTACAGCGAGGCTAGGGATTGATTTATCGGCGATTAGAAACGCCCTGGTGTCGGAGGTAGAAGGCGGTTACAGGGGTGGGATTCGCGAATTTGATAGGTTGAGGCAAGGAAGGAGAATAGTTAGTTTTACGGAGTTCTGGAGAGAGGATAAGGAGGAGGAGCGAGGGCAATTTCGGGAATGGGAACCTATTCGGTCGTTGAAGAGGCGGTTGAGAGAACTGGAGAAGAAAAGCGAATTCACGGAGTTCTTTGAAGGGTTTAAGAATAGTGAGTTCGTGGACAAAGTGAAATCCAGCTTGGTACGTTTTCGATTACAGCACATTTTTATTAGGTTTTCAGGATTTATCATCCAAATAAGGTATTCGTTAAGCAATGTTTATAGTTTATATTTGAAGTGTTGAATTAGGATGCTTGTATGCGACTTACTGGAGTTGATTTGGTTTGGACTGGTTTCATATTCTAGTTTATGTCTCTTACTTTTGATTAATCACTGAAAATATTAGGTTGGAAGGAAGTGTGTTTCGTTTTCAGGTTAATAGGTATTGCTAATACATCTAAAACAACACCTAAAACATTTAATAATTGTCCTTAGACATGCAGTGATTTTCCTTCTTCAGTAACTTTGAATTGTGTTATCGTTTGACCTTATAAATCTCAAATCTTTTCAATTCTTTGTTTCCCATACTTTCTTTTAATAAACTGCACATGATTAATGGTTGCCATTCATTTCTTTTGGTTTCATGGAATATTAATCTCTTTAAGAACACTTGCTATAATTATAAAGGGCTGTTGATTTCGTCTAGTCAATTAGTGAATAGTCTTTTATTATTACTGAGAAATCAGCAGGGAAGCATAACCATTAAAAAATAGAAAATTACCGTAGTACCATATTTGTTCCCCTCAATATACTTGAATATAAATTCAACCCATGCCTTATTTCTTTCAATCTCTTCATGCAATTATTGAATTCTAATATCTTGATAGTTTGTTTAAATCAAAAGAGAACAAGAGATATAGGGTCCATTTTATTTTTTATATAAAGATTCTTTTCTAAATATGTCATCTGAAGGTGTTAATCTTAAGTGTAACAGTTGTTCTCTTCTTTTTCCTATCCTAAAGTTGTTTCTGACTGTTATGAGCAAAGAAGTTGCTAAGTTTTTTCTGGAGAATGTACTGTACATATAATGTGAGGAATCGAGTATTTATTTGGATCATATTAAGTAAAACCATGTTTAATAGTGGAAACTTGAAGCTTTATTCTACTTTCATTTTCATTTGCATGGTGTAATTGAAGTCTGGTTTGGTATTAACATTTTGGTTGGTGGAAGTTGTTGTACCCTTGCATCATTTGATGATGCGAAGGCTCATTTTACTTCGACTTCATTGCATTAAGGTTGATCTTATTTTTAACCTATATTCTGATGATATGTTTATGTGCTTTGGCTTTTTGCAGAAAGCAATCCGCAAGGAGCCACATGAGTCACAGGTTAGATGTCTAAATCAACACATAGTCTTTGAAAAAAATGCTTTCATTTGGGGGTGGGTGAATACAAACATTCCATCAGAGAAAGGGAATCTTGATTTTCCGCCTTCTCTTGCTTGATTGTCTGTACAACACTATAGTGCCCTTTAAATGTGTTGTATAATTTTCTCTTTGTTTGTGCATTACTTTTGTTCAGTCACCGTCTTTTGGAGTTTCTTTGAAGACTCCTGTTTCTGATTCTTGTTAAACCAAGATGTCTGTTGTGTTTCTATGTCTGCAACAACATACAACTCAGGCAATGAGGAATGCTGTTATACTGGGTTTAAATCTACCATGGAAGAGATTTCCTGTTTGTTGTTGTATGACATTCATGTCTTCAGCTTATAGGGTTTTCCTCCTATAGCATATAGACATTGTTCTAGATAATGTTCATGGCTTTGAGGGGTATTTTGCTTTGTTTTCTATTTTGTGAGTTATGAAGAAAAGTAACAGCTTGATCTCAATTTCTCCTACGTCCTGCAAAGCAAGGCTCTTTGGCAACTTGTTTAAGAGTTGGATGCTCCTAACATTCTTAGGCTTTTATGTTTATTTGTTTAAACGAAATTTGTCTTAAAATATCTTAATTTCCCTGACAAGATTTTGTAGACACAGGATGATAGGAAGTCAATCATTTATTTTAAATCTCCATAACCCATGTGATGTTGTTGGGGTTATAATGTTCAGGCATACATTCACAATAGAGTTACCACGCTGAGAATTTCTCTAAATGTACGACCCTTTGCTTCTGTATATTGGTCTGAATTTATTCTCGTCTTTGTCTTATGCAGGAAGTACTGCCGCTGGATGTCCCAGAACTTTTAGCATGTTTGGTTAGGCAATCAGAGCCCTTTTTGGATCAACTTGGTGTAAGAAGAGGCATGTACAATGTCCTCTTTTCCTCTTTTCATTTGAGATATATTATTTGAGTGGCAGAGGCATAATGACTGAGATTTCAGTGGATTATTCTGGTGCATAAAAATATAAAATGCATTTCTGCTGCTTTGCAAATCCAAGACAATATATTACTATTTTTTTCCTTTTCTAGAAAGGCTTGATGTACTGGGTGGACCTCAGAATAGCATATAAAACTATTTGTTAATGGAAACCGGGACCTTGGGTAAAATGATTGTGTTGTTTAAAGATATATGGTGGTAGAAAATTGGAATCATTAGTGAATTAACTGCTCCATGTCATCCTTAAACTTTTTCTGTAGCATTGAGTTTTTCTTTATTTGATATTCTTTTCAGATTTTGCAGTTTACACTAATTTTATAACTGAGAAAAATGCTTTTCTCTGTTTGACTTTGTGTTGCATCTAATTAAGTACCTTACCTTATAGAACATTGTCTTTTAAACAAAAATGTATAGTTTATCTGATTGTTAGATCTTTAAAACACTCATATCAATCAATACTCTTTCAGAAAGCTTCCTTTTTCTTGTTGCAGGACTAAACTTTAGCTTTTAATTCACCCTTTTAGGTCCAAAATCTCTGTTAATTATAAGGAATCAAATCCCTGGTCAATTTTTTTAGTTTGAAAATTGGCCTTTACCCAACCAACGGAATATAAAATAGGGCCTTAGTTCATTTCTTTATTGTCAATGAATGAGTTATTAATAGGAACATGAGCATGACCTCACTGAGGGAAAAAGTAAAGAAAGGATAGGAACAATAGAAATTTCATGGATGTGCTGTTGCTCAGAACAGTAGATCTTTGCAGCGCTTTGACTATATCTGCCATATCATTTTGGTAAAGAAAATGCTCTGATAGTGTCCTATCAAAATCTAACTGCAGTTTTCAATTGATTCAGATATCTGCGACAGGATAATTGAAAGCTTGTGTTGTAGACGTAAGAACCAACTCTTACTGCCACCTTTATTGGATGGAGAATCCTCCTTCCTTGAGAATGAGAATGTTAATGATGAACTGGATAAGAGAATAGCTAGTGTTCTTAGGAGTACAGGACATTGCTGTGATGGTGGCTTTTGGACAGATGTGTCAAAGCAAAGCCCTTCAGATGGGAAGAGGCATGTCGCAATTGTCACAACTGCTAGTCTTCCATGGATGACAGGAACAGCTGTGAATCCACTTTTTCGGGCAGCATATTTAGCAAAATCTGAAAAACAGAAGGTCACTTTGTTGGTTCCTTGGCTTTGTAAATCCGATCAAGAGCTAGTTTACCCCAACAATTTGACTTTTAGTTCACCAGTGGAGCAGGAGAATTACATATATAAATGGCTTGAGGAAAGGATTGGGTTTAGGGCTAACTTCAAAATATCCTTTTATCCTGGAAAGGTAACTAATTGTTAATTAACTTATGTGTTATCTTGTAATGCTATCGAACTCTTGGCAGTATGTCAATACTCTGTGATTGTTTCAGTTTTCTAAATCGAGGAGAAGCATCATTCCTGCTGGAGATACTTCTCAGTTTATTCCATCGAAGGATGTTGACATTGCCGTCTTGGAAGAGCCTGAACATTTAAATTGGTATCATCATGGTAAGCGTTGGACTGATAAGTTCAACTATGTTGTCGGTGTTGTCCACACTAATTATTTGGAATACATCAAGAGGGAGAAGAATGGTGCTCTTCAAGCCTTCTTTGTCAAGCACATAAACAATTGGGTTACACGAGCACACTGCCACAAGGTAAACAGACCATTCTGTTGTTGAGCTGGATCCCAGAAAGCTTAGGCAAAATTATTTTCTGCTACATGGTGATTTGGGTACTCAGGAAGTGATGGGCACCTTTTTAAACTTTTTGACCGAAACATTATCCAACATTTATTAAGGGTTGGAGTCTTTGATTGTAGAGACTAATTTGTCTTGTGTATTGATGCTCAGGTTCTTCGCCTCTCTGCTGCCACTCAGGACTTACCCAAGTCTGTGATCTGCAATGTGCATGGTGTGAATCCTATATTTTTGAAAATAGGAGAAAAAGTCGCAGCTGAAAGGGAACTTGGACAGCAAGCATTCTCAAAGGGAGCATATTTCCTTGGGAAGATGGTCTGGGCCAAGGGATACAGGGAATTGATAGATTTGCTAGCAAAGCACAGGAATGATCTTGATGGCTTCAAGCTGGATGTTTTTGGGAATGGGGAGGATGCACATGAAGTCCAGAGTACAGCCAAAAGGTTGGATTTGAATCTCAACTTTCTGAAAGGGAGAGACCATGCTGATGATTCTCTTCACGGGTATGTTCCTCATAATCTCACATGAAGTGTGTTAAGTTTCTATTTAGTTCAGTGCAAAAGTATTGAGAAGGATGCTGATTTTACAAATAAGCTTATTCAGGGAGTGGGAAGGGGAAAAAGAGTCAACTTAGAATTGCTTGACTTAATTGTAAATTTAAGAAATTTGAAGAGGGGGAGAAAATATACCTTTTTTTTTTCATTTGGGGAGAAAATAACTTGCTGTAATGGAGTATGAATTTCATGCTGAGATAGTTCCACAAAATGCCTTCTGTTACTGAAAATTCTGTATACTCACTATTATCCTTTCTTTAACTATGGTGACCTCATACCTTCTTGAAATTTTTATGTCGAGAACACTTGAGATTCTGAGGATTGTTGTCTGTTACTCATATTTTTCTAATTTTCTGATTTTTTTTGTTCTCTTTTTATTCAATATGTTATTCTTGGCGTGAAGGTACAAAGTTTTCATAAATCCCAGTGTCAGTGATGTGCTTTGCACTGCTACTGCTGAGGCGCTTGCGATGGGGAAGTTTGTTATATGTGCAGATCACCCATCTAATGAGTTCTTTAGGTCATTTCCAAACTGCTTGACATACAAGACATCTGACGACTTTGTTTTGAAAGTGAAGGAAGCATTAGAGAATGAACCGCAACCACTGACTCCAGAACAAAGATATAATCTCTCGTGGGAGGCGGCTACCAATAGATTTATTCAATACTCTGAGCTTGACAGAGTCGTGAATGATGCCAAAGATGATAAGAAATTGGAAAAGAGTATAACAAAAGCAGTTTCAATGCCTAATCTGTCTGAAATGGCTGATGGAGGGTTGGCATTTGCTCACTACTGTTTTACTGGGAATGAGTTCCTTAGACTTTGTACTGGAGCAATACCTGGGACGAGGGACTATGACAAGCAGCACTGTAAGGACCTGCATCTCTTGCCACCACAAGTAGAAAATCCAATTTATGGCTGGTAAATAAGTGAAGTCATCGTTACCAGCTCTGTTATGTATGATAACCTTATAGTTAAGTAAGAATCTTGCTAGGATTGGTAGTTGAGTGGAGGGTTTCTTTTTTTGATTTTCTACTAATTTTTGTATAGCCATAGCCAGATGCAACTTTGTAGTTGTTTCAATGTAGTTGCCTTGTGTAATTAGTGATTATATATATTTGAAGTTAAAGTGCGAGGAATATCTTTTCTGAATTAGCTTTTTACTCTTCTGTGTTTAGTACTTACCCCCACGTTCACATTCTTGGCAGCATATTTTGTATTGGTACTAGTTAATCAACCTTTTCTTATTGAATAACATCCGAAGTTTCCTCGATTAACAACATAAAGAAATCGATATCTGCAATGTCGAACGCGTACTGATGCCCTTAGCAATTGCTGCCTTGGTTTTTATACTGCTACTCTTTTCGTCAGGGGTTGTTAACTTAACAGGTATCCATCATGATTTAAATAACGTTGAGTGCAGTATTTAATATTTAGAAATTAGAAGTCTTGAGCTCTTGCTGTTCTCTCTATCTCTCTCTTTTTCCGTAGGCACTTGGGAAGGATTGAACTTCATGACTTGCCTTTTCACGGAGACGCAAGTGTTTAAAATAAAAATATATTTAGTGTGGGAGCTTATTAATAGAATGAAAGAAAATATAATATTATTTTATTGTTTGAGAGAAGAATTAATAATAGATTGAAATAGCATAGAATGAATGAAGAAAGTTTCATA
>JANKYF010000005.1:60756991-60772180 GCA_029829435.1 Erythroxylum hondense | reverse complement strand
GAGCATGCAAATATGAGTGATGCATTTCATTTCATGAATGCATGAAACATAATGGTTGTTGTGACTAGAGTAGCCACTGATTAGAGCTTAAAGCTCGACGAGTGAAAATGAGCTTCAAGCTCAAAAGTGAGTCAGAGCCTCAGGCTCAACGTTTAATGAGCCCTATATGGGATAGTTATCAATGAGCCCTATATGGGACAGTTATTAATGAGCCCTATATGGGACAGTTAGGCACTCGGTCACAACAAAGTAGCAAATGGAAAGTGAGTCTCATGTGCACTACATATACATAATATGAATGATTAAATTGTATTAGATATGAAATATTGTGAACTATGTGTTATGTGACTGGGTGAGTCATTGATGCTGGTCACTCATTGAGTTTGCAAAACTCACCAAAAATTTGCACATATTTTCAGGATCAGAAGAATACCCCATTAGGCTAACAGGAGTATACCTACGACATTCAAGTGAATGATAGAGGTCGGGGTCAGTTTGCGTCTGCATTGCATTTCTCTATTTTGTATTGAATTGTATATTCCGCAACTTTTTGTATAAATTTGTATTCCGAAATGATTCAAGTGTTTTGTATTTGTGAAAGGACCCAAATTGAGTATTGATTTCTGCATATTGTGTTTGTGGTTCAAAAAAAATATACCGTTTTCTAAATGATTAAGTGTTTTAGTACACCGCCCTCGCAGGGTACAGACTTAGATATCACCCATCGATGTCGGGTTCAGGTCTTGCGGGAGTGGGGTGCTACAACTTAGATGCATCTTTAAACACTGTTTCTCCCTTTTCATCAATCGTCATTAGATGTGTCCAGCCATTTAAAACTGAATTCTATGCTTTTGTTAGTTGTGCCTGAATGAATACTCTCTTCCATGATTTCTATGTAGGATAATTGGAATCGTCTAGTAATGGTAGCCTGGTGATTGATGCCCCTTTCTTTTGTGTCCATAATTGTGAAAAATGGATCTGCACCAACTTGAAGTACCAAGTTCTAATTCGGTGCTCTGATACCAATTAAAAATCTCAAATGGTATAGTTTTACACAAATTATGATTCAGTCACAAAAATTATAAGCTTTCTGACAAATAAAAAAAGAATCAAATACGAAATAACAAATCAGCACCAAAATTTGTTAATGTAGTTTGGCACACCTTGTCAATGTCTGCGAGGCCCTCACCTAGTTTAATATTTTCACGAACAACAATAATTTTATATAAGGCTTTACTGATTCAACCCACTTAACCCTTGACACTATCCCTCGTCTTCTTAACCTGTGAAAGTAAATCACTCCCAATAACACGACCAACTCATCCTAATCTCAATAGAAGATTTTCTCAACAATGTTTAACAATAAAGATAAGAAATAAGCAGTTCAAGTGATTAAAACAATAAAGGACATAAACAAATACACTTGAGATAAAAAGAACAACTCCCATAATGATTTCAGCTTCTTTAACGAAAGATAAGAAGTTGTCTACTAAAAAATCTGTTGTAGTCTTTCAATATTATCTCCCTAACATCTCACACACAGCATCAGAAAAATCACCAACAAGATTAACATTTCTTCACCAAAACAGTACAAATATTGGAGCTGCAAAATCCACAAAGGTAGCTGGAGTTTTTCGCACACCATCACCACTATTGACAATCACCAAAACACACACGATCAACACTCAATTGGCCTAACAAAAATCACGCAATTACTAGAGAAAAACATTTGTCCAATTACACACACTCAAACATTTGTCCAATTACACACACTTAACCATGAAAATAATCCAACATTGATCATTAAAAATCAGAAAAATGTAGCTGCCAAATTGAATAACAATCATGGTAAAATCAACAGCTAAAATTGATCCAAGATAGTCTAAAAATCCCAACTATCAAGTCACAAGATCCCCATCGTATATACACCTGAAACAATAATAATATAACCCTAAAACTCACGTGCCACGGCAACAATTCAGCTGCAAAATAACCAATCAAATCTCCAACGATTCAGCTACCTTAGATAACTGTTATCGTCAAAACAGGCTATCAATTAAATTGTATCATGATTAGAATTTTAAACCTAATCAATCTTATCTTGAAAGAGACCCACATAAGATAGAATACAAAATTTGAAGTATATCCAACTAAGCCCAATTTCAAATAATGCTCAAAATTACGTAATAAGATATCATAACATATATGTAAATGTTTCCTTACAATAAAACTTCAGTAATGTCGAAAGAAAAGTTATAATTTCAAGAATTGGATTCTTCTTACTTTCCTGCGATGTATCTCAGGTATATGTGTATAAATTTATTTGATATTTTAAGAATAATTTGAAACCTAATTTATACCAGCACTTGATAACTATATATGCAAAACTGTTATAGCTGATAACAAGGGTGTCTGTGCTCCGAAAAGCAAAAGGATTGTGACACTGGCCATGAATGTCAAGGGTGACTATGAAACAGAAGCCCTCTCGTGTGCTCGGAGACTCCGTCACAAAAAAAAAAATGCTATGGATTTGCAGCAATACTAATGTTACATTTCTGTTGTATTCATCATCAAAATTAAGACCATCACTTTAGTATTTTGGTGCATTCAATCATAAACTACACACACACACACACATGTGGAGTATAAAATTCAGCAATTACTTAAAGATTATAAATTTTACTTGCTAAACATTTTGGAGAAAGGAGGAAGAATAGATGAGGATAGGGCACTTATTGGTAATGGATGAGAAGGGGAGATTTTGTTATGTATAAGCACTGCTCTTACAGTACAAGTTAAGGATCCTCTTTATGTGTCAACGTAGGAAGTCCATTTGCTCTATATAATCTTGTAAATAAGCAATTTTGCCGACAGTGCAATGTGCCGCAAGGCATTAATTGAACCCTAAATAGAAATAATGGCTCCAGATAACCTGCCCTGCCCTTACACCTGGACATTTAAAACAATTGGTCCCGGCTTAATTTAATTTCCGTCCATATTTTGGCAAAGCATGTATTAATGCATTTTATGTTAGAATTAAGTAAGTGTTGATCGATGCACCGGATTCCTCAGGAGACTGACTGGAAAGAGGAGAAGTAACCCTGATGAGAGTTTCAATGGTATTATTTGTTGCCCTTAAGAAAGAACTGAAATGGAAATGGAGAAAGAGAAGATAGATTTCGTATTTATAATTTTTCTGGCTTGTACAAAAGTCAACCCTAACACTGATCCTTCAGATACAAACACAGATCGAGAAGACTGCGCACAAAATGCAACGATTGGAAGTTCGAACAAGAAGCCAATATTGACAATCCTGTTCAGACCACAGCTTTTGCTTAGAGATTTACTCTTAATTTACACTTTCTGGTAGTTCCACTAAGGTGGATTATCCTATCCTTGTGGGCTGCTTATGAACGACTTTCACTAGCACAAGACCTAAAGACTACACTGATTATATAGAACCAAAAAGAAAAATGAACAAAGAAGGAAACTCCTAGTAAACATCAACTTCATCAGCTCTTTTCTGCTACCTAGAACAACCCAGCACTATCATCTATAGACATATTTATTAGGTCGTCCTGAGCCTGAGCTGCACTCTCATCAAACAGCCACTTCTCCAACAATGAGAGAGGGACATGAACTTCCATGCTTGGCTTGCTTTCGTCTTGAAGAAGCCCATTTTCTGTTGTCAAATTGGCATTCTCGTCCATGGACTGAGAGACGTCAGAATTTGAGGAGTTGAAGCTAAACAGCGAGTCAAAACCCTCAGGGGTATTTGCACTGTGTGCTCCATCGCTAGAGCTGGAATTAGCGCCCAGGGTGTTGTTTAAAGAACTTTGGGTGGTGTCTGAGTTAGTCTGTGCGGGTTTTGGCGTATTTTTCATCCAGTTCTCAAGCAATTTGGCAATGTTTTCAGCGCTTGACGCATAAGTAGATGCTTGTGATTGAAATTGTCTAGTCTGAGGCTCAGCAGTAGATGGCTTTGATTCAGGTGAGCGAGGTTTGTCAAGAGACAGAGCCTCACAAAGGGCTTGTTTAGCCAAGCGAATATCAGTTTGAAGCCTCCTCTCCCACTGTCCCTTTGGCTGTGAAGCAGAGAACCCATCTTGATTTTGGCCATCTTGGAGCTTTTTCAGCTTCTTTTTCAAGTGGGTGTTCCAGTAATTCTTTATGTCGTTGTCAGTTCTCTGTGGAAGATAAGAGGCTATGGCTGCCCATCTGCATCAACACAAAGCCTTGATTTATCTCCCAAGTACCAAGTAATCTTGCCTCCATATCCCAATGAAAATTAATCAAACAAATGAACAATTGTTTAGTATCTCAGAATCTTCTTGTGGCATTTACATATGTTATTTAATTAAAACAGAATCTCTCCACTGGGATTATACTAAGATCTTATTTCTTAACAATCCTGAGAGAGAGAGATGATTTTACCTGTTGCCCAAAAGAGCTTGGAGATGGATTATCATCTTCTCTTCATGATCGGTGAAATTGCCACGCTTAATTCCTGGTCGGAGATAATTGGTCCATCTGAGCCTGCAACTTTTGCTGCATCTTAGCAAACCTGGAAAAGGCGAGAAAGTGAGAAATCGTGAAGTAAAGCTGAACCTGCACAGAGAAACAATTCTAACCCTACATCTGTGCTATTGTGCCTGAAAGAAAATAGAAAAAATAAAATCAAAGTGGCAGTACAAAGCGGTGCAGGCAATAAATACCACTTTAATGATCAAAACAAACCCATAAAGAAAATAACAAAATCAGAAGAGTGAAAACATTTAAACAAAATTGGCACTACCTCAGGAAAGAGAGCAGAAACATTTAATCTTCCCGAGAATTAAGTTGAATAACTTTGAAACAAGGGAACATACTTTAGAGAGAAAAATAAAGCTAAGCAACTTTAAAGTCTATACCTGTATTAGTAGGAACTGATCTCCAATTCCCAGGTCCATGTTCTTGAATGTAAGAAACCAAGATGATATCTTCTTCTGGTGTCCATGGCCCTTTCTTCACACCTACTTTGTCACAGCAAGGCGGTCTCCCCATGTTATCCAGCTCTTTCTTGAATCTTGAAGAGTGATCAACAAAAAGGGCGTTGTAGATAGCTAGGTGTATGTATATCTAAATAGACTCCAATCTCTTTTTCCCTTCTTTGAGATGCAGAGACAAGCGTCCACTTAAAGGGTTTGGCTTGTCTCCATATATATATATACATATAGAAGAATGCTGACCAGAAGAGAGGTGAAAGTGTTTGTCTTCCTTAGAGTCAAAACGGACAGCTCATCGTTGCCAAAAGTCAGCTATAATGCTAAACCTCTATCACATACACTCTCTCTATCTCTCTTCGGAGCATTCATTATGGGCGTCATCGAGGTGGCACCTCAAAAGAAAAACAATACCCTAATTTACTCTTATCCTCTTTAATGCCCGTGGCAGTAAAAAGAAATTTTTAATTAATTACTTTGGCATTTATATCTACATGCTATGGAGTTTACCGCTTACCTCGGGGGGTTTGCACTTTGCACCCATCCATACTTATGATGTGTGCTTTAGCTTTGTCTTGCGGTGCTACCGCAATTCAACCAACATAATTAAGCATGCTTCGTACGTTAAGATAAGATTTTAGTTGATTAAAATTGCCCTTTCCACATTTATTTTTGTGGATGCAGAAACATATATAAGATGGTGACGCTTGTTTGTAATGGCCAATTAAGTACAGTAAAATTACGGATTTAATTATTATATATGCTCTTACTTCTTCATCTTTTTTGAAAACTAAATGAGCTTGCTACAACGATTCTTCAAATGTGAAGATTTTATTGCTTTTGGTAAAAAAAAAAAAAAATTATTTTCTAAATTTCTTGTTTTTTTCACTAAATATTAAAAGTAGATAATAGATCACAGTCAATAGGTAAAAATATCTAAAATTTGTTTTAATAATAATATAAAAAAAGTAGTTTTGGTCATAACTTCAATTGAAATCCCCTTTTCCTATAATCTCTTTAATCATTGCTAAACTTTATTTATGTAAGATGGACACTTCATGAAATTCATGCATGGTTATATTATTAAAGAATTCATATATTTTAAATAATTAAACTTTATATATATCCCTTGTATATATTTATTACGATTCTACAAATTGCCCCATTATTTTCATTTGAATATGTGCTTCAAATTCCCATAGCTTAGTTTTATAATTTTTTGGGTTTGAAAGAGTCAGATTCGCCGAACTGATTTAGGGTCAAGCCGAGGGCACCGTCAGCTTCCATGCAATCGCATTCACAAGAAGAACAAATGGAGCATTTAAAATTCTGAAGAATAGCTAATTATTTAAATGAAAAAAAAGACTTGATTGTTTCAATCTTATCCATGAAATTAAGAAAGGATATGCTAATTTGCAATAATTAATAATCAGAATCTTAATATGTGCATAGGATAATAAGATTTATGTACCAAAAATATAATAATTATATTCTAAAAATTGTAAATGTTGCTTTTTAGTTGTTGAAATGCATGGATAAGACATGTAGATTTTGTTTTTAACATTTGTATAAGCCTTGATAAATAAAATGATATATCCACCGAGGCCAAGGAAAATTGAGACTAGTCTAATACATAATCGTATATTCCATTAATATACAAACCGTCACAAGTAAAATGTTTAGTTTTATCTTTACTATTTATTAAGTTTGTGAGAAGTATATCTTCGAAACAAAATGATTTTCATTTCAAATTTTGGGTTGCAATATTAGGTGTGGAAAATATAATTATGAGTAATTGAAGATAGGTTTTAAAATTACTTAGAATATAACGCAAACTATTCAGCAAAAACCATTAGAATCCATAATTTCAGGGAAGAAAATAGCAGGCAGTGTGACTGAATCAAGCTTCAGTAGAGCAATTGCCCGATAACATAATTTAGTCGTATACTAATATTACCTATGCCAACTCCAAGGTGCAGGTAAGTAGGTAAGGGGTTCTCCTGGTTTAAGTGAGGTTATGGGTTCGAACCGTCCTCATGTATGCAGTCGTTTAAAATTTGGAGCCAGCTTTGCCTCTCGCAAGGGACCTATCCGGTTCGAGCGGGGATTAGTCTAGAAGTGGATGATTTAAAGGTGCCTTCTCATAGTTGAGATCCTCCTAAGACACCTCGTGGGCAACCAAAAAAAATATTGCCTATGCCATGATTTTGTAGTTATCTTCCTAGAAATACTAATTAATGTGGTGGCTAGCTCGTGCGTTCAAGGTACAAATATGCACTTGTTACTGTCAAATGAGGTAATGTAAAGCAAAATCCAAGATTAACTGATATTTTTGTGTGCGTAGATGCGTGAACTAGTACTACCCACAGTCGATTTTTAAGAATGTGGGGGCATTCAACATGTTCCCGTAATTGAATAATCTGACTTTTCTACTCACTTAAACAGTAATCTGACTTTGCATGACAATCGCAAGTCATTCACTCTTATAAATTCAACATAATTTTTCCTAATTAATTTAAGGATACTTTTTCTTTTTAAAAATCGTTTTGGCCTTATTTGATTTAAGAAAAAAAGAAGGATATTGAAAGCATCTTTTCAACAATTAATCTCTACTAGACTTTTTGATTCAGTGGGACTTAGGGAATTTGAGGCAAAGCTACTTTGCATGTTACTCGGCCAATGGTACAGATGATTGACGCTGAAACTATATTTAGATGCTAATAAAAGAGAAGTCGGCAACCTGTGCTGAGATTGATTCTCAGCTACTAGTGAAACGTGGCTATTGGGCATTTTTGGATTTATCAGTGGTGTGATTGCAAATTAAATGGACGGCCTGTGATGTGTGATGTATTAATAAGCGAGAGAAAAAGAGAGTAGGGGCATCGGGTCCATCAAATGAATTATTGAAAACAATGGATGGAATATGAGAGCTTAAATGACCATAAAATTGAACTTTTCGTTTTAAAACTTCGTTAATCTAGCTACCTCGATGTGGAAATCGAGTTGACACGAAGGAAAGGTACAAAAACCTATTACACATTAAGGATACATACCTGTGGAAAAGTTGTCCAGTTCATATATATAGAGCAGTATTTCTAATGATAGTTTTCTGAAAAAAAAAAGGGAAAATTTAGTTTTGTAATGACAGGTTGATTTCTTGTTAGATCATATATAACAGTTTTGTTATGACCATTGAAAAGAAGTCTTCGGTCAAGTAAGATTAATTATGTTAACTAAAACACGTGCGTTTGTTTTGTTTGTGACGGAATCCTAATTGTAACATAGTCCTTGTGAAGTGATTGGTATGGCCACATCTAAGATCTACGAGTGCAATTACATAGGACGATTTAGTTATGTGACGTTTCAATTGCAAACTACATTCTAACTCAGCGTTGCATTAATAACGATTATGAAAACAATAGTTATGTAATCCGTCCGATTCATAATAAAAATCGTTTTAGACATCTAAGATCTACGAGTGCAATTACATAGGACGATTTAGTTATGTGACGTTTCGCTTGCAAACTGCATTCTAACTCAGCGTTGCATTAATAACGATTACGAAAACAATAGTTATGTACTTCATCCGATTCATAATAAGAATCGTTTTAGATACATTTTAATTATTCAAAATAAGTGTCATTCTTGACTTTATATGCATGTTTATAATTTTTCTTCCAAAATTAACCTTTCATTTCTCTTTCATCTTAATTATACAGATCACAATTTCAAAATAATTTTATATGTAATTTTTCTCACATGCTAATTAATAAGGGTATATCTATAATTTCATTAACTTTTTTAATAAGCGTGTATTTTTCTAAAACGACTCTTATTATAAATCCGAGGGAGTACTAAATTTAATCTCATTAATGATTAAACTATATCGTTAATATAATTGTTAAGTCTAACAATGGCATAAAAAAGAGAGGAAATTCTTATTATGAATCGGAGGGAGAACTAAATTTAATCTCATTAATGATTAAACAATATCGTTAATATAATTGTTAAGTGTAGCAATGGCATAAAAAAGAGAGAAATAAAAGTGATAACGTAACTAATAGCTCTGCCTAGCTAGAACCAATTCTTGAATCATCGCGTAGCTGAAAGTGATTGAAACTGACTAGGGTAAGCCTATTCAAAATTAATTTAATGGTAGCAAGGGAAAGTGTGTGGTTTATTGGAGTTTGTGTTTAGTCATTAGTGCTGCTAAGGCTGAGGGACTCCTCACAGGTTCACGAATCCTGATGAGTTGTTAAAAGGCCCAGACTACTGTACAGAGGTCCATTTTAATTAGCAAATTGAGGAGGGCCTGTGTAATCCGTAGACCGCCCACCGCTCATTACAATCGTCGTCATCAGTGTTGCTGTTGGAGACAATTGAGCATCGGTGCCTCGCACTCCAACTGTAGACAGTCCTTAGCCATTAGACGGTCCCAAAGATTATGTCATGTGATTTCAGTTGCCTGCGACATAAGTTAAGGGCATAGAAAACACATTAATGGATACTTTTTCTGTCCTTGAGCTACAATTTAAAAAAGAAAATTTCAATCTTAGCAGTTGTTCCTCTACAACTAACAGATTTCTTGGCTTCTTTTAACTTTCTGTATAGTACCTTTGCGACTTGACCTAGCCAATGCCAGATTTTGAAAGTTGTTAGTGCGCTTACACATCTGGGTGGGAACAATATTAATTTTAAATGTGATTTAATCATACTTTTCTATTAATAAGGTATAAAATAAGTACCAGAGACTTACTTTTTGATCCATTCACTTGGCTAAAGGAGAGTAGTTGTATATCACATGCACTGCTTTTCTTTTTTTTAAAGCATACGCTATGTAAATCAGAGGACCAGAAATAGTAATCGACAATACAGTATCAAAGCAGAATAATTGGGATATTCCTTCTAGCCTGGAATTAGAATGAACTGGATACCCTTAAATTAAGAACACTACTTTCAATTTGCTATTCACTAGCTTTAAATTAATTTTAGCATAATTTGAATTGAAGCTTTGATTATTCTAAGTTCAAAAATCTAGAGAAGTAAAAGGTCAACCGTTTCCCCACTGGATACGGATCACGAGAGCCACGACAGAGTCTACGTCAAAATAGGCACGTGCATATCATGTAAGAATTCAGGTGAGTTTAGGAGGCACAAAAGCATTATACTCTAACGACCATAAATACAATTGACTAACTATCCACTAACGTTTACTTTTACTAAGAAAATAAAGCTCAATTCCGACCAGTACACGTACATCCATTTTTCTGAGTTATCCATAATTAAGCACATGGGATGGGAATGACCATTTCTCTTTAGGATTGGATTTGTTAAACTAAGGAAAAAGGCTTATTAATTAATTACCATTTATACGCAATCGGTGTAGTGGCTATCCTGTTCTTTTTGAAGGTCTAAAGTTAAGGGTTTTAATTTTGTTTTGATGACATTGAATTATTTGTTCTAACAACCCTTCATTTATCAGCTCATTAATAAAATCTTCAAGTGTGAATTGTTTTGACTTTTGTGAATATTGAATTTCTTAAGAATTTATGTGCAAATATATTTTTACTTAAAACTGTTCAGTTTAAATTTAAATTAATACACTTTCTCTTACATATGTTTAAAATAGATATTATAATATATATTTGGTTAGATCTAATTTACTTAATAACTCTTACCTGATTAATAATCAGTGCCTAATTAAAAAATATTTACCATAAGATACAATATTATGGCATTTAACATCTTAATTAATATCAATTTTCTTATCAGCTAAAAAGATTCATAAATTTCTCAAATTTTTACTAGAATAATACTAATATGTCCACACGTTGAAGTTTGACCACATTATAACTGTCAAATATGCATTGACAGTTAAACTACTTCCAATATTTAGTTATTTACTAATGCCAGAACTTAGAAGTTTAACAAATATTGATTAAATAAATCATCATTTACGTGATAAATTTATGATTTTTTATTAAACTATTTCTATTATGAATTTTTTTTCGGAATGAAATTTGTATCTTGAATATTAAATTCAAAACTCGTGAAAAGTGCATATTTCAAACGCAACGTGAGTTGTGTCTGGCGGCTCTTGACGACTTTTCTTGGTATTTGCATGCATGGGATTGGTGGGATATTGATCCCACTAGTGGCTAGCCAGGCGCCAACGACCACCGGCTCGCGCTTGCTGACTTGTTACAAGCAGGTGACTGACTTTCGATATCCGCAGCCGACACCCGTTCCACATATCACGCCATTCACTTTATCAACTTTATCTAAATTTCTGCTCCACAGTTTCCTTTTTCTTTTTCCCGATGGTTACGGAACTTAGGTTAATTAAGATCGAGCTTCAGTCAATTTTTCAAATAACTGACCCCAGGGGTAACTGAAAAAAAATATATATTGAAATTTTTTTGAAGAAGTCATTGTAAGAAAATATTTTAGCTAAGTAAAAAAATATTTATACTAAGTCACTAAGAATTAAGTATTACATATTTAAATATTTAGCTAAATACAAAAGGAAAATATTTAAAAGACCTATAAAAATGATTTATTCGTAACCTAGTTTGTCAAAATTTTCTATTGAAAGTCAGTGTCTTTGGTAAGTTCTAACATAATCATATCATTATTTATCACCTCTTCTTAATTCTTTTTAAACTCTTATTTTCTTTCTTACAGTCTCTAAGTACAATCTTCTCACTAGAATATTTAGATGTCTCCTCTTAATATATCCAAACCACTTAAGTCTTATCTCTCTTAAATTTTATTAATATTAGCCCTTTAATTTGTCTTTTATCATTACATTCATGATCTTATATTTTTAGTAAAATTGCACATCAAACGAAACATTCTCATCTTCATCACCATTAACTTCTACCTATGCATATGTTTGACGAGTCAATACTTTGCCCCATAGAGCATGGTCGGCCTAATTGCTAAACAGTGAAATTTACTTTTTAGCTTAAGTGATACTTTATTGTCATATAAAACTCTTGATGTACTTCTCCATTTAAGTCATTCTGATTTAATACGATGATCTATGTCTTCATCAATCTTGTCATTGTTTCGGATGAAGAAACTCAAAACACTTTTTTGTGGTATAAATTATGAACTAATCTTTATTTTCACATCGAATGTCACCCTATATGGCCTCAAAAGTTATAGTTTAAATACCTAACCTTGGTCTTGTTAGATTTAAAGCCCATCGACTTTGATATATCCCTTCAAAGTTCTAGTTTGACATTGATACCTTCTTTTGTCTCATCTACTAAAATAATGTCATCAATAAATAACATACATAAGGCACGTCCTCTATTACATATAGGAAGGGACTTAATAATGAGTCTTGGTGTAACTCAATATTGATAGAGAAATGATTTATATCTCCTCTTGTCGTCCTTACTATATTCTTAATATCTTCACACATATCCCTAATAACTTGTATATTGATCATATAAAATGTCTTAACTTCTAAACACGTTCATATAATTTCTCTAAGTACCCTATTACAGGCTTACCTAAGATAATGAAAATCAAGTATAGGTCTTGTTGTTTTTCTCTGTAATATTTCATTAATCTTTCAATGAGGTATGTAGCTTCTGTCACGGAGCTTCCTAACATGAAGCAAAACTAGTTCTCCAAGATAGAAGCATCCTTTCTCACTTCCTTCTCAATCACCTTCTCCCATAACTTTATTGTGTGACTAAGTTGTTTAATGCCTTTATAGTTGTTACAACTTTGAATGTTTCATATGTTCTTGTATAAAGCAATTAACATACTAAGTCTTCACTTATCCGACATTTTGGCAGACTTAAGAACCACATTAAAAATTAAACTTGGCTAACTAAGTAAGACTCTTCTACGCTCTTTCACACCTTTATAAGTATCCCATCAAGCCCTACTACCCTTCCACTCTGCATCTCTCTCAAAGTTTTTTATAATTTCTTCCCTTATAATTTGTCAATAGCAAGTAAATTTACAATATCTATCGGAAGTGATAAGATAACGTAAAGAAATGTTGTCTTTTAGCCACGAGCACCTACCCTGCTTCATTTTTTATACAACAAACTTGATCCAAGTCTCTCAATTTCTGTTTCCTAGCTCTCATTAACTTAAAATTTTCTTTTTCTCCATTTTTAGTTTCCAATAGTTGGTATATATTTTTTTTTAATTTTGGCTTTTAACTTTTGAGATTATCTTCTTTGCCTTTTTCTTTACCAGTTCATAACTTTCTCTATTAACTATTCTCTCTACCTTTGTGATGTTATGTAATAGAACTGTATATGCATTAAGACTCTATATTACTACCCCTAGGCCATTTAGAAACATCCCAAGCTCTCTATAGTTATATTTCTTAAAAGAGTTACTACTCTCTTGCAATTTCCATTCTTCTCCCTATATTACTCTATCTCTAACATATATAACTCTATTTCTAAGTTGTTCCATAGTATCCCCTTTCAGATTCCACCGTTTTACTTTAGTACACCTCCTAGGGTTTCTTTTCTTCCTCTAACCCTTAGTTATAAGATCCAAAACCAACAATTTATATTGAGTTAACAAGCATGCATTAGGTATCACCTTGCAGGTTGATCGCTTTGTCTGACAAGGAAATAGTCGATTTTAGTTTTTGTGGTTCTACTCTTAAAAGTCACCAAGTGCTCCTTGTTTTTCAAGAAAAAAGGGTTGGCTTTCACCAACTCAAACACTACCATGAGATCGAACAAAGTAGTCTTATTATCATTTCTATCACTGTACTTGAAACCCCTACGAGTTCATGAATATCCATCCGAATTTGTCCCTATATGATCATTGAAATTTTATCATAGAATAACTCTCTCGTCAGGGGAGATTTGCTAAATCATCTCATCTAGCTCTTCCCATAATTAACACTTAAATTATTCGTCCAACCTTACTTGATATGCATAAGCACACATTATATTGAAAATAATACCATTAACCACAATTAAAGACATATTCCTATCATTAATCATTTTTATCTCCATAATATAATGTATGAGTTTTTTGACAATTAAGATACTTATCTTATTCTGGCTTTTCGAATCCCATAGATGGCGAATAAGCTGTGTGTACTTCAAATTGTAAAGCTTTCATTTAATTGGTACTTTATCTTAATAATTTGAGATTTTATTAGTTATTGTTATATTTGCATAAATGAATCTTTATTGTTTATTAAAGTTACAAAAGATTAGATGGGTCCAAATAGCGTGGAATATGAATTGGTAATTATCGTTAGGAGACACTAATTACCAATCCACAGTGAATGCAATTAAATTGAGAAGGATGTATACCGCGCATAACGTACTATGTAATATCATTTTCGAAAGGATCTTTTTCTTTTTAACTAAGTACTTGCTTTTATTTTTTTTTTCAATAAAATGATTATTTAGGTTACACGAACTTGAGATAAATTTAATGATCGATCATCTCTCTTTCTTCCTAACAAATGTAATAAAAATTGACCAAGCGTGCTTGTGTGGCCGTCAACCATTGGAAAGTCAAAAATTTTGAAGTAGTGTTGTTTATCTAGAGTTGCAATAATGCGGCTATGGTTGTTTTAAGCCTAGACATGGTCTAATGGTCTCCTTTGTTGGGCTAACAACTAGCTCGCGACTAATTAAGCGTAATATCTGGCCAAGTTAATTATTTTAACAAATTTGAGAATACTTCACATTGATAATCATTAATCAACGACTACTTGTCCATTACGAGCTTACTATTTTCTTGTTCAATTATTATACTCTAAAATTCTCTGTTGTAGTCACTAATTGAAAGTGTGGATCAAACTTAATGCTTAAATCCTAAATTAAAAATTTATAATGTTTAATTTTTTTTAAAAACGTGTGAAATTAACAAATACTTCAATATACCTCACTACTTACTCTCCATCTACAATCTTCCAGTGTATCTTGCAATTTTGGTCCGTATAAAAACATATCGACATAGATTTATTAAACATATAAGAGTGAAATTGAAGTCTAATGATCATATGATACTTCCTAATTTGGTAACAATTTTTTCTTGTTCAATAAATTTGCTTTTTGTCAAATTAGTATAAATATCACTTGCTTAATTAGGTCTTTTCACTTTGATTCATTGAAACAATTATCAAAATTCAAAATTTTTTAAAGCTCCTATGCTTAAAGAAAGTAAAGGATGGTAACTATTTTAATACTTTAAAGTA
>JANKYF010000005.1:60632746-60647097 GCA_029829435.1 Erythroxylum hondense | reverse complement strand
ATTTCAAAAACGTCACGATAAGCTTATACAATCTGCGACGTTTCTTCAGTCAAACGTCGCAGATTGTCTACTTTTTTGTAGTGTAAACATACTTTAGTATTTTAAGCATAACGTTTTGTGTAGTAATCTAAATGGAATGATTTTTCATTTGGAGTAAACTAGAGACATAGAGCTACAAATTGTATGATGAAATAGAGTTCTAATTTGGTCTCTAAGGATTTTAATTTTTGAATGGAATTTGAACACAAAATATTGTTTTAGTATAAGAACAGCCCGAAAATGTTTGGGATATAATTTTTAGAGTATTGAACCAAATTGAATGATTTTAGTGTTATTAGAAACTTAAGACAACGAGAAACATTTTTCTAGAATGAAGTGTTAACAAATTTCATCAGTTACCTGATCTGATTGATCATGTAAAATTGACCCAAAGGTTTGGACTTTTGGAAGAGTTTGAGTATTTAGGATTGATCTTAGTGATTATGCTATATATGGGTCCTCAAATTGTATTCCTATTGAATATGAATTTTTGTCATTGATAAAGGGAATTAAAGAAGGCAAGAGGAGCAAGAGGAAAGATATCCTTAAGATAATATCTTAAGCAAGGAATTCAAGGTAGGTACATGTTTATAATAGAGTAAATAAGCCACTAAATGTTTCCTTTGAATCAAGAAAGTTTAATGATTTCAGTTGCATCATAGATGTTGCATTTATTGCTTCTTGAATAGATTGTGAAATTGTTATATGTTTGATATATGAATTGTGTTAATGATTTATGAAAAGACTTTGAAAATGATTCTTTTTGAAAAGATACATGTTTATAAAATCAGGTTTTCAGAAATGATTTTTGAAATCTCTCATGTCCATGAAAAAACAAGTTTCGAAAAAATGTGTCATTTTGGGCAACAAGTTTACAAGACATGAAATATATGTTATGTGGGTTTGTGGTGGTCTTCTAAGTTAAGTCAAGTGCACTTTGACAAAAGACTTCTTTCGCTTGCCCGCTAGTAGCATGGAGCTCTTTCACGAACTCCCATAAGTTTATGACTATGCAAGACCATTAAGTGAGATTGCGATAGTACGTTATGTTCACGGCAACACAGGACCACTATGTAGAAATGTATAGTACGTTTTGTTTTTGGATCCACCCAAACCATTCTGATGTGCTTATGTGCTTATGATATATTTTGATGCATACATGATTTAACTGCTCATGAATTGTTTGATAAATTGGGAATTTTTGGAAATAAATGTTTGATGATCTTTACTGCAAAATTTTTATGGTTATGAAAATGTGCAATGGAAATGAGTTTTGAAAATGGTTTTTGTTTGTTTCTCAATTATAAAATTGTTATCCACGATCTTTAAGCTTACCTCCTCTCATTCCGTCCTATCTTCAGGTGAAGAGCAAGAGATCGAGAGGTCAAGAGTTACGGCATCACTCCAAATTGGCATACTTTTGTATTTTAAGTTAGATTTTTTAGCATATAAGGCTTTAGCTGCATTTCAAGTATATTTTTATGTTTTTGGATTATGAAGCAAATAATGTATTTGTGGCTTGAAATGCCATTAAAGCCTTGTAAAACTCTTACTTTTGATATTAATGAAATATGTGTTTGGGTTTGTCTTTGATTTTTCTTATTTTCGCAAAGTATCCGATTATGGAAATGAGATTAAGATTTTGAGAACTTTTGTGGGGTTAGGTTCTTATCCTTTTTGTATTTGGGTTGAATTGATGAATGTGGTTGAAGGTTTTTAAGTTGGCTTTTAGTAAGATAGGTAGTTTTGGTTTATGGGTTCTGCTACAGGGGTTTTCACCGTGGTGAAGCCAAGAGTTCGCCGTAGCATAATTCTCTTGAAGAAAATTCTGCTTTTCTCGTGGCGACTTCACCGCAACGAATTTATACTTGTCGCCGCAGCGAAATTGACTCGAAGGGTCATTGAAGTTTTCTCGCATGTGTTTGTCGCGGCAAAGCCCGCCTTTGCTTCCAAAGGATTTTCTTTTAAATTTCCAAATTCTAAGCCTTCCTCCACGCTCAAGCTTCATGATTCCATGTCCGATGTTGGGCTCTGAAAACAGGATCCAACAAACAACTTCAATAACGACTTGACCTGTCAAATAGCTAAATACAACCATTCTACTAAAAAAATTGGTTAGTCCGTCGTTAACCAAACAAAGCCATTGAAAGGCTGGCAAGCTTTGAGAGAGATACCCAACTGAACCGAACATACCAATTTAAAAGGGACATCATTTATCAATTAATGCTACACAAAACCATAGAGGTCATTTCATCTGGGAACAGATTACCTGTTCTCAATACTTTGTTCCAGTTATATTCCATGAGCATCCGTCCATCCAATAAATGAGACCAATATAAAATGGATGGATAAGAGTAATGAATAACCCATTTCATCCATGCGATTTGGCGTCAACTTTTTATACTTTGATTGAAAAAATGTTTGGTTAATTTAAATTATTTAAAATAGTACATTATGTTATTGTACACAATATCTTTTTATTAATTGTTGGTTAAATTATTTTATGTTATAAAATTATTATTTTGACTTGCTGCTTATTAAAATAAGTTAATAACAACTTTAAATGAGTAAAATCTATGATTTAAAATAGGATGAATCTTCAATAGTTGTTGAAGGTTACGTGTAGAACCCATCTATCATCATGTCAGTTGTCTCATTCTTACTTTACAGATGTAAAGTAAGGTCTGCTGTCTTCATCTCACAATAATGGATCCAAAGTATCCAAGAAATTATCGATGGCGAATAGGAGATTGCCAACTTTGGAGATTGGATGGAGAGTCTGGATCACTTGAGTCATCAAAATAAGCATGATGTGGTCTTTTCTTTTTACTGTGACAGAGCTCTGCCATGTGTAGCTCATACAGGAATTAACCTAATTGATTTTCATCAATGCTAGGAGTATCTTCATTAGGATCCTAAGCATCTTGGAAAACTGAGTCAAATGGTTGATAAGGTCCTGCTTCTTGTAAGAAATTTGTTTCTTCGTCTTCTCCTGAATTTGTATATTCAGGACTATTGGAACCAGGAATGTTGACTTCTGGTGCTTCTGGTTCACCAGGCATGAATTCTCCAATATATGGTCCAATAGACGTTGTTAACTCTGGATGTTCTAGAAAGTGATTAAGCTCCTTAAGCAAACGTCTTAAAGAGGTTAACACATTCTCCTTATGTCGTGGCCAATAAAAAGTTGTATGCCAAAATTGGACACATTGTTCATTGTATAGAACTCCAGTAGATGTTTCTCTGTAAGGACGATGCACAATGAAAAAATGTTGTGTATTTTGTCGTCATGTAGCAGCTGACCAAAGACGATGTTGTTCAATGATAACACCAAATTGCTGCTTCCATTGGCTTAAAGGTTATAACCATTCAAGGAATGTTCACAATAACGAATTGTCGTTGTTCAGATTACAGAGATGTTGATACAGTTGAAGAGGAGAAACTGTAAAAGCACAGGCATATAAAGCAGATAATGCCTAAAGATACCATAACATGCTTTCAGATAAAGGTTCTTGTAGTAAGATCACATTTTGGTATGGTGCTTTGATATTGAACATAACAAGATTTCTAGTGGAATTATGTTCATGCAAAAAGAGATGCAAGTAATAGAATAAACTACTACGAGCAAGTGAGGCAACTTCAGAAACACTATGAGGAGGCCTAGTAAGAGGAGGAAAAGCTTTCTTTGTAAGGGAAAAATGAATGTTGCTATCCATTCTATCAAATTACTGAGAAGCAAAAGAAGAAACGCAAATCTTTTTATGTTTTTTCTGAAGGGAAGAAGGATACCTATAGGGAAAAAAAGTATCAGGTGGCCATGGTGGATGTAGCTGGATTTGTGTAGCTAGGTTGGTCGTTCCTATCTTACTAAGATTGACATCTGTCGAAGACAGAGATAGTCTTTGATCAGAAATTTTCAATGGTGAAAGATTCTGACAGAGATTCTTGAGATGGTTGACAGCTGTAGTCTGTTCTTTTCCCCGTGTTGGTGGATTCTTGCATAAGAGCTTAGATAAGTTTGATGTGAAGGTTGTCTCATATGGAATGAAATCTCAGATATAATTTACAATTCCAAGTAATTGTTGAATCTGCTTAACAGTGAGATTTTCATTAGGAAATTGCAATAACTCTTTTGCATTATATGGACCTGGTTGATAGAATCCATCCTTGAATTGCATTCCAAGAAATTCTATTTCAGTTGTATCAAGAGTACTTTTCGAGCCCGAAAGCATTATACCATAATGCTATGTAAAGTCCCAAAAATCTTTGAAGAAGGACCTGATGTTCCTCATGGGTCTTTGAGAATAGTAGAATATCATCAATGTAGATCAAGGCACTGTTGAGGATAGGCTCATAGATTTTTGTAATGGACTTTTGAAATAGTGATGGAGCGACTTTGAGTCCAAAGGGCATCACAGTCCATTGGTATTGAGCATTGGGAATGCAAAATGCAGTCTTGTAACGTTTTTCAAGGTAAATACTCAGTTGCCAAAAACCTGCTTTAAGATCGAACTTTGAAAAGATAACAGCTTCCTTAAGAAATAGTACCTGTGTACTAATTTTAGGCAGAGGAAACTTATCATCTTGCAGGAATACATTCAAAGGCTTATAGTTTATCACTAGATGTTTCTTTCCACGTTTCTGCTCTGAATGTTTATTGACATAGAATGCTTGGCAAGCCCAATCCGACTTTATGGGCTCGATCAATCCTTGCTGCAACAACACGGTACACTTATCTTGAGCAAGCTTCAAGTCATCAAGATTCATTCCTGGATAAGTGGCCTTTGTATGATTGATATCCTCATTCTTCTTAAATGGTAGACTTATGAAAAAGTCTGAATTTTTCCACAAAGGATTTGGATGAGTAAACTGTGCATGAGACTCTGGACAATAGCTTAGCAGTTTATCTTGAAGTCCAGTATAACATGTAGGAACCTGTGTAAGTTCAAACATGTTTTTTAGATCAGTGTATGGACTCAAAAGGTTTCGATACCTAAGACCTGTGGGTAGAATCTATAGATGTTTGGCTTTTCAGTAAACATCCATTCCAATAAGAAGATCTGGGCCTGGTAGATTGCTTCCAGGCACTTTAGTCCAAACTGTACACTGAGGAAAGAAGCGGATGCCAATTCTGTTTCTTGTTCTTAACCCAATTTTGAAAGAATTCTCATCAGCTGCAGTAAAATACTTGTTATGAGAAGTCCATGCTTTTGCTGGTAAGATATTAGGCTTCATGATCATACGAATGGAACCAGTATCCATAAACACAATAGCTCTAATGGGCCGATAATATTTGTCTTGCTGAAAGATCTAGATCTGGACATATGGTCGTTTAACTGGAGTACGATCTTTCTTCATACATGTCTACTGTAACATGTATAGTGAATCATCATCAGATGGAGTAGATGAGCTCGATGATTCTTCTTCTGATGCAAACACAGTAACAGCAAACTATGTTTCACTTTCCTCACTAAACTGTTCTTCTAGAACTTCTTCAATGTGACTCTGAGGGGAATAGGCAAAAGTTTTTCAAGTTTTTCCGAGAACTTGGCATCTTTCTTGGTTGCCTTAGGACAGTTATTCGCGAAGTGTTCCAAGCTTCCACAGACAAAACATCGAGGCTTCTACTTTCGTCGATGTGATGATTTTTTGAAGAACCTCATACGTCTGTACTTTTTGCTTATGTTCTTCTGTTTGAAGTTTTGCTTCCAAGGCTTCTTGCCTTCTTTCTTTTTGTGGAACTTTCTCCTTTCGTAGTAGACTTAAGATTGATGAGCTTTCCTGCTGCTATGGCATTTACAAGTTTGTTTATCTTTGCATTTGATCTGGAGATATGGCTTCTTGCAAGCTTGTTTCAAAACTGGACCTCCTTTAAGGATATTCTTGAACAAAGTATGATGATCACATAATTTGTCAAGAGAAGTTATAGCGAGCTGGTATAGTTCTCCAAGAGAAATTGTAGACACATCTCTTTGTAGAGAAGCTATGGTCCTTTAAAGTTCTGGTTTTATTTCATCTGGAATGGATGATATAAAAGTATAACGAAGGTTAACATCATTCCATCCATTCAGAAGATCATACCTTTCCATCATGCGTTTAAAATGCTTTTGAAGATCATGCTTATCAAGTGAACAACATTTCATCTTGAAATATTCCTTACAGATTTGATTGCCAATCAACTGGAAGTCACCAATAAATTCTTTGTTAATTATACAAAGTAGTGCTCCAGCAGTTGTTACTTGTATATAATGAAGACATTGATACTCACTAACACTTTGCCACCATTCTCGCAAAGTACCAGTAAATCTGGATATAAATTTAGACAAAATATCCGAGAGAGGATGATTAGGTCTGGTCATTTGTAGATCAATCTATACACAGAACTCATGAAGTCTATCTCGCCATTTCTTTGGAGGTAGATCATCAAAAGTAAACCAAGGTCCTGGAGTAGGATTGGTTGTCTGCGACTGTTGTGCTACGCCAACTACACTTGTATCTTGAGGTGCTAGTTTAGGTCTGAATGGTTCAGTCCCTATGGATTCAGCTTCACTGATTTATGGTTCTTCAGTATATTGAGGCACAATCATCATAACATTAGATAATTCTGAAAGATCAACAAAGTTAGCTGATTCATCAGTCAATGGTGAAGGGACTAGTTCATATGATGACTCTGATGAGTGTTCTGATAGATCATAAGGTTGTTCAACTGAACACTTTAACTCAAATGAGTTATCAGATGGTGTTGCAGAGACTTCAGATGTGTTGCTTTCTGAATCAGTTTTCTCTGAAAGAGAACTGGGATTATCTACAACAGGTTTAGAGGTCAGAGTAGCTATAAACTTTGTCTGCTTAGCTTTGTCCTTCCCAAGAGAAGAGGTGGAAGGTTGTACTGGTGCTGGTGGTGGAGATTATGAAGGAGTTCGAATCCTTATAGGCTTTCTCCACTGTTCTTCTGGTTCAAAAGGTGTATAAGAAGATGACGCTTCTGGAACCTTTAAAGATTGCTCAAAAACTCGAGACTTAGGCATATGATCAAATGTTGACTTTGACTTTGATCGTCGAGATTTCTCATGAGTTATCTAAAGATGTACATACTGTCTAATCAAAGGATAATTGAACTTGAATAGCTTTGAATAGTCAGCTTCTTCTAGATACCGTTGATACATAGGCGAAGGATATTATGGCTGAGGAGTTGAGAACTCTGAAGAGGATGAGCCATATATCTGTTGTGATTGAGAAGCATGCATGTCTGCTTCCATTTGTTGTACAGTCCTTTGTATCTCTTGTATCTTTCGAACTTTAGAGTCGAATTTTGCCCTCATATATTAGGCTGAGATGTATTGGTTGAGTTCAGCATCAAGACGCTGAATCTAAGCTTTGTAAGACCTATACATCATTTGTATCTATTCCGCAACAGGATTGACTTTTCGATGAGTAGCAATATTTTGTTGACTAATTCCATCCAACTTGGAATAAATCTTTCTCAGAACTTTGTTATGTGCTACTGCATTAGATGTCTGCCAATTAAGAACTTCATCACTAGGATTTGACAGTGGTGTTCCTTATGAAGTAATTCCTGAGACTCTGATATAAAGGTTGAAGATAACCCGTTGTGATTCATCAGTACTCTTGGATAATTGAGGAAAGTTATCCTCATCTAGTAATACCATCATGCAAGGCATAGGAGTAGGAGTTGTAATAGGAATTGTTGGCTTAGATCTGCACGATCCACCAGTAGATCTGCAGTGATCTGACTTCAGAAACATAGACAATCGGAGCATCTCATTAAGAGACTTTGGTCTGGATCTTTCTATCATGGATAGGCCATTATGATCGTCTGGATCTGGATCTTTATCATCACCAAGAGGACGATAATCACGCGAAGGCAAGCATCGAGATTTGGGCTTTGATTTCTTCTTCCTTCTCCGTTGATATCTTAGATCATCGTCATCTGTGTCTGACTTTGGGTTGAGACAAATCTCACAGTCTGATTCGCACATGGATGGGTCGACATCCCATACAAAGTGTCCACGATGATGACTTATATAGACTGGATCTCCATTAGATTTGAAAGAATGGATAGGAGGATCGTCTTTACCTTCCTTAGGTGAGAATACGAGCTGGATCTTAAGGCTTGTAGCCCCAGTTGATAGATCTGGTAGATCCAGCTATTCAGTGGGCTGGATCATCAGGATAAAGCCTGATATAGATGGACCAGGCGTGTCGTTGCTAGGTCTGTTGTAGATGGACTTGACTGAGCCATCCTTTAGTGCCTTCATAATCGGAAGAGTCATTGTATGAAAAGAGTGTCAATGAGGTGCGTGGAATACCTTCTGGTAGTTAGTAATTCATTCTGTAGATATCAACTTTTCAAGCTCCTGTACAAGTAACTGCTTCGGGATCTGAATGATTGTTGTCTGATTATTGGCAACATCAGCAACCATGTAAAGAGCATCCGAAGTAAAGTTGGGAAAGTTTATGTCCAACGCATGATTCTGCAGACAATAGATCATCTGGTGGTGTAGAGTAGCCATGATGGATGTAGGATCTTGATCTACTCCAGTGATCTGAATCTGAACCTGTAAACGTTCAGATAACGTAGGATCATCCAACCTAATGTTGAAATCAGGTGCTATGGTCAAGATAACACTTTCTTTATCAAGAGTTGTTAACAAGGTACCAATAAGTGCATTTTGGTACGTTGTGAAAGCAGTGTCTAAAAGGGACATCCTGGCTGTTGCAGGAATACCTTTTTTTCATGTAAGGTAAGAACAAGTCGTATAGCTCCAACATGAAGATGTGTATAGCTTTGTTCCCTCCATAAGGCGATCATCTCTTTAGGAATCTCAAGCTTTACGTACTGTTCTGTTGTTGTAAATCTAAAACCATATTGTTCCAATCTGGAAATCTAGATGATTTCCTTCACACGAGATCTATTAGTAGATAGCACACTCCTAATACTTCTCATCCAAGAACGGTCACAAGAATACATGCTGTATGGACTTAACAAAGGTAAAGAAGACTCACAAACACGATTTTCTACAGATACATGAGTAATTTCAACAAGATTTTCTATCTTGTTGAATAAAACATGCTTCACATTCCTAGGCAAACTTGCTAAAGACAAACTTGAAGATAAACGAATTGGATCTGAAGAAGTTTCCACCAACTTTCTTTTGAGACTCTCTTCTTACCTCCTTTTTCTAAACTGAATCAAAATGTTAACCCCTTAGGCAAAGATGCTAAAGTATGCTTCCAAGTAAAGCACAGGCAATAGTGATTTACTAAGTGAAGAGTAAAAAACTCTTTAAGAGGTACGCAGATTTTTTCGGCTTTACCGACTACACCTGACCACAAACTAGATAAAGATACCACAAGGGTATGGGAATGGCAAAAGAGCTTCAATATTACACGTGCCATTTGATATAGTTAATTAGCATGCCATAATTTAATATAAAATCATTTGGATTCACCATCCGATTGTTCCTATCATTGTTTCTCTACAATTGAACCTAACCAACCATTTAGGTCACCATGTCCTTGGGGCTCTTCAAATAACTATTAGTTAACTCGGAAAGAGCGGACTTTTGGAGGCCAACACCAACGTGCTTGGAGCTCGTTACCAAAACAATTACCGGATGCCTACCCTGTTCAATTCTAATAGGACATTATGGGATTTAACGTATTTCAGAATGAAAGAATATACAGATTTAAATGGTACATCAAAATTTTACAAAATAAATAGAATGGTTCTTCTGGCAGTACAGAAAAACGGGGCAATGATTTAATGAACACCGGATCGAAAAGCAACTCCAAAAGTATTCCACAAATTGTTGCTATTGCTGGCCCAATCTTTCCTGTAAACCACAACAAACAAACAAATTTCACTTCCAAGTTACAGCTTCGTAGTCAAATCTCTCCATATGGTATTTATCTACATAACATTCGCTTGGGTGTACAGTTATATTTAAAAGATATACATTGTTTTAGTACCTGGTATCAGGATCGCAACCTAACTAACAATTCGGATCAAAGAACTCAAAAGCACAACTAATTCAAGCTCAGGTAATACATCTCTAGTCACCAATCGTGTACACCATTCAAAGAAAAGGAGGAAACGCCACAAGATTAAGAGAACTAGTAGAAACCAACTAGCACGAACTTCTGATGTTGAAACAAAGGCTTTATGTTGGCCTCCCTTTTACAGATACCAGAATCTCTTTCGGTGCTTGAATGGAAAACAGGAAAGATACAGCCACACAATGCAATTTGTTGCTTGGGATATTATTGTTTAGAGGTTTAAAGAATATGAATGTGAAGAATTATTTGCAATTTTAGGGAGTTTCAGAGCCTCTGAAAGTGTGAGTGAGGAAAAAGCTCGAAACCAACCTCCAGTTTATTACTGGGTATCACAGGATCTGCTTGATCATGAATTTACAGGTCCAAAAACTCATGACTCAAAAAACCTGAGCTAATAAGCACAACTTGCAAAGACAATGGGATATAGAGAAAATCACCACTAAAATAATTGCCCATCAGTTGGCTTACTTCTCTACACACCAATAAATGAGAATTGATGGTTAAAGGACGCAAAAGAAAAAAAACAAAACATATCATGGGAACAATACCAACCTGAAGCATCTGCATCAGTTTAGGATGCTGCTCCAAAAGCCGGCAGAGTTCTTCTTTGTTACTTAATAAAGCCTGCCATGAAAACAAGGGAAATGATGATTAGCCAATCCTCGACATTTACTAAAGCTAAATGATTTTCTTGGACAATAAGCTGCAGATACCGCAATAGCTTTTGGATCCTTGAAATATTCATGCAATGACATTCCCAGATCTTGTTGCTGCTGGGAAGCAGCATCTTGCTGATTTATAGCATGAGATTGAACATGTTCAACTTGCTGCTGCTGCTGCTGCTGTCGTAACTGAGCAAGCTCTGGCTGTTGCCCTTGATAATGGGCATGCATGGGAGAAATTTGTGACTGCTGCAATGTTTGCAATTGATGTACTTGAATTTGAACAGAACTTGGCATTGGTACTCCTTCCAAATGCTGAGCTGATTGTATAGGTGGCCAAAGATGTTGAGCTGGCTGTGGAAGGCGCTGAAGTGGAGGTTGAAGAGGTTGCAGTTGATGCATAGGCTGAGGCATTGAAAGACTTTGCAGCATACCAGGACTGTCACCTTGCTGCTGAATTGAGGTGCTTCCATAAGGAGTCACAGGGACTGTAGCTGGTCTACTGTTGACCAAAGGTGGCATTAGAGGAGGTGGCAAATAAGATGGTAGACCGGTACCTGATGAAGAAAGATTTCCATGGCGCGCATCAATTAAAGGTGAACTAGACTGTGAAAGTTCGGCTGCTCCAATATTGTAAGATGAAGATAGGGAAGATGAAGCCTTCAATGTTGGTATATTGTAAGGACTAGAAGAAAAGGGAGGTGGCGTGGGAGGAAGTGGTGGATGAGGACCAGATGGTACACTAGGAGAAGAGATGGGAGTTCTCGAGTACTTGGAATCTGGTACAGAATGGGAAGCTAAAGATGCAGAATTGCTGCCAAATGTAGATAGGTAATCTGAGTGGGCCTGCAAATGAGTAAAAAGATAAAAGCAAGGTGAATACAAGGATAAGCCATAAACAAGTATACAAAGGATTTTTTTTCTAACCTGGAAACCCATAGGAAGAGGCGGCTGCCCCTCAATCAAATTAATGAAGGGAGATGATTGACTTGGTCCTGAACCAGGCGTTTGAGGTATTACAGTTGATATAGTTGATGGAGGTGGCATTGGAGGCAACGGTGGTTGATTTGGGGGAAGCTTTTGGTCATACAGTATTCGAGATCCTGAAGCATGTTGTGGGCTGTTTTTTATGCATAAACTATGTGCACTCATCCTAGAATCTACAGGTAAGTGAACAGATGATACTCCAGTATTATTATAAAGAGAAGCAGGAAAGCCTGAAGTACTAGCAGCTTGAGCAGAATCAAACCCAGGGGATGTCTTAACTGGACCAACACTCTTTGACTCGTCAGATTGCTCAAAAAATTTCTTATCTGAAGAGACACTTGGTTCTCGTGTCAATGGCATTTCAGGGCGGGAAACCGACATTCTTGAAGAGAACTCAGTTGCAGTATTTTCATCCATGTCAGATGCTAATGGTGTACCTAAGCGAGGAAAAGGACCACTTCCATTTGCATCACTCTCTGTCTCTTCAACAATGGAGTGGGGAGAACTTTGCTCAACCATGACCGGGGCAGGCTGTAGGAGATTATCATCAGGCTGAGGAAATGGTAGTTTGTCATCTGATTCAGACCCATCGCCATCAAAAACTATATCTATTCCTTGAAGATCATCATCAAGGTCTGTTTTTAACGGCTTTGACTTACCAACCTTCTCCTTATCTACATCATTCATGGGAATGGAATTCTTCATTTGCAAAGATGGGTCCCCAACTACAGCTGCAATAGGATTCTGGCGTTCTCTTTGTCTGGCCATGAATTCATCCACATGAATTGATGGCGGCCTACCACCAGTAGACCCTACTCTCTGGACTGCTATAACATTGGAATTGGTATCAACACTTCTTTCTCTAGCAACATAGTCATCAACATGCATGGACGGGGGCCTGCTGGTATTTGGCTTCCGCTGCCTAAAAGTATCCCTTCTGGTTGGACCAGAGGAGGTTGTAGATAAGCCAAGTCCCCGTGAAAATATATTTTGCCCAACTGTCTCAGTCATTGAGTTCTCTCCCTTACCACGTTTTCCAGGACCATCTAGAGATGAAAGTTTCCTTTTCATAGGAATATTTGGTGACAATCTATCAGGCAGTGTTTCTGGACACTCCCACGAGAATTTTTCTGAAAGGTCTCCAAGGTAGAGAGAGTCATCGGCCTTGTCGATACTAGCATCAATCATCTGATGTATTTGTGATGAAACCATAGCATTGCTTGGTGGCAAAAGAATGCCCTTGCTACAAGAAATATCATCAAGCTCAACTGAACCAGTTGGAATGCCCTTGCCACAAGAAATATCATCCAGCTCAACTGAACCAGTTGGCTTTTGTAACAACAGCAACAATGACCTAGCAGACTCTGAAGCCTGCCAATAATAAAGCTAGCAATGTATCAACACCACAAAAGGGAGGAGAATGCAGCCAACATCACAATTCTTATCTCTTTACCTTAAATAGAATGTTTGAAGTATAGGTGGTACTCAGATCTTCATCATCAGTGACCTTAGAACTCAAAAAACCAATCATTTCTTTTATTGAACTAAGACTTCCTGAAGAGCCACCTGTACCTTCTGCTTCCATACCATCATAAATCCCAAATAGAAATTTGATTGCACCCACTGCATCCAAGTTTAAACTAATAAAAAAAGAAGAAGAAATCAGTTAAACTAGTTAAATATTTGCAGCACAAAGTTAGGAGCTCAAGTGTTGATGGGAAACAATTTGAAGCCAATGTAGATACCAGCTATCGAGAAAGCCCAGCCAGGTTATCCAGAGAGCAGACACAAGGGACAGCATAAGACGGTATGCAATGTATTTCCAATCTAAAAATAATCCTAGATTCTCCAATGTAAAAGATTTCAGGCAACACAAATTTTCCCAGTGGTAAACATTCTTATTATTTTTTTGACCATATAACAGAGGGTATGCCTTTAGTCACTGCTCATTTCTTCCTTTGATAGAAAAGCAGAACAATGCCTTCAAGACCAGTTTAAAAGTCATAATTGATAAGCACTCTAATCGTCCTAAGGTAACGGACATAGGAATCCCTGAACTTAAACAGAGTACAGTATGCTAAAATGCCTGTCACTCTTCTGTTTTACAATTCTCCTGCTCGTCTACTACAACATTCCCTTGCAAAAGTATACACAAACTTCATCTGAAGACATTCAGTCGAAGTTTCTCTTGAAGTAAATTTCTGTATTCAATGAGTGTTACACTGAAGATAGTATTAAGCTATATGAAATATGACATCAAATACTGTACCATAAGAATGAAAAAGCGGGAATAAAGACAAGATGAAGCGCTTACTACCCAGGTTCTGCAAAAACCTACAGACACACCAGTAGGGATAGGTAATATGATGATTTGCCATCAAGAATTCAGCTATAGAAAATGTCAACAGAAAAATAGATCCAATAAATTAAGCCAAGTTCAGTGTGCTTGAATTATGATTTTCATATTTCAGTGCTCTCAAATTTTATTATATTCTATATTTTCGTAATTGTTTTGATAGTGATCTTATTCAAAATCTGCTTGTGATTTCTTCAGTGAACTTAAATTTTGTCACAGTTCTCTTC
>JANKYF010000005.1:60622428-60632646 GCA_029829435.1 Erythroxylum hondense | reverse complement strand
GTTTTGTCACAGTTCGCTTCTTAATCTATAGGCATTTCCTTCTCCACAATAGATTCTTATGGCAAAACATTTCTCAGCCAAAATTCTTAAATTTTTTCATAGTTTTCTTCCTAATCTATAGGCATTTTCTTCTCCATAATAGATTCTTATAGCAAAACATTTCTCAGCCAAAATTCCTTTCACAAGGCCATTTCACATTGTAGTGTACTTGCATCAGAATATACATACCATCAGTCTCAAGACAATTGGGAAAAGAAATAAATGTCCCAATTTACTTTTACATCACACAGCATTATCCAGCCTAATCACCAACCATCATAAAATATATAGCTTAAAACTATGAAGGATGGTATACCCTAGAGAACTCTTATGTATAGATTTACTAATTTTACAGCACAACATGAAAATAATTGTGACTGATACCAAACAGAAATGAAGACAAAGTTTACATCCCTCAAGCGAAGTTAACAACCTTAAAATTTGAATAGAAGCATAAATTTTCCGTTTTACATATTCCAGTCTATTTTTGATTGACTAGTACTGCCACATATTCCCAATTACTAATATCCTCTGTAGTCAATAAATGAAACAAGAGTTAATATTACAAAAAGAATAGTTGGCTCACCTTTTACCATCCACGCAAAAGGACAAAGAGCCCACAGACAATATATGAACGGCCTCAATTGCAAAAGCTGACAAACTATCATTAGAATCAACTGTACTCGTCAACTTTCTCCAGCAAAATAGTAGAGGAGTACTCTTTCGCCATTCAAAATCATCAAGATAATTCCCATCCTTTTCATATCCTTGTTCTGATTCAAAATCGTTATTACTGGAGTTTGAATGGCATAAAATATCCACCAAGGCACTTCGACCTTCATTACAGGAGCTTAACTCCTTGAAACATGCAAGACAATAAAGTAATTCCTTTCCCACTGGTAGGACCTGAAAAGTAACAGAAGCCTTCTTATCACCATATGAGCAAGTAGTTTCAAATTCAGAAGAGAAAAGGTAAAATTCATAGCTGAAGGTGCAGATCAGTTGTGCTCATACGGTATTTCTTGTGGATTATATTTTCTCATTTTTCTGAGGCTTTAGAGCAGGTTAAACCAGCATATACACATGAAAAGAAAAAGAATCCTTAAAGAAAAGAAAGAATCCACATTTTCTTTTTCTGAATCTTTAATCAGGTAGGACAATTCTAAAAAGGGTGTCATGAGTGCAGATTAACATGTATCTGACCCTTATTTGTGAGAATTCAAAAAAAACACACACAAATATCAAATCACCAATAGCAAACGTAAAAGAGCGACATCAGCTCTGACATCTTAACATTTAACAAAATCAAGAATGAAAAAAGTGGTTACCCGGCAGAAACTCAAGATATGAGGCAAAATAGATGAACAATCTTTAGTACTCAACTTGCTGGAACTTGGCCTGATCAACCACCAAGGAATTTCAAAACAAGCATCATCAACCATCAAGAAAAGAACCCATCACATCCAGGGTGCAACAAGATATGGACATATGCATGTAAGAACACAGATATATACACACAAAAATATATTGCTCTAGGAATAAAATTCACTCACAATTCATATCTCCCAGGATACGTTAACGATGTTTGAGAAACACAAAGCAGCGAGAAGGCCTTGAATACAGGAAGGCACCAGCTAATTACAGTAATTTTGCACTTAGTTTTACCATCCAAAACTTGTTTATCATCCAAATCAATAGCACCATAACACCTCTCCAACACTTCTAATAACAATGGAGTAACACCCTCCTCCAACAGTAGTCCCTGGAGCAGGGATTAACAAACAAAAAACATATTGCAGGGGAACACAGAATTAGGTAAAACAAACCAAAATGTGAAACATATCCCAGAAGCATGCAGTACGAAGCAAACCTTTGTACATGGATGTTCCAAAATGCTAGCAAGAAAGTCAAGATATCTGTAAACCTGTAAATTGAAAAGAAGATGAACAAACTTCACAGGATTAAATGAATTCAAATAGGAAAAGGCAGAATCACCTTATAAGTATCTGCGTCAGTTGGATTAGATAAAGTAGAAAGATGACCACGAATGCATGACAATATGGGCCGTAGAAGCACAGAACCGTTTTCAGATTTTAGGCTAGCAACACGGACAATAAAAACTCGAAGCATATCCCTGATGACTACCAATGCCTGTTTATAGTACATGACAAGCAGAAAAGACAACATTTTGTCATTCCTTAAACTGCAAGCTACCTTGATTCAGAGCATAGACTCTAACAAGAACAAAGGCAATAGCTACAACAATAGGAGATACGTACAGATATGGCATAATGTTCAATAATTTGTGCAATTTTTTCAAGTTGTGGGTTCAGTTGGCCAAGAAGTTTCTCAAAGTGTGAAGACTCAAGATACCAGTTGACTTGTCTCTCCTTCTGCGGACCCAACAAAGTCCCAACAGCCAATGTTCTTAGGGCACTCAACAAAGGCATTCCATTTGTCCAGTGCCAGACAATTTCTTCAGGTAATAAATCATTCTTCAATCAGAAGACAGGGGAAAAGAATGTTGTTAAACAATAGTTCATGAAGATAGGGAAAAAAAAGTAGTCCAATTGATCACAACACTGTTTCAAACACCCATAACCTTCACATGAAGAAAAAATATCTAATGATTATAAATCATGCAAAAACAATCAGGCAAGCCCAAGACTCAGTTACAAAAATCTTTGCTTGCTATTTTTACTTTTATTTTGAAATTTCATAACCATTAGACCAGTCCGAAAAATGTAAAGAATTGCATCCAATAACATGCATACCAAAAGACACAGCAAACTACACGTTTCCTTTGGACCCAGGGCTAATAGCGAAGCTGCTTGAACATTGGCAAGAAGAGAGTTGAAAAGGCCAGGAGTCCAGCCATATATTGGCCAACAAGAAAGGGCAGAAACAACTAAATGTGACACAGCTCCAAAACCGAGCGCAGAATCAGGATAAGAAGATGACAGATCCGCAGCACAAGCAGCTAGTTTAGGGCTGCAATCAGCATACTTGATTAAATACAGAAAGAAAGAAATGACAGGTTGTGGATAAGTAAAAATGAGAAGACTGCAAACTACCTTACTTCTCGATGCAAGCGCAAAAGGGCATTCATTAGTTTTGTATTTCTGTGCTGTTCCCTCGCCTCCTGGACATAGAAAAAATGGAACAATCACATTCTTGTGGAGCCAAGTTCTAAAAAGCCATGTTCTGGTATATGAGTCTTGCGTCAACCACCAGTAATGGTGCATGATAAATTATGGAAACAGGATAATATAAAAGGCTGATGTTGCTAACAACTAAGAATTGCACACACATGAACACGTAAAAACCAAGATATTTAGGAGATGTACTTTTAGCTCCCGCTTACCAAAGAAAACATGTGATCACCGTTTTCAATCCTATAAAGATGGAGATAAAAACAAACTCCATAGTTTGAGGAGTAACAATAACTTGACAGTTGATCTAAAACAGGGCAATTGAACTCCTTTGCATCAGGATTAAAATGATCCAAAACCTAGAGCAACAGTCAAGTACACTATTCACAAGTTAATCATCTAAAAACTTTTTTCACTCTGAATAGACAAGTACGGTAATCATCTAAAAACTATTTTCACTCTGAATAGACAAGTGCAGCTCCAACATGAACTTCGTATGTGGTTCATAGTGGAACATACATACAAGTAGAACAACACAGCATCTCTTAATACAATCTGAAGTTGCTGGGAATAAGACAATTGGCCTTATAAAAACTTAAGAATTTGCTTTTATATAACGTACAATCTTAACCGGTCCATATCACATCAGATTCAACCACCAAGTAATCAATACTTGTACTCATGCTTCTACAGTTCAGTAGAAACTGTCCTTTCGACAGTACTATCAATAGACTCACAAAAGTAACCCACCTCTAATTTTTGCAGAAGGGTGATCAGCAATATGAGAGAAGGAATCAACAGATCAACCAAACTCTGCTCACGGTTACGTTCAGACAGCAAATCCGTTGTTGAGTTGCATTCTGTCCCATCATCAATGAGGTAATCTGCTCCATAAAATCATACACATCTTTCAACCAGCGAAAGACACAAAACAATCCCCATAAGAGCACAAAACGCAAATTTTGACGGCTAACTTTTGAGGCTATGCATGTATACATTGCATGTCATTAATTTACAGGCAAATTGTAACCGGTGTACTCTTATTTTCCCTTTAAAAAAAAAGATAAATCAGTTAACCAGTGTTTTATTAATGCAAACCTTAAATGTTCAGACCACCAGTTTGAACGGTATGTTTAATTTTCTGAAATTGCACACTCAAGATTGACCTTTAGGAGTCATCGGAAACCTCAAAGGCCAAACACAGATTCTGAGACTTAGTCACAATTCCTCTCACTAAGCCAGTGCTATATCCAGTGTTTAGTAGTGCCTAACTAGTATTGCAATAAGTTTTGTGCCTACATTCATGAGCTCTAATGTCACAGCAATTAAAACATTTTTTATTCTGAACCCAATCACACCTATTTAATTTGCTTTTGATTTGAATATCTTAATTGATGGTTTGAACCTTCACCTTCTTGTCTTGCGAGTTTTATGACCAACCCAATCATTCACAACTTTCAAAACTCATAGCAGACTACTTTAATCATTACACATCACCTAGATATCATACTCAACCATATTGGTGCTGTCACCAACCAAATGGTTACATTCCAACTAGATAATGCCCTTCAAAGACTGCAGTGCAGATGTGCAATTAATGCAAGCACTCAAATCAACAAGTATTTAATAACTAACCATAACTATTTGAGGACCTCTCAAGCATGAAGCTACAGTTGATCAGAATTGCATAGATAACAGTTAAGGCACCTTCATCATACATGTTTGCAGCAACAGTCTACACCAACAAAATTACAGTCAGCCAAGTTCAAGTCAATCTTTCGAAAATTGAAGGATTAAAAAGATCAACATACAGAGTTTTCTGAAATGAACGCTAAAATTCGAATGGCAGTTGTCAATTGTGCTACAGCTGAATCCCGTAGTATAAGACCATCAAATGTCTTCTCAGACACAATTTTTCCAAGATTATCCAAGACATTTATATCAAAACCACTGCAAGTATCCCCAACAACATTTTCTGTGTCTGCTAAATCTGACACCAGAATACTGGCTGAGGATAGATGTGCATCTCCTCCAGAAACTAAAACAGCACAATACCGTAAAAGACCAATAAGCCCACTTTTATGATATACAACACCAGCATCTATCCACTCCAACAGCCGAGTTGGAGCATCCTTCCTATTGGACCCAGGAGAAGAAGAATGCAGTGCCTTGTGAAGTTCCATAGCATGTCCGATCCAAGAATCCAAGGATGATGCAGTTGAATCAGTTACAATGACCTCGAAGATTTCAGCAGCTGAGTGAAGAATTGCAAGATTTATTGGCGAAGAACCTGCATACTCAAAATTTCATTAAAATTGCATGCATAGCAGACAATTAAACATGAAAAATGTGGCCAGTATACACTTCAGAACAGAATAAAGAGAGTACCACTATTCCTGGCAAGAAGCTCCGATTCCTTAGCAGAATGCAAAGCTTCAATCAATATGGATATCACCTACAAAATAAACCCAATTGGAAATTCTAACTGACCAGCATAAGAAATTAAGAGCCTATAGATCTCAATAAATGACTATTTCAATTCATGACAACAATTTCAATTCTCTGAAAACAAATGGAACTGGCTTCATTTGGAACTTGAAAGTTATGTACAGGAAGCATGATTATATTTCACAGTTGTCCCACCTCTGGAAAATATCCCACTACCAACAAAGCTTGGCGACCACAATCTGACCTGCAAAGCACGAACAGAACATTGGTTAATTTCATAACCAAAACTGTCCCGATATGAAGAGAACAACAAAAACACAAAAATGTCAACTTCAACCTGGACAGAGCACACAGCTCCCATAGAACCCATAAAAACTCTTCAGAATGTGGAGTTGAAGTGAGCAATCGGTCAACAGCATTAACCTGGACAAAGCATGAGCAATTAAAACAGCTGAGAACTAGAATTAGTTAAAACTACAGAACAGTGAATATTGATCGAGTAAAGGAACAAACCACCCTCAAATGCATCTCAACGACCAATCCAACTTCTGGCGGACTGCAAACAAAACCTTTGGATAATAATACAGATGCATATCGAAGAGGAACGCATTCCTCCTTGCTCATATTAGTAGTACCCCTTAGAGCATCAATCAACGTAGTTGAAAGTTCCGGATGATCCAAAAGGAAGATCAATCCTACAGGAAAACAGCAAGATGGATCACATCAATGTCAAAAAACTATATGTAAAACTGTAAAAAAGATTGAGCAACAAACCTGATCGACACATAAGGAATGAAAGAAGTATCGCTCCAAGAGTTGAAGCAATATCAACAAATGTTTCCATAGTAGCTCCATTTTCTGAAAGCAATAGAGGAGATGACAGCAATGCAGCTGACAAAGGAAGGAAGCCCCTCTCCTGCTTCCAAAAAGATAAATGATAAAGTTATTTTCAATGCCAACTCTTTTATCCTCTTGTTGAAGAATAATCTTTTAACTGAACACGTATACAAAGCACAAATACATGGATAACCACCAAGTCCTTCTTAAGTTAAACAGATGTTAGGCAAGCTACTATGTTCAGTTAACCACAGAAGGCCAGCACCAGCTCTGCTTTTTGTGTTTTATTATCTGCTAGCATGTAATGTTCATTCGCTGTCGTTTTGCTAGTCTTCAGAGTTACCAAAACGTCGCTGTTTTGTTGTAATAGCTTGGCTTTGTCTCTTGTAAGGACGTTATTTTTATTTATTAAAATTCTTTAACTTTTCAAAAAAAACAAAACAAAACATTTTCCCATGCAAAGAAACCTCATTATTATCAAATTGTTTAATCCAAAGCATAAAACTTTCTTTTTTAGATAAGACAAAAGCAAACATGCTCCAACAGTTCTTGATGCAAAATATAAAAGGCTTAGAGGTAACAATATGTCTTACATCTACGAGAGAATAACATGAGCCAATCAATGGTTTACCTTGAGGAGTTCTAGCAAATTTGGATCCATATCCCAATTCGAAAAGCAGCAAACTGATGAACCAATCAAGCTACATGTTGCTTTGTAAGACAGAAATCCTTCAGTTTGACCAAGGATCAATGACCTGCTAGCACAGGCCACTGGAGAAGGATCTTCAATTGGACCACGCAACATTATTAATTTCTGCATCGGTACTTGTCAACAAACACGAAAATTAAAAAATTGTGTAGAGCCTAAGTAAATGCAAGTGAAGACTCAGAACTGACCAAAAGCTTCTTGAGTTGAGAATTTGCCATATTAAGCATATCTGAGGTAGCACTTGAAACATTTCCAGCAGCTGAAAGAGCTCCCAAGACTGACAAAACAGCACACTGCAAGGATAAAACCACCATTAAGTTACCAACATGTCTTATTGAAGACAAAGACAAATGTGCACACAGCTCAAAAATGCACCTCATATCTCGAAATAACTTCATAAAATCTCAAGCGATGAAGGAGACAAGTTGCGAGAGCAGCAACATCATGGCTGGGCTTTTGAAGGAGTAACTCCAACAATTTACTATAACCTTTACTAGTACCAGATGGGACGTTTTCGTCCTCGCGAGGCCACCAACCTAGCATTCCTTCACAGCCAATTGCATGCCGAGTAGCTTGCTCAATCACTCCAAGTATCAGTAACAGGATAGCCGAAGAAAGCCGACTGTCATGGGATAAAAAGTATGCAAGCTGCTCCATACCCCCACAACTGACAAAATGAAAGCAGCTTTTCCTACCAGAGCACAATAGAAGGGCCAAACTAAGCCCCAGAATGATATTCTTGTTCTGAACATAAGACAAGGAATCAGAGACGGGTTCCATATACCAAATAAACAAGAAAGTATAATGTCAACAAATAACACAATCAAGTGCACTGAGAAAATTACCTGTTGATGATGACAATGTTCAACAAGAGTAGAATTTCTGTTAAAACAGAAGTATTGGGACAATAAGTCCACCAACTCTTTAGAAGTTGCCAACTCAGCTTCAGATTCCAGAAAGGTAAATCCTGTCAGCAACTCAGCTAATTCATCTCCAGAAGCATGTTGAAGCATTTCAACAAGCTCCTTTCTAGCTTCAAGGATAGCACAGTGCAATCCTTCAAGACCTTTAGATGCACCAATTTTTAAATTTCTCTGATCCATTGCCAGACAATCTAAGCCAACAGTGACATAAGAACATACAGCTGCTACTACATTATCTAATATCTTATGCACAGAATCCTCAAAATTTGGCAACTCTAACATCTTCAGAATCAGCTGCAAAAACTGTTTAACCTCAACAGTTATGTCAGAAGCTATAGTAGGTAAAGATAACACGCTAAGAGGTGATAGTGACTCATCAGTTATCCTAGAATTTGAATGTAATGCAAGAGGGAGGTCTTCAAGCTTTTCCTCAGTTGAACTAACAAGATTAGTTAAAGAGTTATCATCAAATTCAATGTTGAACTGTCCCAGATCCTCTGCCGTGTTTCCATATATCACCAAACTTAGACTGCGGTAAGTTCCCCTAATAACAAGATGATTAGTTACAACAGCCTGCAACAAACAAGTGCCATACATCTTAGTGCAAATACAATCCTATGCTTCCTCCAGTTTTCTCATGACACTGTTATAGCTATAGTAAATAACAGAAGAGAAACAATAAGCCAACAGTCACCACAAATGTTGACTATCCCAAAAAAGGGACCAACAAGAAGGAAATATGCAGAATATAACACCTATAAGAAAAACAAATAAACTAATCAAACAATAAGTAGTCTATTGCCTAAAAATTTGAATTCAAATTATTGGCAGCAAAAGTAATAACAATAAATATACTGATAATTTTACCTCAACTTCAAGCACATTTGATGAGGAATGAGAATAGAGGAATGGCTGGCAGAGGCGCCTAAATCTTGTCTCTCCCTCACACTGAACAAACGCCTCCAAAGCAAATGAAGGGGGTGAAGTGGCCCTGTTACGGTGTACCAGCTGATTAGGAAATCTCAACCTAAACTAAGTACAATCTTTCATAAAAACCCCAGAATTTTAGCAAGCACTATAATGAATAATCCATAAGGACCTGAATGTCAATCTTCTTGGGATCTTTCTCATTTCAAGATCCCAAGTTCAATCTACATGCCACAAAAAATAGAAGCAAAAGGTAAAAGACTCCATATAACATTAGACTAAATAGAGCATGTTACTTCCATAACAGGTAAAGTATCCAGAGCTAAGTTAAACAACAACAAAGAGCTCCTAAGTTCAAAATTAAAAACAACATTCATACCCAACAAGCGGCACAACTTGGGACGAGGAAGACCCATTCTGTTCAAGAAATTCGCATGCTGTAATTACAACTGGTTCACCAAACAAAACCTGCAAAAAGAAATTGGAAAGACTAATTAAAAAAAGAGATTAATTTTTTTATGAAGGAGTGAAAAGAAGATAGTGAGTGGGTAAGTTACCTCGTCGACGTACTCGTCGAGTTGGGGATGGACAAAGTTCTGAGAGAAGAGCACGCACGGCTCGGGTCGACCCATTTCAGCTCTTGAAAATCAAGGGAAAGTGATTAGGGTTCAAGAAAGTTAAAAAGGAACGTGAAGATTCGCTGATTCCGATGAGGACATTATAGGGTTTTGCGGCGGCAAGACGTGGAGGTTTCCGGTAGGTTAAGTCGCCGACTTAAAACACGGGACCAGAGTACTTTGAAAGAAAATTTGTTATATGGTTATGTGCTACATATCCGAGGCCAACCCGGCCCAAATTGGTCGCTGTTTTTAGCTTTGAATGAAATAGACAATACTTCTGAAATTAATTATATAATAACTAGTTTCATGGTTTGAAAAAATATGTTATTTAATAAACTTCCATATTTTTATTAAAATTGTAGAAAAAAAATTAATTATGTTACATGTTTATTCGATATAAATGATTTTATTTGTATCCAACTAATAGTAGTTAATAATCAATCTACTATTAGTATTGATTATATATAAAATATGGTTTTAAAATAAAAATATATATAATATGGTTTATACAAAATTTAGAAAATATTTATTAAATATATTTAAAATATGTTAAATTAATTCAT
>JANKYF010000005.1:60569204-60588855 GCA_029829435.1 Erythroxylum hondense | reverse complement strand
CGATCTATTTTTAGCCAACAAAATTAAGGAACTCATAAATTCAAATTCATAGGGGTATCAATGAAGAATATATATATATGTGTGTTTTCCAACAAATTATTTTATTGTCTTTTGTTCTCTTTTTTCTTTTTACTTTCTCTTGTCATTATGTTGGGCTTGGGTCCCTTTCTACATGGAAAAGCCCATGTTGTAGCCCACTATGTTAATTGATTGGGCATATTTGGTGTTTATTTATAAGGCCCAATAGGCCCATCTTTTGTAGGCTTATATTAGCCGGCTTCTTCAACAGATGGTGTCAACAAAAAGGAAAAAAGAAAAGGCAATAAAGAGTAGAGAAGCTGCAGGGGCATTTTTTAGACGAGTTGCTTCACTTTTCTCCTCGATCTGCACCCATCTACTATTAGATCGAGCTGAAACTTTAAGAGTACATTTCCAAGATAGTCATCTACATTCTGAATGTTCATTTTTTCGTTTGAATTGAGATTGAAGCCTTAGAACAGTGACATATTTTTTAGTGATTTCTCTCATTTTATGTTCCTAATAATATTATCTTATGTAGCTACTTATTATTCTTGTTGATGCTAATTTTGTGTCTTTGAGAATAAAATATTTATACACAATTTGATTTCGTGGAGCTAATTTTAAACCAGAGGTCCCGTGATTTTTACTCCAGATTTAAAGAGATTTTCCAAGTTAAAAATTACGATATCTTTATTTACATTTGATTTGTTGTTATTGTTGGTGAATTGTTGCTATTATTTATTCCTATTATTTAAATAGATTTGGAAATTTTTGATATTGTATTTACACTTCCGCTGAATTTTGCAATACCGAGCTTTTCCTAACTCAGTGGTACCAGAGCATTAGTTAATTTAATCCTTTTGGTCTATTTGAATTATGGAGGTTAATACCAGTGGAATGATTTATTTGAATGAGCTAATTACCACAAATGGAAGGGTATGATGAAACATTTGTTATTTGTGAAAAAAATGTGTTTGCCACTAATAAACTTGAGTCTATGTTTGATGAAGACTGAGAATTTGAACATCAGTAAGTATGTAGTTATATTAGATAATACGTAGAAGATAATGTTCTTAATCACATTGTTAATGATACACATGCTAGAACTTTATGAGATAAGCGTAACAAACTTTATGCATCGAAGACAGGAAATAACACATTATTTATACTCAAGCAATTGATGAGCTTGAACTATAAGGAGGGCGGTGCTATTTCTAATTATGTGAATGATTTTCAAGGTGTTATTGATCAATTGTCTGTAACGAGTATAAGATTTGATGATGAGATACAGGGACTTTGGTTGCTTAATACTTTACCTGATTCTTAGGAAACTTTTCATGTTTCACTGGCCATTTTTGCTTTTAATGGTGTGGTAACCATAGAATATGTGAATAGTGGTATTTTGAATAAGGAAGTGAGAAGATCTTAGGGCTTTTCTACATTATCTTCACAATATGATGTTTTGATTATAGAATAAAGAGGAAGAAACAAATTCAAAGGTCAGAAAAGTAGAGAGAAAAGTAGAAGCAAGTCAAGGTCTAAGTACAAAAATTTTGTATATGATCATTGTGTAAGTATATTAAGAAATATTGCTTTAAGTTGAAAAAGGAAATGAGACAGAAAAAAAGTACATTGTTGATCAGAACCGTGTTGCTAGTGCTATTGATGGTGATCTCCTTGCGCTTATGATGAAAATGTTATCAATTTGGTACGTCATGAGACTAACTAAGTTATAGATACTGGTGCTTCTTATTATGTCAGGACAAGAAAGGAATTCTTCACTTCTTATACTCTCGGAGATTTTAGGATATTAAAGATTGAAAATGGTGGCAAGATAAGTGTAATTAGCACTGGAATAGTTTGTTTGGAAACTAAAAATGGTTCAAGGATAGTTTTTAAAAATGTTAAACATACATCGGGAATTCGATTGAATTTGATTTCTGCAGGAAAACTCGATAAAGATGGTTATTGCAATGTCTTTAACAATAGACATTGGAACCTTACAAAAGGTTCAATAGTTGTAGCTCGAGGTAACAAATCCTCTAACTTGTACATATTATGAGGTTATATTTCTAAAGGCTCAGCGAATACAGTAGAGAGTGATACTACATCAAAATTGTGGCATAGAAGATTGAATCATATGAGGGAGAAGGGGATTAATTTCTTGGCTAAGAAAAAATTGCTTCAAGGGGTTAAGGAAGCTAGGTTGAACAAGAGTGTTCACTGCTTAGCTGGGAAACAAAGAAGAGTTTCCTTAAGAGTCATCCTTCTTTAAGAAAGTTTGATTTATTGGAATTGGTTTACTCAGATGTTTGTGGCCCTTTGAAGGTAAGATTACATGGTGGTGCATTGTATTTTGTGACATTTGTTGATGATCATTGTAGGAAGCTTTGGGTTTATGCTTTAAAGACCAAAGAACATTTTTTTTTAAATTTAAAGAATAGTTGAAAGAAAAATTGGAAAGAAAATGAAATACATCCGCATTGATAATGGTGGTGAATAATGTGGACCATTTGATAACTATTATAGAGAGCAAGGTATCAAACATCAGAAAACTTCTCAGAAGACTCCTCAGTTGAATGGTTTGGCAGAAAGGGTCAGATGCTTACTTGCAGAAACAAAGTTACAAAACTCCTTTTGGGCTGAAGCACTATGCATAGTTGTTGATATTATCAATTTGTCACCCACTGTTGCTTTGGATGATAATGTTCTCGATAGAGTTTGGTTTGACAAGAATGTTTCCTATGATTGCTTGAGAGTTTTTAATTGCAAAGCATTTGTGCATGTTTCTAAGGATGAGAGGTCGAAATTAGATTTTAAAACTAGGCAATGTTTCTTTATTGGTTATGGTCAGAATGAGTTTGGTTATCGATTGTATGTTCCAATTGAGAAGAAACTTATCAGAAGTCGTGACGTAGTGTTTTTTAAAAACCAAACTATTGAAGATATTGAGAAGACAAAGAGAAGAGATTCTCAAAGCAATGATAGCTTGGTTAATGTAGAGCCATTTTCTATATATGATACCCCAAATGTATCTAGAAATGACCTTCAAGATCATGATGTTCAAGATGATAGTGAAAATGGTAATCAAGTGTAAAATGATTAACAAAGTGTAGACATTTTTGATGCTCCAGCACATGATGTTGCAGTAGATTAGCAACCAACACTTACATAGGCTCCAGGGACTTCTCTTAAAAGATTTGTTAAAGAGAGGAGACCTTCATCATATTATTCTCTCAATGAGTATGTACTTATCTCTAAAAGGAGAGAGTCAGAAAATTTTGAGGAAGCCACTGATGGTGAGTAGAAAGAGAAGTGGTTTGAAGCAATAGAAGATAAGGTGAAATCACTTCATAACGATCTCACATTTGATATAGTTAAGTTGCCTAAAAACAAACAAGCTTTGAAGAACCAATGGGTTTTCATATTGAAACAAGAAGATGTTACTTCAGTTCCACGGCATAAAGCTAGATTGGTTGTCAAAAGCTTTAGTCAAAAGAAAGGAGTTGATTTTGAAAAAATATGTTCTTTAGTAGTGAAGATGTCATTCATTCGAGTTGTGTTGGGATTGTTAGCACACCTTGATTTGGAAATTGAACAGGTGGATATTAAATATGCTTTTCTTCATGATGATTTAGATGAAGAGATATACATAAAGCAACCAGAAGGTTTTAGAATCAAAAGGAAAGAGGATTATGTTTGCAGATTAAGGAAGAACTTGTATGGTTTGAAACAAGGAAGTGGTATAGGAAGTTTGATTTAGTTATGAAACAACGAGGCTTCAAGAGGACTTCCTTTGATCACTGATGATGACTTTATCATTTTGTTGCTATATGTTGATGATATTCTTATTGTTGGTTATAATACTTGTAGGATTGTTAAGTTAAAGCAGGATCTGAGAAAGTTTTTTGCCATAAAGGACTTATTACTAGCAAGGTAGATTTTTGTTAGGGGGATCATTTGTGACAGAAAAGGCAACTAGTTATGTATATTGAAAGGTACTTTAAAGATTCAATGTGGACAAAAATGAAGTTGTAAGTACACCTATTGGTATGCACTTTAAGTTGAGTTGAAAGCAATGTCCTTCAAATGAGAAGGAAAAGGAAAATATGCAAAGAGTTTCTTATGTTTCAATTGTGGGTAGTTTAATATGTGCTATGTTTTACACTAAGTCAGATATTGCTTATGTTGTTGGTATAGTCAGCACGTTTCTTTCTAATCCGGGGATAGACCATTGATATGTTGTGAAATAGATTATGAGATATCTCCTTGGGATATCTATTGTGAGTCTTTGTTTGGGAACAGGAAAGCCTATTCTTTCAGGTTACACTGATTATGATTTGGCGCGAGATGTCTTGGCATGAGATGTTGATACAATAGAGTTTACCTCAAGCTATTTGATTACCTTTGCAAGGGAAGCAATAAGTTAGCAATCTAGATTGCAAAAATGCGTTGTTTTGTCTATCACAGAAGCAGAGCTTATAGCTGTTGTTAAAGCATGCAAAGAATTGTTATGAATAAAGAGATTTGCAAGGAAGCTTGGATTTACTCAAGAGAGATGATAATTGTTCTGATATGATGACCTAGTCTTTGCCAAGAGGGAAGTTTCAAACATGTTGTTTGATTGTCAAGATGGCGAGCACCTCCAAGTTGAAATAGTAACGTTTTTTTGGGTAATTTTTCTCCTTTTATGTTCCTAATAATATTATCTTGTTTAGCTGCTTATGCCTTTTCTTGACACTGATTTTATGTCTTTGAGAGAGGATATTTGTACATAATTTGACTTAGTGGAATTAATTTTTGAATTGGAGGTCCCGTGATTTTTACCCTTAATCTGAAGGAGTTTTTCATATTAAAAATTGTGGTGTCTTTATTTGTGTTTGATTTGCTGTTATTATCGGTGAATTCTTGCTGATATTTATTTACTCCTATTATTCAAATAAATTTGAAAAATTTTAATATTATGTTTACATTTTCACATAATTTAGCAATATCGAATTTTTTGCGTCAACTAAAAGGTTGGAATCTACTAACCAAGCTTGCAAAAAGAAAAAAAATCTTTCTAATGATGAGGTATTGAATGTAATTGCATATGTAAATGGTAGGTGCAATCAAAGTCCACAAGTATGCATTGAGTGATTCGCTGGGGTCAATTGGCATCATATGCATTCATACAAGTATGCAGTGAGTCATTCGCTGGTCACAATACGGGTCAATTGGCATCATATGCATTCATACTTAAGTGGGAGAGCGGTGCATTCAACGTTGAAACAGACATGAAAATCTGTCATTGGATCATCCTGCTGATTTTTATATGCCGCAAATAGTTAGAAGACAAGGAAACTACTTGGAAATTTTATTGATTATCTTGTCCTCCAAATTCTTGGACCAAGTTTTACATACCTTGGAAGGACAACATGCCATGTGATCTCCTATACCTCTAGGAAGCTATCACGAAGCTAGTAGTCCCAGACAAACGAATAACTCTTTCATACATTTGGTTCCAACATCTTGATAGTTCATACATATTTAGTATTATATAAGTCCCTTTAAAAAAACATGGAGTATATATTTTATGGAGCATATTTTTCATTAAGCAATGTCCGAGCGGTCTTTAGATGTGTCCGAGCTGTGTCCACCGTGTGTTAGTGAGTGTCCGACACGAACACGTGTCCGACACGCAGACACGGCTCTATTTTGCCGTGTCCGTGCTACATAGGGTAGCTTTTAATTTGGGTCGTTATAGTCTGCCTTCTAGAGTAATACAGCACGATGATATCAAGTATGAGCTTTTACTTGGGTCATAAGTGAGAAGAACAATTCTAATTCCTTCCACCATTTTCTCGCTGCTCCACATATATACCAAAAAAGGATGTATGGAAGTCAATGTTGCGTGAAATAGAAGGTACGTGGAGCAAGAAGCTGCTGTATTGTGTGTATATATATATGAAGTTCTCTTGAGGCTTCGCATTAAATATTATCATCCATTTATTCAGCTTATCTCCATTGATTAAGCATACACTCAAAACCATATCCACTGGCCTATTCTGATGGTCCACTACATGAGAACTGGCTCCGTTATCTTCTTAATTATTATTCATCTCCTCATTCCCTGTAATCTTCCTTTTTCTTTCAACATAACTCGATTTGATTCCAACGCAAATGACATAATCTATGAAGGTGATGCCATTCCTACTGTTGTTGGAGCTATTGAGCTCATCAACATGGTCGATTACCTGTGCAGAGTAGGCCATGCAACGTATTCACGGCCCATTCGACTATGGGACTCTTCTACTAGGACACTAGCAGACTTCACCACCCACTTCTCCTTCACTATTGATACTCAAAACGCTACCAAATATGGCCACGGCATTGCCTTTTTTCTTGCTCCAGTCGGCTACACGATTCCACCCAACTCGGCAGGTGGCTTCTTGGGACTACTCAACACAACGAAAAGTGCTGCCATGGCCAAAAATCAACTAGTCTTCGTCGAGTTTGATACTTTTGCCAATCCCGAATGGGATCCACCAATGCAGCACGTAGGTATCAACAAGAATTCCCTGGCCTCCATGATCTATGCCAAGTGGGACGTTGAGCCATTGAGCGACAAGGCTGTTAATGTTTGGATAACTTACAATGCTACCACCAAAAACCTGTTCGTACAATGGGATAACCCAGTTGTTATTGGTAACTACACTAATTTGTCTCATCAGATTGATCTCGCGAAAGTTCTACCAGAGAAGGTGGTAATTGGATTCTCGGCAGCTACTGGGCAGTATGGTGAACGCAGCACAGTAAACTCTTGGGAGTTTACTTCATCAAATTTGGACAGTAAGGAGCCTACTAAAAGATGGAAAGTGAAGCTATATTTCGGAGTCCTCCTTCCAAGTTGTCTGCTGGTTTTCGTGCTCGCTGTGGGGATTGGATGGTTTGTGATAAGGAAGAGGATGGGCAAGAAAAAGACAAATGTTGCTTCCTTAGAAACCTATCTTGAGCGAGGAGCTCTGCCAAAACGATTCTGTTATCAGGAACTTGTTACAGCTACCCAGAACTTTGCTGATGACAGGAAATTAGGGCAAGGAGGGTCGGGGCTTGTTTACAGAGGGACATTGATAGGTCGCTTGGTTGCTGTGAAGAAAGTGTTCGCTGGATCGGAACACTTGGAGAGTCTATTCATCAACGAAGTCAAGATTATAAGCCAACTAAGACATCGAAATTTGGTGCAATTCATAGGATGGTGTCACGACAAAAGGGAGTTCCTTCTGGTATACGAGTTCATGCCTAATGGTAGCCTTGATGCTTACCTTTTTGGCAAGAAAAGAGCACTGCCATGGAACAAGAGGTACAAAATAGCTCAGGGCTTAGCCTCAGCCCTACGATACCTTCACGAAGATGCCGAGCACTGCGTCCTGCATAGAGATGTGAAACCGGATAACATTTTTCTAAGTGAGGACTTCACTACTAAACTTGGAGATTTTGGAATTTCAAAACTCTTAAATGAACAAATGACCACCGAAATCACAAATCCAGTGGGGACTAACGGGTACATGGCTCCAGAATATCAGAGAATAGGGAGGGCGAGTAAAGAGTCGGACATGTTCAGCTTTGGAGTCGTGGCTCTGGAAATTGCCAGCGGCGAGAGGAACTACAAGATGGGCGATCATATGCAGTTGGTGAAGGAGGTGTGGACTCGCTACAAACAAGGGAACATGCTCGATGCAGCTGACGAGAGACTGAAAGGGCACTTTGAGTGGAAAGAAATGCAATGCATGATGATTGTGGGTTTGTTATGCACAAACCCAATCGCCGAGAAAAGACCTTCCGCAGGGGAAGTGATTAAATTTCTTAAGCATGAAGAACCACTACCAGAGCTTCCTGCAATGATGCATGATCCTTTGTTTGATCTTCCACTTCCCTACATGGACTTTGACGAGTATGATTCAAATTTTCCCAAGTATGCCACTAACTAAAGGAAAAAGAGATCGGAGAGTATAGCCCATTAAACCATCTGCGACGGTGAAGTTTACTGTAGTTTTGCAGAAGTTGGCAGAAGCCTACATATAAATGCCCATCTGCAACGGACTACTAATAATAATAATGCAAAGCCAAAATCTCAAGTTCTCCTACCTGAGAGGATCAAAACTCATAATCATCAACTGGATCGTGATCGTTGATACAGATACATGGAACCAAAAGAGAGTAACACGAAAAAGAGATGCATGCAATAAAGATTCACTGAGAACCACAAAAGCAAAGGCTTTAGTTCGATGTCAACTGCTAGCACTTAAGCAATGGCATTTCCAAGACTTTTCCTTCTGCTGTTTGACTGAGATCTATAAATTGATAAGCTTATATCTCTGGCAACTGTTAATCTAAACATCCATTTGCTGCTAAAAAAGAATTTCCTTTAAATGATGGTGGTCATGGAGGGAATACATTTCAGTAACGAATATTATAGCTGTGCAACAATTCAACTACAGCAGAGACAACTCCTTTTCCTTCTACTGCTATGTCCAGTCCTGGGTCCTCAATTTTCCTACTTAGAAGCTTGTCAAGTTCTGACCGCAATTTCTGCAAAAAAAGATAAGAGGAAATGAAAATCAGGTAGGTCAGGCTTACAATTTTAACAACATGATTTGGTATGGTTTATTGAAAGGTGGCAAATTAGAACAGTCAAAATCAATTTGTTGAGAAATTACCCTAATCAGCTCCAACACATTCTTTGACGAAGAGAAATGTAGGTAACCTCCAAGCATCTCAATACCATCACCAGTTTTGCTGGGAATCAGATTACCTCCAAACAGAAGAAGAGCATAATCTGATATATTTGTCGAGTCTCGTACATAAATGCCTGTTGTTTTCACCTTTTCACTGTATACCATGTATGGCAAAGGGAAGAGATAAACCCCTGCATTCACAGATGCAGGATGGATATCCACTTTGCCAACTTCTCTACTGTAAAATGCTGTGCGTTTTCCTCTTTTGCATTGCAAAACATTTGGGTATAAGCCAGCACAAAGAACTGCTGATACCATTTCCAAGTCATGGCTGTGTTGGTTGTAAGCCTGCAGAATGCACACATATTTAGTAGTTAACCACCAAATTCCTCATCTTCAGACTAATACAGCACAAACAATGCTGCAATAAAATTTAAAATAAGGGAGTGGATCAATCACTGCAACTAATCTTTGTAATGCAGCAATTTAAACTGGGGAGATTCACTCCAAAAATGGCACTTCTGAGATCTTATACTTACACTAGGACCCCTGGACTTCTCTACAAAGCCAATGTCAGACAGGAGAGTCAGGAACTGGTCTCTCATATCCTCCATCATCTTCAAAGTTACCGGTGACATAAAATTCTCCCAACAGAATGCTCTTTCATTTCGATTACGTTTTGCTTCCTTATATCCTTCAAATGCTTTAACAAGTGCTATGTGATCACTGCATTAAAGAAAAACATGGATTCATTATCTATGGGATAAAAGTTCACCATACAAAAACAGAAAGATTGCTTAGTTTCATGCAATTACCTGCAAGAATCACCAGCAAAGGACCGTTTAGCATCATCAGCTTCTCTTTTGCGATCTATTGGAAGCACAAAAGGGTCACGATGGGCCAGAGCAGCTGCAATTGTTAAAGCGGGATTGAGGCATTGAAAGATACACCCCATCAGAAGCATCTTTCCAATATTTGGGTCTACTGGTAGATTGCATAGGTGGCGACCTGTGGAGCTTAACAATTTAGAAAGAAGCCTTAAAACCACAAACAAAACGAGGTACAAAAGAAAGCACCAATTCATACCCAGTGGGGTAAGGTCCTCTTTATCATCTAAAGCACCAATGGTTTTGAGAAGTTCAATAGCATTTTGGACAGATAGTGGATCTGGCGGCTGAAGAGCCTTTGCTAAGAATGTTGCAACAGGTCCAAGTTCCAAACTCTTGATTTGTAGGCAGAGCTCTTGTAAAGGTGTTCGGAGAATTTCAGGCAACTGATAATCAAGCATTGCATCATGAACAATTTTTGGATATAGCTTGTAACAAACTCCAGGTTGCACTCGACCAGCACGACCTCGTCTCTATAATTATTCATGCAATGAAATGCCGAAATCCCATTCAATTAATAATCTGACGAATTAGTCTAGTTGCAATTTTTAATATTGATGAGCTGAATCTCTTGGTAACTTGGACATTATAAAGTAAGTACCTGATGTGCTGAGGCCTTTGAAATCCATGATGGTAGTAGACAAGCCAATTTGTTTAGAGCATCATAACTAGTTTCTTTTGCCTTTCCACAGTCTATAACATACACAACATCGTCTATGGTGATACTGCTCTCTGCAATATTTGTCGCAACAACAATTTTTCTGCAGAAAAAATATAATTAAATTTAAGGAGAAACAGCACAAAATTTCCCAGCTTTTCATGGGTGAAACTGAATAACTAAAAGAACTTGTTAACTACACCTCTACCATCAGTTCACAAGCAAGATAACCAAAATCTATTGTCTTGTAATTTGCAAGATCGCTAGACTTGAAACTTGGCACTATATGCAACAGTCTATATTACAAAAGACACAAGCACAGCCATTGTTTCTTGTGATCGTAAACTTATTGACAGACTGAGACTGAAATCTGACAATAATTTCATCTTAGAAAGATGCTCACTAAAGTGCCCCTACGAACTAAACTCCCAGCTCATGTCTTGAAACGGCATACATCTCAGTCAAAACACATAAAATTCTTAAGCATATAACAAGAGATGTACTCAGACTTCACATCATTAGAAGCTGGACTGCAAGATGGAAAAGACAAGGAAGCTTGATTTCAAACACCCAAGACGAAAAATATAAGGAAGCTTGGTCTCAAACACCCAACTCCATTGTATTAATCCAGGCTCATGCTCCTCTATGAATGGAAGGGGTATCCCACAATTTAAGCAGTTGGCTTATGCAAGTTCACAGGGTTGTCTTATGCAATCTCACAACAATCATGAAGGCATTAGTTTGCACCCCTGTACAAATGTAAACACACATGCCAAGACACATAGACAAAGACTACATGATGGTTAGAGAACACTAACACAGGTGACCGGTGCCGATGTCTGACTCATTGCAATCAAAATGCAGCCACAAAGAGATGCTAAAGATTCAAACCGAGAAGGAAAAATTGAATAAAAGAAAAACATATCATGTCCGGATTCAAGTACAAGTAAAACTGAAATCTCATTTTTAGGTATAGACTTGTATTATGTAAGCCACTTACTGCATGTTAGGGGGAGGGCGATCGAATATTTCACGTTGATTTAGGGTGGGCATTGATCCATGCAAGGGAATGACTAGAAACTTGCTCTGGTCTCCTAGAAGTTTATTTGATTTAATCTTGTCAACCAGCTTCGAAATATCATCCCAACCTGTAAGAAACACAAGAATTGCTCCAGCAGCTTCATGGCGGCATATGTATTCAATTGTTGCCTCCACCTACAAAGAAGTTTTAACAGTAACTTAGTGTCAAAGAGAACAAAATTTAGCCAGAACAGGCTTTTAGGTTTTGTTTTAGGTGATATATGAATTATGCTGAAGAGATAACTGAAACTGCTAACTAAGAAGTAAAATGATCGTAGGCGGAATCTTTAAATATTAACAATAAGAAATGCAAAATGCATTAAGGAAGACCTGTAAAATCTCCTTTGGAAAGAAAGTACTTCCTTTACAAGGAATACACATATTACACAGGATAATCAGTTTCCGAAAAAACTAACCAGTCCCAAGTCAAGCTGTGACCCTGGCCAAGATTCAAGAGAAAGCCGTGTAGAAGCACTGTAGTTTTTGTAATGAGAATCAATGTCAGTGTCCTATAAAAAAGAAAAAGAAAACATTCAGTGAGACTACAGAACATTGTATTATAAATCCCTAAGCTGATCAAAGAGACATTTTCATCCATTTCTAGCAAGGAAGAGATGCAGCTCTATCTAACATTTATCCCAGTAGCCAAACTTTGGAGTTCTGCACATTATATGAAAAAGAAAAAGGAAAAGTGGGAAGGGAATCTTTCACACAATTGTCAAGGCAAAAGAACATTATGCTATCTGTTAAAAATCTACATAGAATCATAAAATATAGCTGTTCCAAAAAGGCAAATGAAACAGAGAAATACTTAAAACATTATGTATTCTTCAGAAAAAGCTAGGGATGGGGGCATCAGATTTATACTTCAAAGTTCAACATGCCTCAAATAATTCAGTTATAGGATCTTTCTTCAAATCTTGCTCTCTCCTTCTTCTTCTTCTTGAATTCCCATGAATATTTTCAGACTCTGATTGTATACTATAACGAGTTCTCTCCAACACATCTTCCAGAAATAATTCTTCCACAAGGAAAGTAAATCCCTGCAAAAATGCAGAGAATAGTAATAACCACTTAACCATGCCCTACCATGATTGATCCTTATTGAGAATCCCTTAAAAACCCAATGCAACAAATCAAACAATTGGAGTACCGGTATGTGAATAATTGGAGCGTTTCCAAAATAATCTGAGAACAAATTGGCATTGATGGTTGCGCTCATAAGAATAACACGTAAACCTGGACGCCGAGGAAGAAGATCACGTAAAATAATTAATAGAAAATCCTCATTCATGCCTCTCTCATGAATTTCATCCACTAACAAATGGCTCACACCAGTTAAATCTGGATCCTGTACCTGTTGTTTAAGAACCAAATAAATATTAAGTAAAAGTGCCAGCAGAAATCACCAGAAAGAGTCAAGTAACAGGCTCAAAATAGTTTCAGTGATGGACAAGTTTAACGTTTTGAGATTTCAGAACCAAAACATGAACCACTATTGAGTCGCATAGAGTCCAAATAAAGTTTCTCCAACTTGGTTACACGGTGAACATAGAAAAACATTTCGAGTGGAGTAGCTCCAAGGAGAATCAGAGGACAGCTAAAGCTACAAAATTTAGTACGAAAACTATTAAAAAAAAGAGCTAATGAAATCAACAAGAAAGAAACCCCAGGCCACAAGTGGAAGATGCAAAGTTAAGATCAGTTACCAGCCGCCGAAGTAATACACCTGTTGTGCAAAATAAAAGCCTGGTCTGAGCAGATTGCTTTGATTCCAAGCGTATTTGGTAACCAACAGTTTCACCAAGTATTTCTCCCCTTTCAGATGATATTCGAGCTGCTACAGATATGGCAGATATCCTACGGGGCTGTGTGCATATTATGCTGCAGTCAGCACCATGCATAGATGATATCTCCTCTTCTAATATGTACTGCGGAAGCTGTGTTGTTTTCCCACAACCTGTCTCTCCTGAGATCACCAATACCTGCATGACAAAAAGCAGGGATTGACCATATGTCTTAAGAACTGAAAAATAACATCATCAACAGGAAAAAAAATACTTGACTTGGTAATGTACTGTACAATCTATGGATACTGACATCAAAGTACCCAAAAGTTTATTAGAAAATATGAGAGACTGAGAGTGATAGTAGTTCCCCTTCATCTACCAAAGTTCAATCCAAATGGTTCCTGAGGAAGGAGGGACAGTGAGAGAGTGATTAAGTAGAAGTTTCACTTGAGTGTAAAACCTTCTTAGAAGGATAGCATACTATTGGCCAATTCTCCTCCAGGCAACATTTGCATGTGAAAAGCTCTGGACTAGCATCCAGTGCACAATACCTACTACAACTTCGTTTATTTTCTTCACCATTTTTGAAGGAAAACAAAATTTAATTAATATCTTAAGAGCATGAATTAAATGTCAGATTTCAGATCATAACCTACAGATGCACAACTGTTCCAATATAGCAGGTGTTGAGATATGAATGGAGTATGCTGCAAACCTGTGAAGTTAGGTGTTATCTGTTGAATTCATAATGCAGTTGAAAAAAAAATTGAATTAGGCTAAAAAATCCTGATCCAGGTCTTTGTGAAATTAACAATAAATAGACAGATAAAATAAAAGATGAGACGAGTTCCTAATGCTAACATCTAAGAATCACAGAACCACATTACCAAGCTGAAGTAAGCAAAGAGATGGAAACCTGATTTTTTGAAACAGCTTTCAAAAACTTGGCTTTCACTTTGAATGCAGGAAGCTTCTCTCTGAATTTCAGCATTTCCTTCACATCATCACTTGCCTGCAAACAATAAAACACATAAAAGAAGGTACATATAACAGCAATGTGGCATTTTACTTCTCCACTTATCACTATAAGGAGATGCCAATAGTATAGCAGACGAGGATTAGAATTTTAACCTTAAGTTTATCTTGTCTCTGTTTCAGTTCAACACTGAATTTCTCATTGTCGGAATCTTTTCCCAGGGTGGGAACAGGTTGTTTTACTTGTAAGCTCAGTGATGGTTGTTTGGGTCCTTGCCCAGGACCTCCTCCAGGATCATTTGAGGATTCTGCTCGCTGGGAGCTATCCAGAAGATTTCCAACTCTTCTTTCAATTTCCGTAGACATTCGGATCTGCACAGAGGTCTGAATGAGAAAGTGTTACAAAAATAATATAACTATTAACCACTTGTTTACCTCTTTCTGTGATGAACCATGTCGCTCATCAAGATCTGCCCTATAATTAGGCAGCGGAACTTTGCTGACCACAAGAGTCTTGCCTTTATTATATGCATGGCTACCTTTCCACGATTACAAAATCAGGGAAAAAGATGATTAGTCCAGTCTGAGAAACTAAAAACATACACAAGGAAGAACAACAAATTGAGTAATTGCAATTGCTGCTTACAAGTAGAGACCCAATTGATAAGCCATATCAGACAGAGTATCTTGGTCAGCACGATTGTAATTACACTTTACTATCATCTCCTGCTCCCCTCCATTTTTCATTCCCTCCATCTTATTCCACCATTCATCCTCATCAAGGACATCCATCTGGGCTCAATAACAAAAATTTCTAACTCTTAGCGTGCAACTGAATATATTCCAAATAAAGAGACATCACTCTAGATTTGAATCAACACACAACAAACACACACACACACACACACACACACACATTTAATTCTTCACACGTAGAGTCGTATTTTTTGTAAATCAACTCAAGAATTTGAAGTACAACATTTTCAATTCTCAAACAATTTTTTTTTTCCAATTCACATTTTTTAAAGAGTTTTCTACAACCAACCGGAAGTTTTACACTAACTAAAACATTTCTTAAAAGCATGATTACCAGTAAATTAACAGAAGAGCGACGATCACCATACCTCAGCTTGTTTCTGTCTCAAGCGCTCCGCTCGCCAAACTGGGTCCCACCAGCGCTGATCACCACGGCCTCCTCTTCCTCCGCCTCGGCCGCCACCACCGCCACGGCCGCGGGAGTTGCCTCCGCCACCGCCACCGCCACCTCGGCGGCCGCCTTGGAAGTTGGGACGGCGTGACATGGTGAGAGTTAAGATCCGTCGACGAACAGATAGACGTGTGGGCGTGAGTGTTGCTAGTAAATGTTTGGGAAACAAAGCAGTGAGAGTTTTGGTGGCGCAGTTAAGCAATGCACACATGGAGTAAACTATCGACTATCGAGTGCCCACTGCCCACTCACCAATTGATTATGTTTTTTTTTTAATAGCATAAATGTCTTTTACTTCTTTAGAAGTTATTTTATTGCAAATTATATATTAAAAGATCGTGTATAGTCATTTTGATTGGAATGTATAAGAATATATTATGTTGAGTTTGGCTGTATCCATTAAGAACGAAACGGGTCAGATCCGAACTCACACGCCCAACATTTCTTTTTCAATCCGATTGATCAATTCCTCCACCTGCCTTTTTCCTCTCCGTCGGCAACAGGAGAGCGATAGAGATCTGATCGGACTATTACTCTCCTCAGCCACCTACTGATCGAACTCCGGTGGCCAATGGATCCAACGACCACCCCGCTCGGCCGAATGCTACTGGATGAAATCACTCCAGTGGTCATGGTGCTCCGGACTCCTCTCGTCGAAGAAGCCTGCGCAAAGAACGGCCTCTCTTTCATTCAAATGCTCAGTCCCTTCTGCAGCTTTAATAACATCGACGGTTCTCTCTTTCTCGCTCTTTCTCTTCCTCTATCTTTTTAATTGTTTTGTACATGTGCTGTGGATTTGAAATGTGTTTGTGGTTTTTGCGGATTTTGTTTCGTTACTCAATGCAGTGCCTGTACGGACATCGAGTGATCAGCCTTACAGGCTCCAGAAATTCAAGTTGAGGTTATTTTACGAGTCAGATATTCGGCAGCCAAATCTGGAGGTAAATGTGTGGGGCTTTCCAACGAAGTGATGCTTTTGGTTTCTAGGCCACTGAAGTTTCTAAAACCATATAGACTTCTTTTTCTATTTCAGTGAAGCTCAACACTGCCTTTGGCTTCCTTGAATTGTTTGATGCTGTAAAGTAATCAGAACGATTATGACCCTATAAACTTGAGCTCAATTTTAGCTCTTTTAAGTGCTGATTTTGTGAATGGAAAAAAAAAAGTTGACTTTTACTATCACTGCTTCTAGTCTTAAGCTACGTGGGTGTAGTTTTGTTCAGATGCATTTTGACATTACTTTCTTTTTAGATGTAAATGAAAGTTGCTTTTCATTTTTGTGTTTTTAGATTTATGTGTTTCATGATGTTATTGGTTTAACTAGGTAGCAAAGGATCGATTGAGAAAGGTTATCACCCATGCTGGGGAAAAAGATGATTTTGAATTGTCTTTGGACCCACCTCCTCTTAGCAATATACTTGCTGGTAAGTTCTTCCCATATAATGAGAGATACATTCTCACCTTTGATGTCACATTATCTTTTGCATATTAATATTTAAAATTTTGCAATTTTTTTCAAATTTCAAGCAAAAAGCAATTTCTTGCTCTAATTTACTGGGTCAAGGTTTAGCTGCAATAGGCCAGCTTTGATCTATGGTCTTTTCCCTTTAACTGAGAAATCGATAGACATCCACTCTGACTAAAATTTAAATAATTATATCAAATTGAAATCATTAATTCTACTTTTGTATGTGGCTGAGGAAGTTACTAAGTGGCTGGCAGTCCCTTCTTAGAACCAAGATGTCTTGAGTTTTAAGTTGGATTCAAATGGGTGGGGTTGGGAAAGGAGAGGCTTACCCACTATTGCATAACTCAAATGAGTTGCCTATAAACAAGAAAGAAATGAAAATTTGTACTCTAATTTGAGTCAACATCTATTGTTAAGATTGATTTATATTGTGAAACTTTTTGAACATCATTACATCAGCTTGTAGTCTTCTGTTTTCTCCTTTCAGTTTGAGGAGTATGTGGACATTCGTATTTCTATTTACCTCTCTTGGATTATCAGTAGTATGGGGTGATATGTATAATGTGTGAGTTGGTGCAGGATCTGGATTGGATATTAGGCCTTCGTGGTTTGAATTTGTCAATAAGGAGCTCATAAATACAGTAGCCTTTTCAGATCATGAAGCTTTTGACCATCCTGTGGCATGTAAGCTTTCGAATTTGTTTAAAATACATGTGATTTTGTGGCTTGTTCCACTTCTTTGGGAGTTTGAGAGGTTCTGTCTAATTTATATATGAGGTTTCAAATATTTATTTCACGTCTAATATAGTTGGTTAGCAATGATTTGCAGGTCTTTTAGTTGTTTCTTCAAAGGATGAACAACCTATCAACAAATTTGTAGACCTTTTTAACTCTAACAAGTTGCCATCTCTTCTTAATGATGGTGCAATGGATCCCAAGATTTTGAAGCACTATTTATTAGTACATGACAATCAAGATGACCCCTCAGAAAAGTAAACATTCTTGTCCTTTATTCTTAAGTTTGAACTTCTTACTTACTTGTTATGGTCATTAACATAATGATAACTAGGTGAGGGTTTTTGTTATCTTTTTCTTTCCCTCATTACTTTGTATCGATAATCTTATTCAATGCTTGTTTCTGATGTCTGTTTTTCTATTCAAATAGTGCACTTCATTTGTTTCCTAAGGTCCAAAATGAGGTTTCTTGCTTTTTGAGGGACTTGTTATTGGCAAAATCTAGATCACTATTTACTTTTTACCAAAAGATGTGAAATAATGGAGAGAAACACCTGATTATGTATGGATATAAAGTGATGAGTATTAGTCCATTGTATGAAAGAGCCTTACAAAGGAGAGGTCATTGGAATAAAGCATTGTGTAGGAACATAACAAGTAAGAATAATTCAATAAGGAGATAGTGCATTTATTACATGTGAACAAAGAAAAGAAGATAAATATTAACTCACTTGGGTAATAGATGTAATAGAAATAAATGGGCTTAATATTGTTAGGTTGCTTGGTTTTGAACACGGGTACAAAGATTTAAGGAAAGGCGGTTGATATGACTCTCAGCAGTAGGATTAGTGTAAGAATTACTCTAAAAGATTGAAGAAATTCTCTTCAAGGTTTTTGATTGATTAGTAACAATGATAAGCTAACTAATTACATCAATAAGAAAGCCTTTTATAGGCATACTGTTAGGATCTTCAGGAGAGAGAGAGAGAGAATTATTCTAGAAGAAGTTAGTTATAACTGTATGTACCTAGGGGGTTAAAGGGGGAAATAGAAGTAGGGAAGGGGAGGAGAAAAGAGATAGAAGAAGAGTGACAGAAGGATTCAACCTTCTGAGGAGCAAATCTGCTCTGGTTAGTGAGGGAGGAGCAATTCTGCTCTGGTTAGGGAGAAGTAGTATACTATTCGGGAGTGGTATACACTTTACCGTTATATTGAAATAATATAGAGGAATTCCAGTATTAAAGCTCTGGAGTCCTAACATTGGTCCGACCTGCCGGATACCAATAGTGGGGAAGAAGATCCATTAGTTTTCGAAGGTTAGAGAAGTTAGAGCAACTGACCTTGTTGCCACCTAAGATGTCTGATAGAGTAGACGTGTTGGAATCCCGCATGGCAAACCTGGAAGCTGGAGTGGAGGAAATCCAATCTACCATGCGGATGGCTCTGGGGGAAATGCAGCGGGCGTTGTTGATGGAAATGAGCAAAATGATGGGAAAACGGCCAGAGGAAGGACAGGGGAGTGGAGAGGCCTCTGGGAGGGGGCAGGCGATGGCTGGAGAAAGGCGACAACCAACTCCGATGGAGCATTCCTCGGACACTATGGAAGAGTATCGGATGTCTGTCCGCAAAGTGGAGTTGCCTATGTTCGATGGTTCAGATCCAATAGGGTGGATTACGAGAGCAGAGATGTACTTTGAGGTTCATGATACCTCAGAAACAATCAAAATGAAGCTGGCTCTTCTGAGCATGGAAGGCTCAACTATACACTGGTTCAACCTACTACGAGAGACGGAAGCAGCTCTGGATTGGGAGAAATTTAAGAGGGCTTTGATTGACCGCTATGGAGGAAGGAAATTTGACAACCCATTTGAGGAGCTATCAGACTTGCGACAGACAGATTCGGTGGAGGAGTACATCGAAGCTTTTGAATTCATCTCATCGCAGGTGGGTCGCCTACCCGAGGATCAATATATGGGGTACTTCATGAGTGGTTTGAGGGCTGATATCCGTCGACGGGTGAGGACATTCGGGCCAGCGAACCGTTACCAGCTGATGAAGGTTGCCAGAGCAGTGGAGGAAGAAATCATCGGTGATGAGGGAGGGACCGAACACT
>JANKYF010000005.1:60554150-60569104 GCA_029829435.1 Erythroxylum hondense | reverse complement strand
CGGGAGTGGTATACACTTTACCGTTATATTGAAATAATATAGAGGAATTCCAGTATTAAAGCTCTGGAGTCCTAACACATACAAACCCTATGAATTAGTTTCCTAAAAGGAAATAACATTTTGAAATAAAAAAATCCCAAGTAGCTAAAATATGTGATCGACACTTGTCTAGTTTTGTTTCTGACGCTAGTGTCATTCTATAACTTCTTTCAAACACAAACACAATCAACACAGCAACACAGTACTGTGTAGGTGTCATGTTGGTTAATTCTCTAATGTTCTCTAATCTCTAGTAACTTTTGGCGCTTCATTTGAACTATTAGACCTTCAAACTGCTCTTCATGCCTCCTTTGTGTAGAAGCTAGCTTGAGTAGATGCTTAATTCCCATCATTTTGATACCAAATTCAAATACAACACTCGTAAACAGGATTAGTGTGATTCGATATTAATATGAATAGAACCAAGGATCATTTTATTGAAACAAATTTGGTTCAAGAACACAACCATGAAAGCACAAAGAATGATATGAATCGCAACTCTTAACAAATAGAAAGGATTGGTAGTGATAGGATTTTAGGGTTTGATTTTCACTAGTAAGCTAGATAAGATCGCATGTTTTTAGAGAACCTAAAACAAGAGGTACTCTAAAAGGTTGATGAAAAATCTCTCCAAAGTTTTCGATTAATCAATGACAATGATAAGCTAACTAATTACATCAATAAGAAAGTGTTTTATAGGCCTAAAAATCATAAGAACTAGTCTTAAAAAGTAATAATATTTTAAAATAACAAAACTTTTAAGCAACTAATCTACGTGAGTGACGCCTGTCTAGTTTTGTGTCTGACACTAGTTAACGTTCTGGAACTTCTTTCGGACACAAACACAACACTAACAGGTATCATATTTTGGAATACTAGTTCAACACAGTACCATATAGGTGCCTTGTTGCCTAATTCTCTAATATTTTCCAATCTCCATCAACTTTTGGCGCTTTACCTGAATTATTAGTAACCTTTCCAAGCCCCTCTTTATACCTTCCTTGTGTAGAAGCTCATGTAGATCAAGTAGATGCTTGATTTCTATCAGTGGTGACTTTAGAATTAGCAGTTTGATAGAAAAAGGTTTAAATTATGAATAGAACTAAGGAAAAATTTGTTTACTTGAGATTAGCATTGTTGGGTTTCCAAATCAGGGAATATAAGTGGTGACTTTAGAATTAGTAGTTTGATAGAACAAAGTTAAAGTTATGATGGTATAGAACTAAGGATAAATTTGTTTGCTTGAGATTAGCATTTTTGGGTTTCCAAATCAGGTAATATGTCTGTTAGAAAACTCTTTATATTCAATAATAATTGCCTCTCGTGATTATTAAGATCATTTGCCTCTTGCTGCAAATGCTTTTTCTCTTGGTATGACACAACTTCAACATCTACAATCACACAATGGAAGTCTATGCCTTCTTCTTTTGACTTGTTGTCAGGGAACCATTAACTTATTTTGATTTTTGGGGTCCTACAATTATGTATCATAACCTTGCTACCTTCATATTCTTCAGTTCTGTCAATTGTCTCTTGAATATATTCTCTAGCACTATCTTAGTTCACTGGACAATCATTTTTGTCATTTGCAGGGCAACACATCTTTTAACAGATATGAGAAATACATTTGGCTCAAATGACTGCAAACTACTTTGCATTAATTCTTCTCGGGAAGGGCAGATGGAACATCAGGATAGCCCATGGTCTCTCTATGTATGTTACTTTCAAGCATTCTTATTCACCATCTTGGAACGCATAATATCTTTTCTCCCTGTGCCATCATCATCATTATCATTATCATCATCAGCTTCTTCTTCTTCTTCTCTTCTTCGTCAGCTTCTTGTTCTTCTCCTCCCTTTCTCTTTGATTATATGGTTCATGTTACCTCTATGACAGATATCTGACTCTTCTCCTGGTGAACATCTTGGTCATTTCCTTAACATTGATGATATTAACGAGGTAAATTGTTTTTTCTGTTGTTAATTCCTCTTCTGAACTATATTTCTACTTTTTTGCATGTGATATTTATTTATTTTTATTGTACTGAGTTCATAAATCTGGGAACAGATAAAAGATCTGATGCAAGAAATATCAACCAAGCAAATTATTCCATACATGGAGCAAAAAGTTCGTGTGCTCAATCAACAGGTCATGATTTTAGGCACTTTATTATTTTCTATTTTTCCCGTTTTGAAATGTTTGCAATTGTCTTATATAATACGCTACTTGTCTTCCCTTTATATATATGCATATACATACAAACATACATAAATATATGCGTATCTGATTTTTTCTTCCATTGTTTTCATCTTTGCTTTTTCTCATTCTTGACCATGTTTAGATTTCTGCCACAAGGAAAGGTTTTCGAAACCAGATTAAAAACTTATGGTGGAGAAAAGGAAAAGATGAAACAGCAGATTCTCCCAGTGGCCCCACGTATGTTGCACCTTATGTCCTATGACTGTCAATATCGCAGCTTTTTACTTATTTTATTTTGTTTTTTTTTATAATTTAGGTTTTGCATTTACTGTTGAAGGTATACCTTTAGCTCTAATGAGTCCCAGATTAGAATCCTTGGGGATTATGCCTTTATGCTACGTGATTATGAACTTGCATTGTCAAACTACCGGCTTATTTCCACAGATTATAAGCTTGACAAAGCTTGGAAGCGTTATGCTGGTGTGCAGGTACCATCTGATCATTGAATTCTTTCTCTTAGATTCCATTAATTTGGTCTTTTTGATAATGATTCTATATCAATATGCTGGATTTTAGATATTAGAAGTAGCAGGTTTGGGGATCTAGTAGTCTCATATTATTAAATTTCTGTCTATACTATTTTGTTGTGACTAGCCATGTGATATGTGTTGAATTGAAGGCTAGGTTATCAGAGGTTTCATGTTTTTCAATAAATTTGTTCCATTTTAGTAGTGTGCACGACATCAATGTTTTATGGATATGCTTGAATGTTTGACTTTTCAGCTTTGTGTTATGTTGATTATATGTATTGTGGCATGTGAGAAATTCTTTACTTGAATTGTTATTTTGTTTCCTTATCTGTCTTATGTTTTTAGTTTCAGTTTTTTTTTTATGGTTTAGTATCTTACCTTGCCAATCATCTGGTCGAGAACATGCTTGATTTTTTAATTTATTCCTGCAGGAAATGATGGGGCTTGCTTACTTCATGTTGGATCAATCAAGAAAGGATGGAGAGTATTGCATGGAAAATGCATTCAATACTTACCTGGTATGTTTAGATTGTTCTTGCCATGTCCTGTGGATTCTATATTTCAGTTAGTCTGGATAATATGTTTAACCATGTTGAATATGGCATTCCTTTAGAAAATTGGAGCTGCTGGTCAGCAAAATGCTACACGCTGTGGTCTTTGGTGGATTGAAATGCTAAAGACAAGAGATCAGTATAAAGAAGCTGCCACTGTTTACTTCCGTATTTGCAATGAGGTGATGCCTATGCTATCTTGCAACCTGAAAGTGGTCAACAGTACATTGTTTTCTGTTGCTGACAGGTTTCTTCTTGTAGGAACCGTTGCATTCAGCTGTTATGCTTGAGCAGGCATCTTATTGCTACTTGTTGTCCCAACCTCCCATGCTACACAAGTACGGATTTCATCTTGTTCTCTCAGGAGATCTATATAGGAAATGTGATCAGGTACCCAACGTAGTTCAAGTTTCTTTCTATAATTATTATACAATTGTTTTTTTCCTGAAAAATTTCCTTTGTCCTAGATTAAACATGCAATTCGCACATATAGAAGTGCAACTTCTGTTTATAAGGGAACCACATGGAGCTACATCAAGGATCATGTTCATTTCCATATAGGACAGTGAGTTATTTCAACCTGATTCGACTGGAGATTGCCTGATGATTTTTGAAAACACTTTGCATTTTAAATGTTTCTGAACCCAAAAAAAAAAAATTGGTGCAGGTGGTATGGTATACTTGGGATGTATGATGTTGCTGTGAAACATATGTTGGAAGTCCTTGCTTGTACGCATCAATCAAAGACAACACAGGAATTATTCCTAAGAGACTTTCTCCAAATTGTGCAGGTGACTTAGTTCTAACTGTTTCCATTCTTGCTTCTTGGATATTTTAAAATAAACTCCAAATTCATATTTCCTGAACTTTCAATTTAACTCTTTTTTCTTTTTCAATTTGAACTTGGCATTTGAATGTGATCTTAACCATTGCACATCTGCCAACTTATGGTTAGCACTTTGTATCTTCAGATAAGAGCTCAATTATCGTTTAATTAGCTCATACTAGGAAAATGCAAGACTTGGATGTTTCATTTCCAGGCTCTAATTCATAAGTGGGTAAAGTACGATTGAAGTCTTCGTAGCTTCTTGTTTCTAGCAAAACTTCTCTGGATTTAGGTTCAAAGATTCATGTTATTCGATAATTAGCATATAGATCTATTGGATAGTATTTTATTATGTGATATTGCAAAATTGTGAGTGTGATGGCATAATTGAAAGTCAGGTCTTAGTACTAATCTCGTTTTCCAAAATTGGACAAAAATAATTTTAATTGCTAAGGGAATATAGAAAAATGGATGCAATTTGCCTATAATCAAATTGGAGGATTCTCTAAAACTAAATTCGTACTACATCAAATTTTTATTGACAATATTAAAACTATAGGTCTTAATATGTTTGTATATGTACCAGAGTATTCGTCTATGCCAACTTTTCCTTGATATATTGTGTGAAACGTTTTAGAAGTGTATCTGTGATCCATGCTGAACAATACATCATAAAATCTTTTCAGACTACTATAGCTTTACAGAAAGCCAATATATATTGTACTAAATACAAGATATTGTAGTCAACTCAAGACTTAAAACTTATCAGATGAGCTTTGAGGGTGGATTCATATCTCAACTTAACAATAACCTTTGAGGTATATTAGATAGTGGACAATTTTTTCTGGTTTGAGCCAAAGGATTGTCTACAGGTTTGAGGAGATCTCCTTTGTTGTGATTTACTCCTTCTTCACTGAATGAGTTCTTAGGGTAGATACAGAGAACTTTTTCCAAATATTTGTTCTTTTATAATTGATAAACTGCACACAAGTCCACTCCAAAATGCACCTAAAGCCTAAAGCTGAGGATGATTGCTCAAGTCTTACAAAGAATATTAGGCTCTTAGTCATAGGCAACGTGGGATATTAACACACTTAACACAAGTTTATGAGTTGCCTGTTCTTGATAGGAAGACCATGGTGCAAGTTTATCAAGGACTTGCTGGGAGCTTCAAGTCTTCATTCCCACATTTTATGTGCTCCTAGATCATGGACATTGCTATTATTCTTAGTCCAGATGGTGAGCTATGTCATCCTTCACATCATCACTAGCAAAAGCATTGTTAGCCTTGGAATCGGAGAGTTCCAATGTTATAGTCCTGGGTTACGGAGTGAGTTATGGGTCGGCTAGTGTGTCTAGACTCACTGGGGTTAACAGGTTCTAGGGGATTACATGATGGTAACGACGCCTATGGTGTTAGTTTGAGTGTTGAAGGAACTGAGAACTTTCTTGAGTTTAGAAGTACCCAAGAGGGGTTGTTATGGAATTCTTGAATACCTTCTTTATTAGCTGAAACCCCTTAAATACAAACTAACTCCCTAACTAGAAAAGGAAATGGAAAGTGGAGCCTTATAAGGCTAATTAGGCTTTTGCTCTTAGTTGATGTTGGATATAAACAAACTTAAGAATAATTATGCTTTCTGATGTAGGAACGAAAATTTGGTGATTTTCTACCAAGACCAAGCATGGAAAGAAATGTTCTTTTCTTTTTTGCATTAGATTTTTTTACTGGAACCATATATACAGACCCAATTCTTATCATTTTATAACTAACTCATGTTTTTAATTTAGTTTCACATCATTCATCAGCATGAACAAGGAAATTTGTCTTCTTCCTTTCTGGTTACATCTTTTCTAAAATCAAGTTTATTGTGCCTGGAAAATGCAGAATACGGGGAAAATGTTTGAAGTATTGGGACTTCAGTTACCTGTTATCAAAACCTCGTCGCTTAAGGTTATTTATGAAGATCATCGAACATATGCATCGGCTACAGCAGTAAGTTGAATTTAATCTTATGTTTTTGTTTAGTTGCAATTCAAACTATGGGAATTGTATGAACAAGTGCTCTCTCTGTTTGTCTTTTACTTTTTTTGTGTTCATACATTAAGGCAGCTTCAGATTCCATTAGGTTAATTGACAACAGTAAATGTTATTGCATTTTCTTAGGAGGCAATGCCGTAAATTATTGGTTCAATTTCTTATGGTTGACATATGCATTTTTTATTAAGAAATAGCGCGAATGTCATCTGATGATGCGAATGGAAGCAAAACAATAGATGTGATTGCATTATCTTAGGAGGGAATGCAGTAAATTATTGGCTCAATTTCTTATGGTTGGACATATGCACTTTTTGTTAAGAAATAACGTGAATGTCATCTGGTGATGTGAATGGAAGCAAAGTAGTAACAAGTTCTGTACCATCATGTAATTTTCCTTTTGCAAAGCCATATGCTTTACACTTATGTTGTCAGTACTAATTACCAATTCTTTAATGAAATACTCCAGGAAAAATTCTTTAGATATGAGTTGTAGCTGATAGTAAGTTTCCTTCCAACTTTGCAGGCTAGTGTTACAGAAAGCTTTTGGCATTCATTGGAGGAGGATATAGTTCCATCATTGCCTGCATCGAGGACTAACTGGTTGGAAGTACAATCAAAGCTTCTACCAAAATTGTATAAAGAATCCAACATTTGTGTGGCTGGCGGTAAGTACATTGCATGCAACGTTGTGCAATGTGTGTAAGATAGTTATTAGTTATTCTTAATCTCTATTACACGAGGTGTAGATCCCTTTGGAAGAGAGGAACTTTGTGATAATGAGCACTCGTATTTATGTTTTTTCATGGGTATCTGCAGAAGCGATTAAGGTTGATATTGAATTTGAGAACCCCCTGAAAATACCCATTTCAATTTCTGGCGTTTCTCTGGTATGTGAGCATTCTGCAAGTTTAGATGCAGTAAAACTCAGTGAGTATAATCGAGTCTCTGTAGATGTTTGTTTAATGTTTTGTGGTGTATTTAGTTGGCAAAGTTCTTGATAGATTTTTGTGACAATGATGCAGATGCAAACGATCCTACTGAACCTTTGGAAGATGTAGATAAAAAGTTGGGGTATGTGTTCGAATATTCATCATATCTTTCCTGTAGACTTTCTTTTTATGTGGGATTCTCTTTTTATTTGTTTCTGTTTCTTTTTATCTACATTCAATCATTAAATTTATGTTTTGCTTTATGCCTTGTAGGGAAACCAGCTCCAGCATTTCTCAATTTACTTGTTCAGAGGTCAACTTGTCATTGGGAGGGGGTCAAAGCAATTTGGTGGGTCCCTGGAACAGATTAGTTGAGAGACTTTTTCCTGTTTGACGGAGTTAAGAGTTTTTTTATTAGGTTTTACATGTAGGTTACCATTGTGATAAATCTTAGCATGAAAGTGAATTAACTGAGTAGTGTGATACTTGGTCCTTTTGTTGCTAATTTTGTCGCCCAAATTATCATGCATATGTTTACCTCCATCTGGTATTTTATGTCATTCCTAGTTGCATTTGGCTCGGATAAAATAAAAATGCTGTACTTGTTCTGTACATGTGAAACGATGGAAATCTAGTATAAAAATATCTGCTGGTTTATACTTTCAACCTTTATTCATTGAGATTTAGATTAAGACACTCCAAAGATTGGTTAACATGTACGAGTTCATTAATCAGGTGCTTGCTCGTAATTCTTTGATAAAAGTATTAAAAAAGTGATTGCTCTGTTGTTTGAGCTGTGTAAAAAGGCATTGATTTTGATAATACATGATCACGTATGCTTGAATCTGTGAATTCCTCTGATCTCTCCTTTCCATTTGTTGGAAAGAAGTAATAGAAGTGAATCCTTTGTGTTAAGTAACCAGAAAATCTGTTAAAACCAGTTTGCATTCGGAAAAGTTAGTGATAGTTGACATATCATGCTTTCATGAACCTTAGCGAAATAACTTATTGGTAAGCAATCCGTTACTTACCTCCTTGTCATGATTTGTGTCTGTTTACATCTACTTTCTTTTGAGTTCTGGGCATTAACAATCTCATTTTCATTTTCAGGTCCAACTGTCAGTTACTCCAAAAATTGAAGGCATTCTGAACATTGTTGGTGTTAGATGGAAGTTGTCGAGTTCTGTGGTCGGTTTGTACAACTTTGACGGCAATGTGAAGAAGAAAAGTTCCAAAGGAAGGAGAAAAACTAAGGTTTCATCTGATGGTGACCTGAAGTTTGTAGTGATCAAGGTGGGTTATGATTCTTCTTCCCCTTATCCTTTTCGCTTCCCCAAACAAATTGAACTATGAAAAAATTGCCCTAATTCAATATAGACTCAGTTGGAGGAATTTCTTCTTAGTCTACATTCATTCCTGTCCAGAGTCTACCCAAGCTTGAAGGCTTGATATCTGCTCTACCCGAAAAGCTATATGCAGGAAATTTACGTCATCTTGTTTTGGAGTTGAAAAACCAGTCAGAGATTTCTGTCAAGGTATTCTTTTTCTCCCTCCCAGTGCCTTGCTCTCTCTGTCAATTTTCTGGATGTCCTAGTGACCCTTAATTTTGGGTAACATGCATTTATCTCCCAACTAGGTGTTGCGCAATCTCTCAATTGCTAAGAATCATACCAGAGTTGCCTTTTAGGCAGCTGTTCTGATGATTTGAGTGCTCTACTGTTGATTTAACAGTCTAAGTGAAAAGGTTGTCAAAGCATTATCCTGGCATATCTATAAGTTAGTTTGCCTATTTGTGTGTATGTGAGATGCATTGGTGAACATTTCTGAATTATGATATTCATGGCAGAATCTGAAGATAAAGGTCAGTCAACCTAGATTTCTTAGTGTTGGGCGCCAAGAAGATTTGAATGTAGACATTCCTTCTTCCCTAGAAAAGAAGGGAAATATTGAACAAACGGGTGTAAGCACTAATCAGAAGAATGTTTCTCATGGTGTTTTCCATTTTCCAGAGGTCAGTGCTGCAAGCCACCTGTGTTTTTGCATTTTTCCTTTCCTATGGGTGGGAGGAGGGCCATATGGGGTGGGAAGCGGGTATTATATCCTGCCATTTTCTCTCTTAAGATTACCTCTGCAATGAATATCAGGACGTATCAATACAAGCGGGAGCACCCTTTTCATGGCCTCTTTGGTTTCGAGCTGCGGTCCCTGGAAACTTTTCTTTGCACATGGTTATATACTATGAGATGGGAGATGCATCAAGTGGCATGAAATACCGTACTCTACGTATGCATTATAATCTTCAGGTATGCAATTGAGTATCTGCATGAATATTCTTGGGTTTTTTCTTCATTTGCTTAATAGGAAGCGTGGGCTCAGATCAAACTTCTGGAGTATAATCCACAAAAATCAATTAATTTACTGGAATGTAGGTAGATGCTATCCTGAATAAATCTGGCATATATCCTTGGTGCTGTGTCTATGGCAGCATTAGATTTCTCCTATATAAATCTTGTGAGATTGATGCACTTAGTATTCTTGTTCACTCTTGTTATCAAGAATTACATTGATGCATACTATCCTTGATCTGTGGAACTGTAAGAAGATATTTGTTGGATGATGTCATATTTAATTCAACCAATTTCACTTACAAAAATCACCATGCGCTAAAATTATTATTTGATAGGTGTTACCATCAGTGGACGTATCATTTAGGATTGGTCCTTGCCCATCAAGATTGCACGACTTCCTTGTCCACATGGACATTGTCAATAAAACAAGCTCCGAGAGTTTCCAACTTAATCAGTTGTCATCTGTTGGACACCAATGGGAAATTTCACTACTTCAACCTGTCGAAACAATCTTCCCATCACAATCTTTGATTCCTGGCCAGGCATTATCATGTTTCTTTATGCTCAAGGTTGGTATAAGAACTTGCACTCCCAAATTAGCATTGCTCAGTTTGTTGGTTGATGCACTACCCTTCCCTACTGTTATAGTTAAAAGTGAAGACCCCATACTGTTTGATGCTTTGACGTGTTTCATCAATTTTATTATTATGCTCTGCCATGAATAGAGCTAAATTTCCAATTTCACAATTCCTACCCCCTAGATGTATTTGTTCTGCTTTTTGCTACATGTGTTGATGTGCGGGACTTCATGTCATTTGATCATGTAATAAATGGCTTAGAATACTGGCAGTTTTATGCAATAATTTGATCTATAATTTCCTATTTTGCTTAAACTAAACTGATAATACCTTGTATTATTCTGGTAGAGTTGTCAAAAGTCATTAGCAACTGAAGAAAATCTCTCTTCTGGTTCTGCTCTCCCTGGACATGATGTAAGGCTGGTTTCTGAGAGTAGCAATGCAGTGCTTTTTGATATATCTTGCTCACCTTTGGCTGATTTCCATGCTTGTGAAAGATTGCAGAACGGAATGTCTATTCAGGTCAGTAATGTGATGTGATCAGTGTCCTTGTTGGCTTTTGTTATTGCCTTCACACTGTCATTTTGACACCACCAACATCACTGTATTGGTCAATTTCCTGCAAACTTTAAATCATCGTTAACTGTGAAATCCCAATTTAAAACTTGCATGTATGCGTCTTATTTGTTGGCGAACTTATTTATGAAAAGTTGGTGGTTTGTCATTTGTTGTAATTGAATTATACTTTTATGTTTTTCATTTACTTGGTATTCTGCTGTTCTGGAGGCTATTTTAGCTTATAGTTTTTGCGTGTATCAGGATGCTTCAGATAAAGTGGACTTCATTTTGATATCTCGACAGTTGAAAGGTGAAAGTGAGCATGGAATATCAGAACCACCTCATCTCTTTTCCCATCACGCATGTCACTGCAGGTACGATTTGTAAAAGCATTAGCATTGGAGTACTATTCTGTATTCCATCTTTTTGTTGACCTAAAGTTGTTTGTCTTCAGTACTGCAAGAACAAGCCCGATATCATGGGTAATAGATGGTCCTCGTCACAGACAACATGACTTTTCTTCATCATTCTGTGAAATAAACTTAAGGATGACAATTTACAACTCATCTCATAGCATTGCATCTGTGACCATGAATAGCACTGATTCTGCTGCTGAAAATGGTGAATCGAGTGATACCAGTGCAGTTATTTCTGGAAGCCAAGCAGGGTGGTATGATGTGTCTCCGGTGGATGGCATCAAGGTCACTTCCGATGGTCTCGGACGAACTGGAGACCCAGTCTCACCAGAAAGTGTCTCTCCATTCATATGGTGTAGCTCAAGCTCTGTAAGGAGGCAACTTGAGCCAATGTCATCGACTGAAGTTCCTCTTAAGATTTGCGTATTCTCCCCTGGTACATATGATCTATCAAACTATGTTCTGAATTGGAATATTCAGCCAATTAACAGTAGTCAAGAAGATTCGTACAAAAGACATTCTTCAGGGAGAAGCCCAGGATATCCATATTATGTCACTGTCCTCCAATCTGATTGAGATTCTTACTTGCCAGCCTTCCTGCCACACGTCAGATAAGTTTGTCTAGACTGTGGTACATTTTGTAACTTAAGCTTGTAAAGCATTTTTAAATGTATTTGTTATTTTCCTTTAGAAGAATAGGAATGAAGAAAAGGCCTTAGTGAAGTAAGAAACAAACTCCATTACTATTTTTATCCATGGAAGAATAATAGGGAAAAAAAGAAAAGTGAATTAGATCACTGACCATGTTTTTGTGATGGAAATATTTTAACCATTCCTTGCCAAATTTGAGTTGTTTTCTTCATATGCCTCTTGATTACTAAACGAACAGAGACAATTGTGTTCAATGTTAGTTAAGTTGATACTTCCTTTAGTTGTATATTATCTGTTCCAACTTTTTTTTTTTTTTTGGTGTTCCTAGATGTCAATATATATTCCAAAATTGCCACAATGTGATCTTAAAACCTTGAATGTCTAAGTGCCGAGATTTGTTTCTTTGATGAGGCCTCACGTTCGAAGAAAGAAAATCATATATTTTGGTTTTGCCTTCCATGATCAGAAATTTCCTTGCAGAATCCACTAACGTGATTAACAACGTTGCTATTTGAAAAACGTATCATTCTTGATTACTTACACGGTTTCTGGTATGCGAGTCACCTCATCATCTATTTAACAATCATTCATTAAGATATCAATTTTATTGTTCATACTTGATCTACATCCGTGAAGGGGGCTCTAAAATCACATTGACCAAGCTTTTTCTATAAATGATTGGTTTAACAAAGAGCTCCTAGTTTATGCCTCCAATGGAAAACGCAACTCTACTAACTAGTCAGTTAATTCTTACGCTTTCCTTTTCTTTTCAATTAATGCATGCAATTGGGTTGAGGGCAAGTTGCGTGGTAGTTAAGATTCAATTCACAAGTCATTATATTATATGTAAATTCACCTCAACGCTGGGAATTGGGCGAGAAACATTTTGAGCTGCACAAGTAAGATCTTTGCATGAGTAGGAGGTTCTTTATATTATGACTACCATTCCAAAATGTCTTTTGAATAGAAGTAGAGGATCGAGCCGGAGCAGAAGTAACATGCATGTGTAGAGAGTTGAGAAGGAAGACTAGGAATACGCTTGTCATTTATAGTAAGAGAAATGATAGAATTTAAGAGTGGAAGAAGAAGATAAGGACGATAGTAATGTTTACCATCATCATCATCAATATCTATCTAAGGCGTGGATCTGGAAAGGTCTCGTAATATTCAATAGATTCACATGCAATGCATTATGACAATATTACAAAATTATAAATAGATGTGTGTACATATACAAACAAATAGAATAAGTGAATAATTAAATCAAATAAATATAAAAGGTAATAAAATAACTAATTGCAAAATTGCAAAAAATACAGAAATATAAAATTATAAAAAAATAGAGAAACAATTAAAAAAAATATAGATAAGGCAATACAAAATAACGTATGTACGTCGACGCTCTTCCACTTTCCTTAATGCCGTCACTTTCGACAATGTCACAAGTTCCTCTTTCTCTCTGTCGGATGACGAGTTCCATTGTTTGATCTATTGCATTTTGGATTAGATTATCTTCTGTGTTCAAGCTTGTCCCTTTCTTACCCCAAGTTGTCGGTGCCCTTGAAACTTTTTTTCGTCCCTCTTATTTGTTATTTCTTGTTTTCCCCGAGCTTTGGTTTTTCTCTAATTAGTTTTTGAAATGTTGTCTTTTAACTTGGAAACTTTAATATTTTCTTACCTGCTCGGAAGCTAAAACCCATTTCTCCTGAAGAAGCAAAGCTTCAACTTTCGTGTCTTGTGCATTTTTTCTTATTATAGCCCATTCAATGTTGGGAAAAAATGGGTCCAACTGGGAGACAATTGAGTTGTACAGTTACCTGATTTCTTACTATAACTTCTCTGGCTCTTTAATTTTCCAACTTTTTTATAATGCTTGTGTTAATCAGAAGGTTTTCTAGTTGCTTGTTTGTTTGGATGCTCAAATCTGGGACTCGGTGTGGGGTGGAAAGTAGATTGCTTTTTGAGGTTTAGGTTGGTGGTTATGCGGGGTTGGGTGGGTTCTTGAGGGTTTGATGATTTTAAAGGATATGGTGTGTTTGGGGTTTTTGACTGGGGCTCAGTTGAGGGATAATATTTGTAAGAGTTTGTTGAGGGCGGCTAGGGTTAGGGAGGCTGTGGAGCTGGATATGACATTTTGTTGTTGTTTTGAGGATAACAAGGTTGGGAGTGCTAAGAAAGTTGTGGAATATCTGGATTCTGTGATCCATAATTGGACAGACTAAGAATAGCCTTCCAACAAAGGTTGTTTAAGGTTTCTATTAGTCTTCTGCTTCTAACACGCCTATTCCTAATGAGGTACACACACACGCGCGCGCACACACACACTAAGGTTCACAATCTGGGTAGGTTTTGCTAGGAATAAGCTTGATTTGCAAAAGCTACGACCTTCTTTGGTTCTATGGTTTCTGGTTTTTAGGATTAGCTTATTGTTTATCTCTATCTAGGACCGCTTCTGTGATTATATGCTATATTAACTTGTCATTAATAAGTTGTTATTGTACAATAAACTTTTTGAGAAAATATCCAAAAAAGAGGTTCTAGATCTAAGTCGCAGGCCCTCAATACCTCTACTTTGGTCATCGATAAGGATGGGATCGCCGAGCATTCCCGTCAGGTGAAGTTCTCCTATTCATGTTGTTTATATATTTTGAAGGACTTCGGTGCTTGGATTGTTATTTGGACTCTCATACCTTTTCAATATTTACAACAAACTGGTTAGTTTTTCTTTTCCTCTTTTGGTGAAAAAAAATTCAAACCTTATTTGTTGTTGTTGATTATAAAATGTTAGAACGTAAAGTGAGCTGGTTGCAGTTTTTATTGTTTTAATATTAATATTAGTATTCAACACGTAAGTTTTTCTATGTTGCTCTCCCTCTTTCTTGACACTCTCACTCTCTCTTCCTTCTCTGCAGCCTCCTCGTTTCGGGTATAGTTCTTAATTAATTAGTCTCTTTTGCTTTGGTTTTTTTGGGTTTTGTTGAGTTTTGTTGGGTTTTATAAAATTTATGTTCTTTATGACTTTTTTGCTTTTGATATTAGCTTCTTTGTTTGATTTAGTGTTTAATGCTTTCTGTGTTTTATTAGATTGATCTCTTTGTATAAGATATTGTTAGGTTTATGTCAAGATTGAATTTTTATGCTTAATGATCGTATGGTTTTGGACGTTTTGGGTTTCTACATATTCTTTTTTTCTCTGGGTTTTCGTATTTTGTATGATTCAAAGTCGAGTTCTTTGATACTTTATTACTCTCTTATCATCTGGGTATTGATGCTTTTCTAAAGATAAAG
>JANKYF010000005.1:60528560-60539425 GCA_029829435.1 Erythroxylum hondense | reverse complement strand
TTAAATATGAGATATTTAATAAATAAGGATCAATATGAAATATTGGATCTTATTTGGGTATAATCAGTATTTAATTAGAATTATTTGTAATTCTAACTAAAGTTTAATTGAAATTAAAATTTAATTTCAATTAAATTACTAAAATGTCCAAAACTTATTATAAATAAACTTAAGTTTTGTGGAGTTAACAGTTCTTACTTAATCCTTTTTGTAAGTGTTATAGAGTCCTCTCAACCTATTATATGGATACTGTTAGGGGCTAGGCACTTTTACGACTATGGTGGTTGGTATGATAGGTTTCAAAAATTGTTCGTGGAATAAGACAAGAAAATGATCAAGTTTCGAAATAAGGTAAGAATTAAGATTTATGTTTTAATTTATGTATTAATCAGTTTGTAGAATTAAAGTGATCTTGATTTTCAGAAAATAAAAATATGAAACAGTTTTGTGATTATTCCGCTGTAGTCGGGATTGGATTTCGTCTCGATTTCCTATCATAGACAATTGAGTAACCTTTGACAAATTTATTGGAAAAATGCTTTTGTGTGGAATGAGCATGCCACTAAAGCATTCTTAGCATTAAAAGAAGCTTTGACAACAACTCATGTATTAGCTATACAGCTTCAACAACTCCGGTGCTTGTGGAGAAGGCATTGGAATTGTTCATATACAAAACTCACACCCATTAGCTTTTGTTAGTAAGAAATTCTCAAAGCGTTACAAACCTCTGTGAAAGAATTCCTAGCACTAGTTGTGGCCATTAAACGCTGGTTAGATTATTTGACAGCAAAGGAAGGCATTTAATGATTAAGACAAATGATTACAGCCTGAAATATCTTATGGATCAAAAGATAACCGCACCATTCCAACAGACTTGGCTTCCGAATCTCATTGGATTTGATTTCTCAATCCGGGCAGCGATAACTCAGCTGTTGATGCATTATCGGGTGTCAATAGCTCTGAATTATTCACTCTTTCAGTTTCACAAATACAAACGAATCTGTTTCAAGAAATTCAGCAGAGTCGGAAGGAGGATGACCGGATGAGGTAATTCAAGGAATCTCTAAACAATTGGGTAAAGGGGAATCCAAGGTTTTAACTTATACTTGAACAACGGATACTAGCATGAGGTGGACTGATTGGTAGTAAGCAATTCATTACCTTTGAAACAAAAGCTCATTGAGTTATAAAATGGACATGATTTATTAATAATCATGGGATTATGAATAACTATATCTTTTTTTTTTTTTGTTGCCCACGAGGTATCTTAAGAGGGTTTCAATTATGGGAAGACATCTTTAAGCCATTCATTCCTAGACTAATCCCCGTTAGTCGGGTAGGTCCCTTGCGGGAGGCAAAGCTCTGACTTTAAGTTTTAAACGGCTACATATATGATGACGATTCGAACTCGTGATCTCACTTAAATCAAGAGAGCCCTTTACCAACTCACCTGCGTCATGAGATTAATAACTATACTTTTATATCATAGAAGTGCTCCAGAAACCCATCCATTTGGAACCTTATACAGAAGGGGTTTGACTAGTAATTCCAAATCATCACAACCAACTTTGCTTAAAAGGTTGGGTGTTTTGAAATAGACGACTAATTTCCCACGACATGGCAGTAAAGCCAAACGCGTTTCCAATACATATCCATTTCAGCTGACCCCTTCCGTCTCTTCTACCTCTAGGATGTTTCCATGCACCACGATCCCTTAAATGAAAAAGTCAATATCAACTGCTTGTTTCATCTCTTTCCCTCCCCATCTTCTTTATAACGCAAGCAATAGAAGAGTTAGTTGAACCAAAGTCACCTCCGTCTAACCTATTTCACCATTCCTACCCCCATCTCTTTTGTGAATCAAAATCTCATCTTTCCGGTTGTTAGAAGATGAATGATCTATTCTCACGTTCTTTCTCTCGCTTCCGCAGCGAGGAAGCCTCCCCGGACCGCAGCCACCATGTGATCCAGATGTCAGAGACCGCTCCGTCCACCGGCGGAGTCAACCTGGACAAGTTCTTCGAGGACGTGGAAACGGTCAAAGACGAGCTCCGAGAGCTTGAGAGGATTAACCAAAACCTTCAGTCGTCTCACGAGCAAAGCAAAACACTCCACCATGCCAAAGCTGTCAAGGAATTACGTTCTCGTATGGACGCTGATGTGGCCTCGGCGTTGAAGAAAGCTAAGTTCATCAAGGTCCGCCTGGAGGCTCTGGACCGTTCTAATGCTGCCAACCGGAACGTGCCAGGTTGTGGACCTGGGTCGTCGTCGGATCGAACCAGGACATCAGTGGTCAATGGTTTGAGGAAGAAGTTGAAGGATTCTATGGAGAGTTTTAACTCCTTGAGAGAGACAATATCTGGAGAGTATAGGGAGACAGTTCAGAGGAGATATTTCACCGTCACCGGAGAGAATCCTGATGAGAAGACTCTCGATCGCTTGATCTCTACAGGTTCGTTGATTAATTCTCACCGGTCATGAAGTTGAGTTTGCTTTTGGGGTTTAATTTGATTATTTAGATAGTTTAATTAGAAATTTTGAAGGGGAACTGAATCGGGGTCAACGTTAGATCGCAAATAATTTTTAGTTATTTGAGGGGGAAAATAAAAGTGAAGAACTGCAAATGGGGATTCCGATTTCAATGCCTTAAGGAATTCTTGGGATTTGCAGTTCAAAAGACTGCAACTTTGGAAAATTTTGGGATTTGTTTGATAAATTATTGAGAGTGGTTATTAATATGTGCAGGTGAAAGTGAGACTTTTCTGCAGAAAGCAATCCAAGAGCAGGGCAGGGGCAGGATTTTGGATACAATTAATGAGATTCAAGAAAGACATGATGCTGTGAAAGAGATGGAGAAGAATCTAAAGGAGCTGCATCAAGTGTTTTTGGACATGGCTGTGTTGGTGCAAGCTCAAGGTGAACAACTGGATGACATTGAAAGCAACATGCAGCGAGCTAGTTCATTTGTCAGAGGCGGGACTGAGCGTTTGCAGACTGCTAGAAAGTATCAGAAAAATACCCGGAAGTGGACTTGCTATGCAATTATCATTTTGCTGGTGATCATCTTATTTGTTGTGCTATTTACTGTTAAGCCGTGGCAAAACAATGGTGGCGGTGGCGGTGGCGGTGGCGGTCAGCCGGCTGCCTCTCAACCCCCTCCACCACCTGCCCAACCTTCCCCACCAACCTAGAATTAATGGGTTTGTAGGCTTATATATTTACCGTACAAGAATGCAAATCAGTTTTGCTTATAGTGAGTTTGATGGCTGAGCATTTGCTTTTCTTGACTGATTCTTTGTTATTAAGAGCTGAGTTTTAAGGCATGTAAGAGTTGGATATAGTTTTATAGTAATTCATGGAGATGAGAGCTTTCCGTGTTTATGTATGTTAATATATGTCCAGAGGAAAGCAGGTAAAATGGCATTTGGTGTGATCCCCCTCCAATGTAAGCACAATCATGCAACTAATGTTCTTAATTCTTTTCTTTAATTCCGTCCCAGCGAAATGCTTACACACACATTGTTTCTGCAAATCATGTCCCTACATGCATATTAATAAGTTTCAGAAGGACACATGGTTGACGTCCAAGTTGCAGATGCCTCGTTGGCCCTGTCCCTGCTGATGCATGTTTGGATGTATTTGGCTTTAAGTTTCCTTCAACAAAGGTGGCTTCCAGCGGCTACACTTGGCAATTTGGAGCATAAAGAAAACAAATGAAGGATAAATTATTGGAGTCACATTACTCCAATTTGAAGTTCCGTAACTTGGAAAACTCTAAACATGCAAGTTTTGCAGGTTAAGTCTTGTTTTACCATTTAATTCTACTCAAAACAGAGAAAACCAGCAGAATCCATACTTGTGCATCGTGATTTGGCAAATTTCTGCAGAAAAATAAAACCATTCAATCAATCGCAAGTTATTCATCCTGAGTGGGTAAATGATAACGACACTCCCTTAAATAACAATTAATACTTTCAAGATATGAGCAGCCTTTCATTGAAGCAGTCAAACCATGAAGATAGAAAAATGGTGACCATCTATTCTATTATGGTTGATGTGCTTTCAGAATTGGAACACAAAAGAAGGCAAACAAATAGAAATTGATAATATGTTACTCGTCTTCTCAGTGCTAAAATAATTACTCAAAATTATAAATGATCAATTCATCTGATTTTTATCATAAGAGAGAGGCTGAGTCCAGATCTGAGTTCGACCAATTCTGAATCATTTTCATTTCTTTGTAATTTAACTTACAAGAAAGAAAAAACAGTATAGTTCCCCACACCTGTTATTACCCATCACCAGCATCCAAGTAACAAAAGCCCATATATGAGCTGAGCTCACCTGGATCAGACAGACAGCAATGGACTCAACCCAATCGATTGCTGTTCTTAGGGTCTAAAGCATTTGGATTTAATCCTCCATTCTCTTCTTCCGCTCCCTGCGCTATGGGGACTCTGAGAATGATAGGCAAGTGTATCACTTGAAACTCAACAATTGTCTATTTTAAGATTCTTTGACTGACAATATCACATCAAAGTAACTGTCTCTCTAACAATCGTTTCATTTCCATTTTTGGTCTGTCAAAGCAGATGTAGCTGTAAACTTCACAGGTCAGTCAGGCATTTCATCGAGCAATTTTGTTCATAACCTTTACTCTTCTAACTAATTTCTCTTTTATTTTCTTCTCATCCAACTGAGAAATGGGTTTTCAATTTTATGCAGATGGTATGTTCAAAGGAATTTACAACGGCAAGCAACACCATGTAGCCGATATAGCTACTGTGCTAAGACGAGCCTGGAGTGCTGGTGTAGATCGAATCATCGTACGTATTTACACATTGATACCCTTTTTAGCAGTTGTTCATTGTTGACTTATGAAGAGACACTGATAGGGTCGGTGAAGTTTAAGTGTTGAGTGTTATGAGACAATTGTAAGATTGCTTGATGAAAATGTAAAAGGATTTGCTTTGTAAACTTGTGTCAGTCTTTTCCTAGTTTTATATGTAATATCTATTGGTTTATGGATGCAGGTGACTGGTGGATCCCTTGAGGAGTCAAAGGAAGCGCTGGCCATTGCTGAGACAGATGGTTTGTCCATAGTTATTTTTCGTTAGAGCACGATGCATTCTCTTCTCTGTTTTCAGTAGTGTTGATTAGGGGGTATTGTTTATTCAAAGTAAGTTCTTTGCGCAGGAAGACTTTTCTGTACAGTTGGTGTACACCCCACAAGATGCAAGGTCTGGCGGTTTCTTTCCTAAAGTTTATACTTTTGGAAATTTTAATTTGTTGTGTTCCAATTATGGATAATGATGATTTTCTTGGAGGTTGCTATCCCAGTTGAGCTTATTCATTTATCACGTAGGAATTTGAGGAGAGTGGCGATCCAGAAAAATATTTCCAGGCTCTCTTATCATTAGCCAAGGAAGGAATTCAGAAGGGAAAGGTACTTACTAATCTTTCTTCTTCATAAACATGACACTTCACAACCATGATTTTGTCCAAAAAGGTATATTTTAAAGTGTAGAATACCGTCAGTGTAACTAAATGACTTGAGGATTATGACCTTATGTAGTTTGATTTTTCTTCAATTCGATTGCACAAATTCTGTGATCTGTGAGTGCTTGTATATGGCACTTGCCAATCAACATCTTGCTCATGAAACAGTTAATGATTGACAAATAATTCTTTTGCTCTCTAAATTCTAACCGTTCTTGGAACAATGTAATGAAAATCACTGTTGTAGTTGTATCATTCTTTTAACTGCTTTACATGAAAAGGTTGTAGCAATTGGTGAGTGTGGACTGGATTATGATAGACTTCACTTTTGCCCATCAGAGATTCAAAAGAAGTAAGCTTTTTTCCAACTGCAATATTTTCTTGAAGCCCATATACATTCACAGCTTGTTCCCCATATAATCATGTAATGACATTATGCCACTATTACTTGTATTAAAAATGTAGGTATTTTGAGAAGCAGTTTGAATTAGCATCCGAGACAAAACTGCCTATGTTTTTACATATGCGAGCAGCTGCTGAAGATTTCTGTGAAATTGTAGAGCGTAATAAAAATAGGTAACTTTTGTCTACATCATAGACAAGGGACCTAATTATGCCCGTTAAAATGTTGCTTTATACCAAATGTGCCTCATGACTGTTTTGGGTTCACCTGCAGTCTTATGCATAACTGGTTAGTTGATAACCAACTATCTATGCCTTAAAATACACAAAGTTTTCACTTCAATGCTTTATTTGAAACGTTCTTTATGAGTGTTTGTGCGGGCATTGCATGATGAAGTGATTTCTCTTCCAATGTCACAGGTTCATTGCTGGGGTGACACATTCATTTACTGATAGTGCAGAAGATCGCGATAAAATTCTTTCATTTAATAATATGTATATAGGTAAAGAGTTACTACTTGTTCTGGTAGCATTAATCACTTGTATCTTATTGCATTTTCATCTTGAATTAGTTTAGGGACAAATTACATGGTAGAGGCATTACCTGTCCCTGAATACTGGCACTGTTAAGAATTACAAAATCAGAATATATGTTGCTCACTAAAAATATGGGGAAAGAGAAGAGTTCTAGTGAATCTTGTATTTCCTCAATATTTCTTCGTTTTACGAGTTTGAAATTGTTATATTTATGAGTGGGATTACTGCAATGTGAGATTTAAACTATAGTGCCTATGTATGGAAGGCTTATTGGTTCATACTTCGGAGGGAAATTTCTATGAACCTTAAGATTTAAAATCATTATCTATACTAAATAGCTGAAGTTTCGGGGAGTCACTTAGATGAAGATAATGCTTACTTGGAGAACTAAATTTGGTTTGTTACTCTCTCTCTCTCTCTCTTCAAAACTGCTACGTTTGTAGTTCTTTACTAAATTTCCTTAGCAGGTGTCAACGGTTGTTCTTTGAGGACAACTGAGAATCTTGACGTTGTAAGGGGTATTCCCATCGAAAGAATGATGATCGAGACAGACTCTCCTTATTGTGAAATTAGGAGCACTCATGCTGGCATTAATTTTGTAAAATCTTCGTGGCCTTCAAAGAAGAAAGAAAAATATGATCATGAGTGCATTGTCAAAGGCCGCAATGAACCTTGTTTAGTTCGGTAAGTGAATATCTCCTACATGGCTTCTCTAAATTGAGGATCGTATGACAATACGATTTAACTGGGAAGAGTTGAGGTCAAGATTGAAGTTTCTATTCAATTGGCATTGTTTGCAGGCAAGTGCTTGAGGTTGTGGCTGGTTGTAAAGGTGTCAGTGACATAGATCAAGTGAGCAGAACCATTTACCATAATACTTGCAAGTAAGCACCTTTCAGAGCTGGCTGATTTCAACTGTCTTAAATGAAAAGCCTTTTTCAATTATTTATCTGTAAATGTCCTGAAGTAAATATTTTACTACTGTCTACTATATGAATGATTCTTTCCCTGAATATTGAATTATAACCTATCAAAGAGCCAGGCTTATAGTTATAGTTACATACTGGATTTCGACTCGTAATAAAAAAGTAGTTTTAACAGACAACCTTGTTTCCCACAGGGTTTTCTTTCCCCACGACTTGGATTCTGCTGCGGATGCTCTTCTTGCTGGTCATCATGAATCTCGATGAACTTATAAGGTAGTTACACTTATCAGGGCGTTTTATGGAAATAGCATGCTTCTACTTTTGAAGCGTTAATTCGACAGCTCAGGCCTCTCAGAAAAGTAAAATATATTATCGTTATTCTTGTCTTGATTTAATTACGTAATTGAAAACTAGGAACATGCTCATTAGCAATCCGTCCCAGAGTTAGGAGTCTACTGGGATTCATGTTCATCACTATGGATAATGTAGAGTAAGTACTTGTTTCCTGTCAATGAAGAACTTGAAGTTTTTCATGTGGTGGTTTTAAATAACAAATCTCTCGTATATCTCAATGGTTTAACATGCATTGCCTTGCTGCAATTGAAGTTACAGCCATAACCTTTGCCCTCCAGTCAATTTTTGCTCCTTTTGAAATTACACGAATCATTCAGTATGGAGCATTTTGAGCACCGGGGGAAAAAGAACGATCACATGAAGCAAAATCGGGTGGTACATCAGATCCTAAGATATATATACTCAGTATACCTCCATACTTGATTTAGTCTCCCATCACAGCAACAGGAGTAAATCAAGAGCCAATGCCAGAGAGCAATTCACTGCTCTCAAGATCATTCTCTGAAGTGGATTCTGTCGTTGGCGGACGAGCTCTTTCTGCTGCCAAATTCAATCGCAATGGGCGCCCTTCCACCTCCTACTAGTCCAGTAACATACAAAAAGAAAAAGAAAAAGAAAAACCTGATAAGAAAAGATTGAATCAAGAAAGGTTCAATCAATGGTCAAGTAAAAACTTTACCTCTCCATTCATAGCATTGATAGCTGCTTCTGCAGCTTCAGCAGTTTGAAAAGAAAGGAAGCCAAAGCCTCTGGATCTTCCAGTATCTCTCTCGTAGATGACTTTGGCACTTAGAAGTCCTGGTTGGTCCGCAAAAGCATCTCTAAGACTTTGAGAAGTGACGCCCCACCCAAGGTTTCCTGCGTATATCTTATGCGGAGTGTCGGTGAAACCCTGGTAGCTGCTCCTTATTCTTGGCCTCATCACTTCTCTTTCCCCTCCCTTCGGCACTTCTGGGAAGTTCACTCTCACAGTTCGACCTCCAACTTGCTGTCCACCATTACATCACTCGCAATTAAAATTTGACATGGTTGTTCATTTTCTATTAAAAGGCAGACATCTATGACTGATTCAGACATGAACAAATACACTGATGAATGGTAGCTAAGTCCTGTTTCAGATTGTAACAATGCACTTCTCTTCATGTAAGAATTGAAGACAAGAAAGAAGAGTTACTACTCACCGATCCATTGAACATCTTGATTGCTTCTTTAGCTTCCTCAACACCCCCCATCGTAACAAAACCGAATCCCCTGCTCCTATCCGTAACACGATCATATATAACCTGAACCCCATCTTCACCCAGTTAGGAGGCCCGTAAAACAAACATAACTAAACATATCATCAAAATAAAGGAAGAACAAAACCTCGACATTTATGACACGACCCGCCTCCTGAAAAACCTCTGCAAGTTGGTCAGAGTTCATAGAATAAGGCAAGTTTCCCACATACAACTTCCCATCTTCATCTGACACTGTCGGTTTCAGCTCTTCCTCTTCATTCACTCCCTCTGGCTCGTACACTCCAGTTTCGACTTCTGGGTCGTCCTGAAATGAGAAATTTTCATCTTGCGTAGCTTCGGAGTTGTCAACGGTAGAGAGAGTGCAGCGAAAATTTGGGAGAGAGGGAAGAGAAAGGAGGTTGGACTTTTGGTTGTGGAATATGAGGGGTTTTACAGGTTTACAAAAGGAATTTGACAAGAATTTGGTGGAGACAGAGACTGGTGAGCGAGTGAAGGAGGCGTTAGAGAGTTTAGTGTGCAGCGGAGTGGAAGCGATTGTGGAGGCTGCCATGAGAAGAAGGGGAAGCAGCTGATATCAGCAAGCAATAGTTTGGGGAAGATGGAAATGAAGATAATGTGGTGGGTTTAACCATTTTGGTTAAGTGGATAAGGTTATACTTCGTTGTTTTTTTATTGGGCTGACTCAATAATTCAGCTAAGCCCATCCCAGTATGATATCTTATGAGGCTCTGCCTCTGCAGGCTGGAGCAGCAGTTCCTTCCGAACAAACAAATTACAAACCATATGCATAATTTTTTGCGTCAATTCACATGTTAAGAAGCCTTCCTTTCTCCTTTCCTTTTAATTCTGTAAGCTTGTCAGTTCTGTGCAAATTATGGAAACAGGAATGGGTTTGTTAGAATTTATAATGAACCTACAGGCTCACACGAGAAGGAAAGTTAGACTACATATAAGTCTAAGTGAGGTTCTATCATAAAATCAATTGGTGATAGGTGGAGTAGCTCACTAGACTTATATGTTAGTTTTATTTCCTCTCTTTCTCCAATGTGGGACAAATTTTCACTTTATATTTCAACACACCCCTCTCACGTGTAGATCTAACACGTGACATAATATATCAATTTGAAGGGTTAACGACTAACATAAGAGCAACCTGCTCTGATACCATGTTAGAATTTATAATGAACCTACAGGCCCACACGAGAAGGAAAGTTAGACTACATATAAGTCTAAGTGAGGTTCCATCCTAAAATCAATTGGTGATAGGTAGAGTAGTCCACTAGACTTATATGTTAGTTTTCTTTCCTCCCTTTCTCCAATGTGGGACAAACTCTCATTTTATATTTCAACACACCGCCCTCACGTGTGGGTCTAACACGTGACATAATCTATCAATTTGAGGGGTTAACGACTAACATAAGAGTAACCTACTCTGATACCATGTTAGAATTTATAATGGACCTACAGGTCCACACGAGAAGGAAAGTTAGACTACATATAAGTCTAAGTGAAGTTCCATCCTAAAACTAATTGGTGATAGGTGGAGTAGTCCACTAGAATTATATACTAGTCTTCTTTCCTCTCTTTCTCCAATATGGGACAAACTCCCATTTTATATTTCAACACACCCCCTCACGTGTGGGTCTAACACGTGACATAATCTATCATTTCAAGGGGTTAACGACTAACATAAGAGCAACCTGCTCTGATACCCTGTTAGAATTTACAATGGACCTACGGGCTCACACGAGAAAGAAAGTTAGACTACATATAAATCTAAGTGAGGTTCCATCCTAAAACCAATTGGTGATAGATGGAGTAGCCCACTTAGTGACGGAGCCAAGGACGGAGATATGCGGGGCCCAAATAAAATATAAATTTCACAAAAATTTTCATATCAAAATTA
>JANKYF010000005.1:60518062-60528460 GCA_029829435.1 Erythroxylum hondense | reverse complement strand
GACTAACATAAGAATAACCTGCTCTGAGACCATGTTAGAATTTATAATGGACCTACATGTCCACACGAGAAGGAAAGTTAGACTACATATAAGTCTAAGTGAAGTTCCATCCTAAAACTAATTGGTGATAGGTAGAGTAGCCCACTAGACTTATATGTTAGTCTTCTTTCCTCTCTTTCTTCAATGTGGGATAAACTCCCATTTTATATTTCAAAAGGGTTCTCTTTGATTTTTTCATTTGATTAGCGTCCTATTGATAATTTCAAGAGTCTTCCACATGACTCTATAGGACGATCCGAAAGCAAAGCAATGACAATACACAGGATAGGCAACTTTAGCTGATAAGTTAATGATGTCGCTTACTTTTGAACTCAACTGTTTATGTAATTTTAATCTCAAGTGGGATAATATATTGTGCTCCATAGAAATCCAAGCCACTGAAATCCTACAAATCCTACAGAAACATAACCAAATCTCAACATGGTTTAGGATAACAACGCATGAAGTTCATACCCTCCCTGCGATAGTGGGATCACACCCACTTATTTCGTCTAGCTTCACTTTTTACAGTAGTGCATCAGATCTTAACCACTCCATTACAGCAGAACGGTTGAATGGAATGGCAATGCATGAGCCAAGAATGATTTGCCCAACAACCAAATGGTGAAGTCAATCTTCAAGCCAAAACCCTGTCAGCAAAGGAGCTGCAACAAGAGTTTCTTTATTTGGCTGCAGCAAGGATGAATGGGGTTTTAAGTGCAAAGAAGTGCACCAACCCCATTTAGTTCCTTGCTAAACTTTGAGGTTGCAGCAATTATCGGCTGCTGCAACCCACTTATTGGACATAACAGTGCCATGTCCAACGTCCATCATGCCAGAGAACAATCGAGCCGATGGTGCAAGATGGTTGATTGGAAAGCGGTCAAGCTCGCCTCGAGAGTACAAAGTACTAGTCACTTCAAAGCCTGAATGGTTAGACCCACTACTATGAGTTTCCTTAGATAGGTTGAAAGCTCTAATATCTGATTCAAGCACTTCAGAGCTCTGAGAACCAGTTGGCTGAGGAACACGTGTATCACTTTCCTTTTTCTCCCTTCCACCTTTGGCATCATTCGGATTCTTTGTGTTCAGGAAACGACCCCCACATCCTCTTGGTCGGCGCATTGCATGAAGATGGCGTGAATAGTGCATATATGGCTGTTCGACAGGGAAACAATGTCAAGAAGAAGCATTGCACTTTCATGAAGAGAAGATAAACTCTTATCATATTGTATGCTATGGAAGTGTGTGAGACATCCACCTTGACAAGTTGAAGCAAAATTGGGACCTCTTTGTACGCATTTTTTGGTGTAAAACAAGCCAAGATTTGCATATGAATCAGAGTTGTAAAAAATATACGACAAAGAAAGTTTTCATTAAAAAGAAAGCACACTAGTAAATCATTGCAATAGTGCAGATACAAAACCTGGGATATCATTTCCATAAACGGATTGAATTAATAACTTTGAACTCAAGGCAACTCATATGGAAGATCATCTCAAGTCTGGTGGTGAAGTCACAGAGAAGATTACATGTTGAAAGAAAATTTCACTTTCCATGTAAGGCAAAAGGAAAGGTTGCCACAGAAAACATGTGAAGGTAAACATTTATTGACATGAATGTTCTGTGGGACAAGACCTGAGGAAGAGTCGAACATGGAATTCCACATAGTTCGATCTTTATAAGATTCAAGACAATGCGTAATGCAGACAGTACTGGATAAAATGCCAAATTAAAGAGATAAATACCTTGCGCGTTTTTATTGCTTTGTTCTCCATTACAGCTTTTGCACGGGACTTGCGACGCCTCATGATTCCATGATACTGTTTGGCATTCACAAATATTGGTTCATCACTTGTTGCCACGTTCATTGGCAACATAATGCGCCCCTGTATTTATCACAACTAATTAACTCAGTAAATCACTCCAAAAATGATTTGTAATTGTTCAATTTTCCTACTGCATAGGCAAAGAGGTGATGACGTTACAAGGCAAATGACTCTCTGAAAGAAGGGCTAGAGGCTTGAGCTCAACAATGTCATTAGTATGGAGTTAAATAATGTTGCTTCAAATGGATGACACAATAGCAAAAAGTGTACCATCACTAAGTTGCTGTATAGGACAAAATGAGCAGGATACTGACCAAACCCTGAGATCCATAAGTTGGTAGCACCCCATAGTACTGATCCAGATGTGGATACTTTGCACATATCTGCAATAATATTTCACAACAGAAGGCAATTGACAGTCATCAATCCAAATGTAAACCAATACAAATTGATAGATTGCGGAAAAACTTACGACAGGATGACCAAACCCCAGCTCAAAATGAGTAATACATTCTGGAACGGCTGGTTGAACAAAGATGGATGCCTGAGGAGGTTTTTTTCCGGGGCATGAAGTTTTGCAGTCGCCTGAAAGCAAAATAACCTCTTCAATTAATCAAAACTCATACTGAAAGTGATTTAAAACATCTTGAGGAAGGAAATACTGGATTAGAAGCTTCACTCGACACGCAGAAATTCTTCTACTTATTTTTACAAAAGAGTATAGTGGTGAAAGAATTAAACTGACAGATGCATGCTGATAAAACTCGTATCAAAATTTATACTGTCAATCCTACGAAGGAAGGCGCAGAAAAAGATGAAAAACTTCCACGTTCTTCACAACATAAACTCCAAAACAATTCAAAGGCTAAAACACTTGGAATAAGGGTACACAGAAACAGCAAGATTTCAACTTTCGGAATGACGTCTCAAGAAAGAACCAAGAGGTTTTAATTATGTAGACACGTATGGACTTTTAGGTGAAGAGTTTCAAGAAGAGCTTAGTTTCTGCTTCGTGGTTGGTAAAATGCATGAAACTTGTACTGAAATCACTCTGTCTAACAAAAAGGGTTGACTTTCAATCTCTAATGTTGCAGTATGGACTGGTGACTAACATTCAGTTTTTCTACTCCTGATGGCACAACTATTACTTAACATAATCTACGTCGATCAATATTCTTTGATAGGTTGTACGTACATAATTTGCAGTCGGACCTTTCTATCAATTATACAGCCCGGACTAGAAGAAAAAATAGGTCTACTAGGATGTTTACTACTGAAATCAGTTAAGGACTATCTATTCTTGAGCTGTATTCAATAATCCATATCAATCTCTTACCATGTATTAACACAATAAGCATAATTTGATTCAAAGATAATTACAAGTGCAAAGTATAATTGAAGATCAGAGGACGGTAAATGGGAATGAGAAGTGAAAGGAGAAGCAGGAGTGGCCCTAACTGTAAGCACTTGTTCTTAAGGCCCTTGGTACATGTATTGTGGTGGATGGAAAACTTAGCTTTTCCTACCAGAGAAAATTTAGCTCTATACCACCTACCATTTGACCATAAATAACCCTTGGTGAAGAACCTGACAACAATATCCTGTTGGTGGTGAGACAGGAAATGATACCAAAAAACCTAAGCTCTTTTTAACACAAGGGGGAAGTGTTAACTCTTACATACACCCAAATCACAGTACTTTGAAGTCGTAAAAAAAAGCCAGCAAATTGCCATTGAAGATCTATATTACAGAAATCAACTGTTAGATTTGTTATAAATCCACTTGGAAGAAATATGCATGAAGTTTATGATATGCATATGTGTGTGTGTGTGTGTGTGTGTGTTTACAAATATATTTTAGTTAGCAGAAGAAGAGACTACTAACCAGGAAAGATAGTGAAGGGTGTAGTGGAATCCCTTTCCAGCTCAAGCTCTCTGCTTCGCCCATCCAACTTGGAGGGAACCGTGACTTCTTCTCCAACGGTTGGTTTGCCCATTGATGTGGTTTTCGACTGTCGACACGTTTCTCCATGAACAGATTGAGATCCAACTACAGTACTCCACCAAGGTACTGAAGAGGACATCGGCGCAATTGGGTTGTGGACAATCCCTTCATGTTCTTTGAAGAACAAAGTTTTCATAGCCATTGGAGCACACCCCAAAATAATCTAAAATATTGATACTTCTCAACGGTTTTTGTCTTGACAGTTCAAACGGATTTCTGCAATTGGAAGAGGAGAGATACTATTACTGACAATTTACTGGAAGAAATTGTATTTAATAGAATCTTGTTTGTTGAAAAACAAGATATCTCTAAGAAGAAGATAGAAAAAGAGTAACAGTTATTCCTGAAAGAGTTACGAAGGGGATTGAAAAGCTTCCTGATAGAAGAAAAGGCAATAGAATTAAAGATCGTACAGAAAGAACAGGGTCAGAGGTTTATCAGAAATCTTAAAACAACCATCTGGCAAGATACATATACAACAGGAAGAATTAAACAGAAAAAAGAAATGGGAGAAGACACGTACATGCAAGCCCAGTTGCTAAGCAGAAAACTGAAGTTGAAAGGAAACAAAATATCAAGTGACAGGTAAATGACAGACAAGAGCATAGATGAGAGTGAAGAAAACAAGACAGTGGGTACAAAAGATAAGATCAAGCACCAAAAAGGATACAGATGAAAGGAAAAGACTAAAAGAGAAAGTGTAAGGAACTGAACAAGAAACTCACATAAAAAGTGTCAGAACAAGCAGGTTTCAAGTTCCTAGAGAGAAACTAGAGGAACCCCATTACTTTGGGAGCATGTCTGTACAATTGAAGCAAATAACAGAGAGAAGAAAGCGAGAAAACCTACAGAGAAGAGGAGGGTAAAGATAAATAATGCACCAGAGAACTGAGTAACCAATGACCATTGGTTTTCATGCAGAGTTGTGTACTGTGTGCAATAACTTAGTATAAAAACATATTCCCAGGAAAAATGGGCCTTTCATTGCCTACTTTGTTTATATTCTATGTCCCTAAATACTGGGGCCAGTGGCTTTGGATCCTAAATTTGAACCAAGTTGGCTGCCAACACCTGTCTTCCTGTGCCTGTCTCTTCTATATTTAGCAACATTTAACTGTCAACTGTATACCCCAAGCGTAGAAGTGGGTTACAAATGGAAAGTTCTGTAGTATGACTGGTTCATATTATGGTTCCGGTTAACTGATAGCTTAAAATGTAAGTGAAGTGCACTAGATTCTGGGTTTGAGAACTTGCGATGAAGATACCCCACATCTGCTTATGTTACATGCTATAAAACCGGTAGCCTTTAGTAAAAATAATTGAAGAAAAATATTTATATTAGTGTAGAAGGGCAATTTAGGTAGTACAAATAAAAGAAAAATATAGCCAAGAATGCTTCTGTGACTATTTCGTTTTGATGTAACACGTTAAGGTTTTCCACAATTCAAACGTGTCGTTATTTGTACCTAAACTTTCCCAACACGGGACATGAGACTTATGATGGAGTAAGTGTTTTGTATCCAGTAATTTAATTGGTTTTCCAGAGGAAATTGCTGTTCTAGTTGTTGGCACCGAATATGGTGAAATGACATAAACAAGGAGGACTAGTAATTTGTTTGACCGAGGAATGAATAATATTTTTTTTGTGTGTTTGTACAGTCGAGGGTACACACATATATATACACAGCCAGAATGAATGCTAAACTAAGAAACATAATAAACGTAATGCATGATTTAGAGTTATCTTAAGACTTTACAGCTACATGCACATATTACAGCTCATATATTTGATACCGGATAGGTGCTTAATTGATTATAAAATTATTTCATAACACTTACTAATTATTGACATGAAATTATTTAATATACTCACTTTAATTTATATGTAATTTTTGATATAATTCGGAAGTAAAGAAATTAAAATGAATCGGAGTTCTTTATTTTAGTCATTTTTTAAAGATTAATTTTTACTTGTCTTAATGAAATAAGAAGAAGAAAATTAAAAGACGAGAAAGATGAAAACACAAAGAAGAAAAACATAGGCTGCATGGATTATGCATGGTATTAATTTAATTAATGAGCAATCATGCTCACGACTGCAATAGGTGGATAAAGTACCAAAACGCAGGCAAAGAAGCAAGAAAAGATCAACTGTGAAGCAAAACGACGTAGCGCTATCTAGGAGGACAATAGTGAACGCAGTTTGCGTTCACATAGACGTCCTATGTAACACAGAAAACGTCTGCGTTTAATATAGACAATTACGTTAAACGCAGACAAGAGCTGCGTTTCATAGATGAAAGCTGGAGGGTTTTTAAGTGGCGTGAATAGTAGTGTGACAAACCATGTTAATTCGTCACATCAACAACACAGTGAGGAGAGAACTGTAGGGCGACAGAAATAGAGAGTAGGGAGACTTCATGATGAAGAAATAACCTAGGAATTTAGTAAGGATTAACGAGGGCTGAAGCGACTCATAGAGGATTAGACGCTCTGACATTGATTCGGAGGTGATATCAATGTTGACAACTTGGGTTAAATCTATTTCACCATTTTTGTTGTTTCTTTCTCTCATTAGAAATTAATTGTGTTATCTTATGTTAATTGATTTGAGTTTTATGTATAGATAATTAGATTCTTCGTTATTGTTTGGTTATTTATATATGAACTCATTGGGTATTGTGAAATGATGATTTTAATGCGTTTATTGAATCGCTTATTTACAAACCTATTGCTAGAACTTCGATGTAATATGTAATTGTTATGTTGAAATTTATGTGTAGCGACTATTGATTCATAATCATTAGGGATAACATGACCTAGTTTAAATGTTACATCGTATATGGTTGTTGCTTTGATTAATCGATTTTCCTAATTTGTAATGCTACTGCCTAATTAAATCTAAAGATTGTATCATAGGTTATTCGGTGGTTAGATTTAATTAACGATTGTATCTTGATTAAACAAAACCTAAGGAAAAAATCGGGATAATTATTAACCCACAATTAATAGTTGTTAGGAGAGATTTGAGAATAATAAATCAATGAAATATGCTTAATTATGGTATAGGCCAAGATTGAATCAAAGAATCGGGTCCCTACCAAATTCTCCACTTTTATCATTTTTGCGCGTTTTCTTTAATTTGTTTTCATTATATTAGTTTTATTTTATTTTCTTATTTCAAAATCTAAACCCCTTTTCTTCCGAAACACCGATTAATTTCATTTTAACAACTTTTCATACACTCTTTATAGGATTGACTTAGACTCACCACTGCTATAATAGCAGTCTAGTTATTTTATTTTGACTAACGGTACAATGGGTAGTCAATTTTGGCGTCATTGTCGAGAAGTGCAGTGTTTTAGTTTTTGTTTGTGATTTAATTGGTGTTTTATATATATTTTTCGTAATTGATTTCTTTTTAATTATTTCGTGATCTTTTCATTTTTTATTTCATGTTTGTAAAAAAATTCGATACAGACGGAAGTCATTTCTTTTATAACTCATATTCTTAATCCTATAATAATGTTTGGACTAATCAACCTAACTTTTGTTATGGATGGGATAATCGTCAGAATTACTTTCATAATAGCTTGCAGGACACACAATAATTCTCGTGTGGACCAAAAGCTTCTTGTCAAAGCTCAGTTACATCTCTGGAAGAATTGATGAATGTTGTGATTGCTAACATTCTCCAATTTCAACAAAGCCTACAACAATAATTACAATAATTCCAACAGGAAATGAGGCATATAACGTCTAGAAACTAGAACATGGCAAGCCAAATGGGTGAGATGGCAGCGATGATCGACTATCTAGAATCACAAATAGAAGCGGTGCATTCATATCAACCCGAGATATACTCAATAGATGTTAGTGCGGAAACCTTATAGAGTGATGAAGAGCTTGAGAATTTAGAGAGCACGACTCAGGAATTGCTTGCATGGAAGAAGCTTAGGAGGAGCTCGAAATAGAAAAAGATACATCTTTTAACTCGAAGGTAAAAATTGAATTCATAATTATTGTTAAGATTGACTCTTTACTTTTAACTAGCATATTAGAGGAATTAAATGAAGAAGAAAAAAGCAAAGAGACGATTAAAATATTTCTAGAGTGTATGAACTCAATCAAGATTGAAAATATCAGGATATGGAAGACGCTGAATAGGGATGATTATTAACTAAGGCCCTATTTGGAACAACTTATCGTGGAATTGACACTAACTGTAATAGATGAAGATCAATATTTTGTCACATGAGGGGAAGAAGAAGTCGAGTCAGCGACCCTAAACTAAGACATATCTCAATTCTTTCTCTTATGAATTGATTATGTTATCCTCTATGATAATAATTTTCGAATCACAATATTCAGTATAAAAAATGGACTGTGATGAAGAAGAGTAGCGTTGACAGACTCAAATTCAGAATAAAGTGTCATAAGAAGATGCCACATATGTTGGCAATCACAAAGGTCCATATAAAGAAGTTTAAAAGAGAGTCAGGTCATCTAGGATCATAGTTAACTAATTGATCCCATAGAGCTTGGCACTCAAAAACATTGTTGTGAATAGTTTGGCCCCACTATTATTGCATACGAAGCAAACATTGATGGAACTTAAATTAGTGAACATAATTATAAACAAAGTAAAGAGTTTTTAGAAGATTTCATACCTCCTGAGTAGTACGAAAGCAACAAAATTCTCCTTTGATCCTAAAAAGACACCTATTACAAAACTAGGTCAAGATTTGATGATTTTTACTATCTCATTTTTTAGTCGTTTTACAAATTTAATTTCATCTTCATCATTCCTTTTTTGTAGTTTTAGGATTGATAACAATAGAGACAGAACTAACATGATAAGAGAGAGTAGAATGATGTAAAATAGAAGACGTGAAAGAAAATATTAATATGGTGACACAAATGGCGACAAAACCAATGGCTATATGGAGGCCATACTTGAATTATTTTTTTTGTCACCATATTAATAAAACGTCAAAACGATATTTTTTCCATTACTTATTAGCCTTGAGCTGAGGTTGGTTGGGTTGTATTACCATCCTAAATGTGGAGTAGATGGCTTAGGTGAAATAAATTGTGCGAATAAATAAAATGTAGACTCTAATTAGAATATGGTATAACACCAAAAATCACATAACAAATGGTGACAATATACACCAACATATGGCAATTGACTGGCAAAAGACAAATGACAAAACTGTAACAAGCTTAGTTAAGTGAAACAAGTGATGGAAATAGTTGGTTATAAATATAACCAAGCCACTTAAAAAAAACAAATAGTTGACAAACACTCAATTATAAATTTGTAGAATAAGACTAAATTAGCTCTAATACCATGAGAGAGGAATGCATAATATATTTATATGTATATTTGAATGATGTAGAGTACATATACAGACACACACACAAACATACACACACACACACACAAACACGACAAAAATGCTTAACTAGAAAACATAATAAACATGATAATGATTTAGGGATAAAATTAATGATGTCTTTAACTTGATAACTTTGTACTTATATTACAAATTATATATTTAATATTATTAATGATTTTAGTTTGAACTATTATTTAATTTTGTTAATGAGATATAGTTTGAATGTAAGTGTTTGGTGATTTGAAGTTTCTAAGTTATATAGAAATGAAATACGTATCTGAGTTGCCTATAATGTAGATGAGCAAATATTTATAAGTTTCTCTTTATATCTGATGACTCTATATAGTTGTATGGAGAATCCTAAGATGGAGGTGCAATTGGAAATAAGAATAAAATTTGAAAAACTCTATATATATATATATATATGTATGTATGTATGTATGTATAATAAAAATATGTTAAATATTATGAGTTTGTAGTTTATAAAAGAGAAGGAGAAAATGAAAAGAAGAGTTTAGGAGTAGAACTTTGCTTTTCATCAAGGTTAATTACATAAATTGCAAGAGATATATAAAATGAAACCAATGTCAAATAGAAAAATTAGTTGTAAAGCTTATATGTTTTATATGGTTAAAGGTATTCAGAGTATAATAAATTTTGAAGATATGTATAACCATGATATGATTCCCAGTTATATAAGGTTTATAAACAACATCAGTTTGTAAATAGCCATATAAAGGTTAAAATCAAGTAATAGTTATGGAATAAGGCTAAGTAAAAACATATGTTCTACTATTACTAGAGTAAGGGTACGATAAGATGACAGGTTTATGAAATAATTGGTTAAATCATATAGACATGTTGAGATGAATGGGATTGAAAGAAGGGGACGCAAAATTAATTTATAAGATGTTCATTTGAATAAAAGAAAATGACAATATTTTTTTTTTACGGTATTGATTTTGATAAGGACATAAGGCTGAGAATTATTTTTTAAGAACTGTGAGAAGTTGGCAACTTATGTTGAATTTAGTATTGTGGATAGATTTTATACCACATTTTAGTTAACAAATACTAAATCTTGTTTTCTCATTTTCTCGGGGTTAATCATTATAAAAATAAAT
>JANKYF010000005.1:60189639-60201476 GCA_029829435.1 Erythroxylum hondense | reverse complement strand
CCATCCTACTAGAAGTAACAAGAGTTTCACTAAGAAAAATAAAATGAGGCTTATTGATCCTAACAACATCTTTCAAATCATTTACTGCACGTGGGTTGCCCAAGCCCTGGCAGTTCTAGGCGATGCAATTCATGGTGATCGGCGGGTCTCGTTAATAAGACCGGCCGTTGATAAATCAGGAGAGCTAGAGGTTGAAGTCGCAGAAGATGAATATCTACTGCCTTTCATCTCATCGAAGCTTGTACCATGGCGTGGATTTTTCCGGGGTTTAACTTCATCAACAACCATACTGGTATTTTCCTTTTCCTTAAGGACATCAGCTAATTTTGGATCAGTACCAAAAGTTTCCAGTTCAGATACATCAGTAACGGTCTTAGATAAGTCAACAGCTGTTGCAAATTTAACTATCCTAAGAAAAGAGCCATAAGTATTGATGACCCTATTTCTCTTTGATTTTTCCGTTCCCAGATATGGAATCCCGTGATTTGTGGACCTGCCATCAGAAGTTGCAGGATAAGTGGGATCTCTTCTCCACTTATTTGACTGGATTTTATTTTGAGTTCGAAACTCTGATCTGATTTCCTCCGACCACTCCCTTTTGATATCATCCTCCGACAGCTCAGTTAGTTTGACACAGCTAGACTCACTATGGCCAACAATGCCACACAGATAACAGATGAGAGGTATCCTTTCGTAACTAAAAGAAACGTCAAAAAAATCACCCCCCTCGCGGATCTTCTTAGTTCTCATAAGCGGTTCAGTGAAGTTTAATCGAACTCTAATATGCATGTAATTAACAAAAGAGTGGTGTTTGTTACCCGTGTCATACGCCAGAAAAATGCCCATAATATTTCCCAAAGTGATCGCTAAGGATTCCAAAGCAAAAGCAGGGGGAAGATCGTGCACTCTAACCCAAAAATCAGCAAACCGAAAATCAACATCTTCTGGGTTTTCACCCTCACTCATCTGGTGTACCAATAGAATGTAGTTGTTAAAGCTCCATGGCCCTCCTACTATTATTTTCTGAAGATCAACAATGTGGAAAAACTGAAACAGATAAAGCCCCTCCCTTCCAAAAGGTTTGATAGAGCAGCTTTTAATGGGGCGCCATAGATTGAGAAGAGTCCTTTCCATGGCGTTAAAGTTAATATTTCTTTCTCCCAGAAATCTGCCTAGCAGACTCGGGGTGTAATCAAGGCGACTCCCTTCTATCTCTGAAGCCTTAATCACAAGTTCTGCATCTTCTTTCTCACAAATGGACAAACGTTAAAAATCAGACTCCATGACTAACAGACCGAACACAAAAACGAAAAGGAAAGCAGAGAGAGCTGATTAGCAATACAAAAACATGCATAAAGGCATGACAAAACTTGCACCCCTAGAGAGAGAACGGGCAAGACTTCTGTCACCTTTTCTATTAAATTAAATTGAATTTAAACGATTGTTCAATGATAAAGTTTAATTTGTACTATCTTTAATGTTAAGGTTCAATTTATCATAGACGTAAACATTATAGTTAAATATTCCCTTTTCACCAAAAGCAATAGTACTCTCCTAGCTCTTGCAGGCAAACCCGTTGTGTATGGTACGTGAAACTCTTTACTAAGAAGATTATTCAAAATTTAGAGTGAACGCATCCCTGAAGATGAATTCAATAGCCTGTCTGGGAATTTATAGAGAGATAGCTTTGAGGTTGGAAATTCTGTTCATTTTGTCTCTATAAAAGGTGTTTGGGTTTCTACGCAAGAATTTTTCCGTTGGCAGTAACGAAACCAATGGAGAAATCTTGGACCACTTCCAAGATTATCACCTTTTATTATACTTTTCCTTTGGTGTACTGGGGAAATTTTTATACCCTGATTAAGTTTTCCTGTTTATATATTTTATTCCTGGTGCAAACTTAAAATCACCTATGAAGATTAAGATACTAGCCGTAGAACAAGAGACGGAGAGAGGAGGAAAAGCTTTGGTGTTCCTTAACCTGTGTGCCCAATTTCCTTTCAAGGTTAATGTTGTATTACCTATCATACCTATTGTATACTCTAAAGTTATTTTATTCATCAGTAGCAGATATGGAAGATGTTAGGATGATATGGGGAGAAACTCGTTCTAAGAGGATTGTAGTATCATGTTTTACCTGGAGTGAAGCCAGAAGAACTGACACTAAGGCAGAAGTTCATCATAGATGTAGGCGCATGGATAGATCTCGGTACAGCTGGTAACTCTGACTGCCCGGCGGATATTATTAGTTATAATGAAAACTGCTTAGTTCTTTGTCAACGCCCCAGATTTTCTGTTTCATAATCTCTATTCCCCCTCTTCCCAAAGTATTTTCATCTTTTCATTGTAATCAATAAAAAGAAATTGGATGGCTGAAAAAGCTTTGGAACGTAAGGAATAGGGTACAAGGAACAGATGATTTGCTCCCCTTTGCCAATATCTGAAGTTTTCATGTCATGTCTTTTTTCTTTTTTTTAAGAAATTGAATCAACTTTTCATGTCATGTCTTTGTTCGAACATAACTCCGACTTTTTGCAGTTTACTAAATCATGCTTAGTATCTTATCTAAATTTTCTCTGTTGTACTTCTATACTTTATTATTCTCTAAAATGTTATTTGTTGGGTAGTCATTCTTTCCTTTGCTTTTCTTGGAGGAATTCATGCATCATAATGAATGCTAGAGGCCAAAATGAATACATGACGCTAAGGTAAATGGGAAATGTCCTGGGTCAGCAAAACGCATATACAGCTAATATAAGGATCATTAGAGTACTTCCAGATGCCATGCACAATTATTTGCCAAGAGGGATAATTACCAAGATTCCAAAAAAGTTGGGCATACAAGAATATCCTTGGCAGCAAGCAACGGAATAAGGTTGGTTCTGATGGGTCGTTCCTATTACAAAATTCCAACGATTTAGGTATGCTGGATTCATGCAGACATCTCAGTTTGTTCATGTTGGGCTGCTTTTTGGGCTTTGCGGTTCCACACTGGGTTCGTCTCGATAAGTTTATGCGGCACAAGCCTGCTTTCCCGTTTAGTGAGTTTCCGGAACTTGTAGACTCGTAGCCTGGCAATCTCAGCCTCTTCCTCGGGTGTGGTCTCCCTTAATACCACTGTTAATCGACACTCTGGCCTTACTTTGATCCCATGTCTACCTTTAGAATGGTATGAAACCCTTTTTTGAAAGAATCCTTTTCCAACAAATGCCTCAGCTGCGTGACAAGTATAGGTTTGAGATGAGTGCAGTTCAAATTTAAGTAGTAATGCAAGTTCATCTGTGTTACTCACCAACAAGGAGACGATCTGGATCTAGCCCATGATTATGAGTTGCATTTGCTCGTGCTGAATGAATAACCTGTAAATCAAATAGTCAAGTTTCTTGATACTGAAAAGTTTGATGTTTAGTCATAAATTCTTCGGATTTTATGCAACTACAGATTTAAGTGCGATAAAAACTCAAACGAGATTTTGAACAAAAAGCATGGCTTTGCTGTGGCAAGTCTATTCCGATATTGCATTTACAAACCGTTGGTAAACTCTCACGAATATTAGTTGAGGAACAAACAATAAGATCTGCCTACTTGTGGTCTTAGTTCACTTCTCCAATTTATGCAGGGAGTACCATAAAAACCATCTAAATCTTTATTCTAAATGGCTGCTTTGAGAGACTGACTTCCGAGGTGCCTGAATCAATGAAGACATGTATGCTAACTTCCAAATGAACCCAAAGACTGGCAGCTGGAAACGTGGGTGTGGCAATAAAAGAAACTTTTTGAATTGCAAAGCATCCACAAAATTACAGAATAGTTGTCTAACCTGATAAACAGTTTTTGAAGCTCTTTTTACCGTTACTTGCAATTGCAATAGTGCATCTTCGACACGCATGCCACGAACCAATGCAGCAACCAAGTTGATCTTCTTGGGACTCTGAAATTGAAAAGCTCAAATCAATCAAACAAATTTCATGCCCTCAAGATTGAACTCGAGCCCAACAGATCTATGATGAGAATGATGCCAACTAGCTTGATGCTGATCAATCATCATTCCAGGTAATCATTCATAGCATATTTGTAATCAATGAAGATTTATGTGTGTAAAGGCATATTGTAGTAAGCAACCAACAACATGCAAAATAACTTGAATTGCTTCTCACTCTTCCACATGAGAGAAACTTCAAATGAAAATAATTTAATTAGTAGGTCTACCCCAAATTTATAAGCATAAAGATCCCAAATACAATCAATCAGGTGCCTACACCTAGACATGCTTCTTTCCATGTCTTAACTTTGTTCATTGAGGCATTTGGACGTTACATAGATGTGAATGCAAACCAGAATTCTGCCACTTAGAATGCCTCCAAGATATTATTCTTTATGATAAAAATCCCTCATCACATAAGTTAAGCACAATGGACATCCACCCTAGCACCAAGGGAAAAAATCCTTTCTTGTTTGATCAAGAGCCAAAGTTTTCCACCAAAATGTCTGATATTGTTTCTTCAGTAAGTAATAAAAAGAATCTCCAACACTATCAACAGCTCTCAGTTTTGTTTATCTATTTGTTCAAAGCATTTTTGTAAATTTACATAATTATATAGCCGGCTAACATTCAAATTAGCATGTGAAAATCACCTATGGAGATGAACATAGAAAACAGGATAAAGAGGAACTAAAATGACAAAGGTTGAAAAAACAAAGCTCAGTGTATAACTCCCCTCTTGACATAACGAAAACATGGAGTTAATTTACCAAAAAAATAAACGTGGAGTTAAGTATAACTCCCCTCTTGACATAATGAAAAACTGCAGTTAAGTATAACTCCTCTTGAAATAGAAACTATACTATTAATATTAAATCCGAAAACTACAAGGTTATGGATAATTACACAACTTCCGCATAAGCAAAAAGCTATCTGATTTAATTTTTACCAATGATCAAATTATGAGTTCTTTTCTTTTCTAAACTTTTCCACCTGTGGCCCAAAACTAGAGCTGAGTTGGGGTGGTAGTCATGAAAAGTTCTACTGCTCTTCGATAACAGGCGAGGTTACCAAAAGGCCTAGGATACATTATACTAGTATCAGAAGTACTACGAGGTCGTGGGGCCATCCAGCAGCAACTCCCAAAATTCTGGAGGCCAAACTACCTCTATTTAAGAAGATGTATAAAATCTGTAAAAGCTCTTCAGATGTAGCTACAACTGATGAATTCAACTAAAGGTGTCACTTTCTTGCCATTTCATCTCTTTTCAACATTTAGTTTTTTTCTTTCGCCAGGTATAACACCCAACGGTAGTTGCAATAAAACCCAAGGGATTTCACAGAAGGATCTTACACCTGTTTTATGCCCTTTAATATAGCTTGAACTTTTGAAGGTTTTGAAACTGCCTTTGTTTCTTCAGGTTTTCCAGTGTTTAATGCCAAGACAGGAGTTAATGGAGAACGAACAGGTGTCTCCTCTTCTGCTAGCAATTTCACTGAACTGGAAATGCCCTATAACCACAGCAGGTACATCAATCAATGATAAAAGTTTGAAAAAGAAAAAGAAAAACAAATAATCTCCTCAGGTGATCTAATCTTCACAAATTGTGATGCACAATATCAGAAGCCAAGAATTACCGACTGTTGCAAATACTGATAAAAAGGCCTTGAAATGTTAAAAGAAGGTGGCTCCCAAAATCTCTGCCAACATGGTAATTCACCTGCACCGCAATGCATATAATTCAAAGCTCAAGGTGAAAACAAACCGTAAGCAGAAGGTTGCCAAGAAAATAAAAATAAAATCTCTTTTCGAGAAGTGAAACAAGAACAAGAAATTCCATTCCACAACATGCAGAGAAAGAAAATAAATATTGTTGGTATACAGCAACCTGTTAAAAGGGAGGAGTGTACACGAGAAGCAGAATAAGCAGAAGAGAGGTTAGCAAAAGAAGTGCAGTTGTACTCTCTTCTCCCAATCTGACAAACGAAAGACCGCAAATGTCGTTGCCACCCCACCATCACTCCCACCAATACCTAAAAATCAAAAGGTTTTAACATTCAGTTCAAAACTTCACAACCCTTGAACCCCAACCCTCTAACCAATCAAATTTACAAGGAAAACAAGCATTGGATGGATGATAACGCGACAGACCAAATTTTAGTGGGCAATAAGAAATGACAACTCTAAACACTAAACCCAACTAAACCGACCATCACCCAAATTCCAAATCAAAACAGAAAACAACGAACTGCAAGTATGATAACCTAATTAATCAACTCATAAAAAGAAATTCACATGATCTGAAACCGGGAAGTAATCTAAATGGGAAAGACTATTCTTTGACGGAAACAACACAGGCTAAATAGATGGAGATAATTACCTGAAAACAGAAATCAGGGAAAAAAAAGTTAAGCTCCTGCTAGAAGAAGAGCCGCAATGCACAGGTTAGCTTGAAAGAGACAAGCTCTGAGCTCCGGTTGAAGTAGGTTGACATGAGCAGCGGGGTATATACTTTTAGAACCCCCGACCACGAAACAGTCACGCCCGAATGATGGAATTAGTTTTCATTCTTTGAGGCCTACCCATTCTGGAATTTTTCCGGTTGAGGCCGGCCCATTAACTTTTTGAAACAATGATGGTATTTTGAGGAAGACCACAAATTCAGCTCAATCACAAAGTCAACAGGGGCACGTAAGATATAGCATCAACGATTGCGTGTATTTAATTACTTTTTTAGACTTTGTTCTTTCAAGGTAGGATGAATGAGTTGGGAAGTTAGGATTTTGAAATTTGATCAATTATGATGAAATTGTCTTTGCTATTGTTGTGGTGCATAAAAGGTCATTGTCTTGATAGGAAATTAATACAGATTAGCAAAAAGTTTAGTTGTTTAATAATAAAAACTAAGTTTTTATCCTTTCTCGTAGCAATAACTCACAACTGTTATCTCTATTGTACTCAAAAAATTATTAAGTTAAAGTTTTCATCCACTTGTTTCTATATTCTATTTCATAACTCACTAGACTTATAGAGTATACTTTTTTTTGTTTACTTATTATAATACCTAAATAAATATTGTTGAACTACTAGGCAACTAATATATTAACTAATGAAAAAAGTAGTTGCAAAACAAAAATAGGTTAGTAAGAGATGTTGTAAATCCTATCTAATTCCTTTGTGTTGCACCTTTGACTAATAAGCCTATCTTTGATTTACTTAGTTTACTTTTCTCATTTAGCTTTTTGCCCCTAAATTTTTTTGCTCTTCTCTTCCTTTTTTATAGGTTTTAATTGTTAAAGAAAATCTCATTGAAAAATCTTCAACCTCTCCTTCCTTTCCTCTAATCACCAAACAAGAAAAATTAATTACTTCGTCCTTATACCCTGATCTTACTCCAAAATAGGCTCGTCTGTCGTTTTCTTTCTCTTATATATTAATAATTTCGTTTTTCTATTTAACTTACTTGAAGCAAAGAAGGAGGCCAAGGCCGTCTCCCTGACTGACTAAATAGACTGAAAGCTGCATAAACTAGCTAGAAAGGATTATGTGGCTCACATCCAACAAACTTGCATGTAACAAAGTGATAGGTTCCACTCGTTTTTTGCAAGCTCCAATATGTCCTTTTCAAGAAGCAGAGATAGTAATGCCACTTATATAAATTCTAAACATAGGAGCTAGGAAATGATAGTCAGCCTCGATTAAAATTTTCTTAGAGAAACGCCTCTCATGTTCTTATATTTATTATTGGGCCAACATAAACTAAAGAAAACATGGACCAAAGAATGTGATGATAAAAGAAATCTTCATCTTTAATTTACTTTAGAAGATAAAATTAGAGAAAATAATGGATATGGGACCATGGCACATCTAGGAGAGACCATTTTTGTGACCAAATGGAAACTATACTCGTAATGAACAAGGCAATAATCAGGACCATTCTAGTTTGGACGAACTTCCATAAAATTCTCTTAAAGTATTGGTTTCCAGAAGGCCTAGGCTACATTTATAACTCACTAAAGAGATCATTGAGCTTGGATGACCATATTGCTAACCTTAAAAGAATTGGTTATGCTCGAATGTACAGATTTGGACTTGAATAAGGAGCTCCTGATTCAATTAAAATAAAAATGCTTGATGAGGAAGGCAACATGCGGAGAATTTCATGTTTATAACCTATTAGTGGAGGACAATGAAGAAGGAACTTGTGAAGATATGGAAGCCTAAAGGAAAAGAAGTATTTGAAGATGTTAACTTCGCACTAATAAAAGCCCCAAAGAAGGACAACAAATTTGACATTCCCTAGGGAACACACTAAACACAATCTTAGTTGTGGAGAAGCCATTCCCGATGGATCTCATAAGGAATATTTACTTGTAAAAATCAAAAGGAAGAAGGCATTTACCCCTCTTACAAGAATAAGACCACACTAAATGATGTGGGTTCAAAAGCTAGATTTAAAGAAGAATGTCCCAATCTGAAATTACCTTTCAATACTTAAATTTCAAAGAGTGCAAATGGAGTAAATGCAAACCTGAAATATGATAGTACATTAAAAGACATGCATGTGATAGAGAGTAATGAATCTCAAGCATCATTAAAAGTAAACGTGGTAATAAAGAACTAAACGTCAGCAAAAGCAAACTTAGAGGAAAAGGTATGAAAAAGAGGGTTGGTACATCTCTTGCTTAATGAACACAATTATATGGAATGTTAAAGGTTTAAAAAAAAACCCCATAAACAATAGGGCTTTAAGGATTTTTTGACCTTTAAGAAGCTTCATCTTGTTGGTTTGGTTGATTACAATATAAATACAACTAGTTTTTAGAAAGGATCTTTAGTTTTTGATTAGAGACTATACCACTTTTACTAACTATAGGGTTCACTGTAATAGGAGAATTATAATCTCCTTTGACCCTCAAGTCTTCCAGCTATAATGTTGTAGCTTTTCAGATCAATATATTAACTATAAGGTTCTTTTAACTCATTACCAATTATCATTAAATATCAATGTTGTCCATACTGCTAACAAGAGTTCTAAAAAGACAACTATGGTTTGGTCTAGCTTCTTTAGGGGTAAGCTCCACTACTATTTGGCTATTAACAGATGATTTTAATTATACTCTCCTCCCGAGAGGTAGATGGTCTCAAGCTAAAGATGAAGCTTATAAATTGGGACTTCTCCAACCTTATTAAAGATCTAAAGATGATTGGCTTAAGATACATAGGCAACTTTTTCACTTATAATAATAGAAAGAATGGAAATTGGTTCGTGCAAAAGAAACTGGATAGATGCTTTCTAACTTAGCCTGGATTCCTTATTTTCCTTTAGGTTTGTTAACTTCTACAATTATCTTATATCTGATTTTACTCATATATAATCCAATTTAAGGATGAAAATAATTGGAGGAAAATTCCTTTTAGATTCATCAATGATCTATTGGAACATCCTGAATTTAGGGGAGCAATTCATAAAGGGCTGAGTGTTTAAGTTTTTAGATCTCAAGCGTAAAAGCGAACGGTTATCAAAGAAAATCTCTTTCAACTTTATAAGAAGAGATGTTACCATATTCTAAAAGAGAAAATTGTAGATTTGGATGCTCTCAATAAGATCCAGGATTACTTAAAAATTAACCCTACTGATCTAATACTCATAAATCTTAAAAATGTAGCCTTAGGACACTAAATGGCTACTATGAAAAGTTAATATTCTCAATTTAAATAGGAATTAAAAACTTTCTATTGAAGAGATGGAGAAAGGAAGACAAAATTTTTATTACAATATCATTCAAGCTAGATGGAATATGAATAAAATTGTGTCCCTGTAGAATTTTGAAGGTATAACTGTAAATGATCAAGATGGACTGAAGGAAATGGACTATAAGAACTTTAAGAAGTTGTTGGGAATAGAACTAGAGGTATTACTATGCCTAATAAGGTTTGAGACTACTTAGCTAACTCTTTTTGTAGTCAATTTGGACTTTATCTTGTCAAGGATGTTATCATAGAGGAAATTAATGAAACATTTTGTTTAGCTTACATCTTGATAAAGCCCTTAGTTGAATGGATTCAATGACAGGTTTTTTTAAAGCATATAGGAACTAACATGTGCCATAGTTATCAATGTAATGAGGGCATTCTTCAACAGTGGAAATCTATTAACTTAATTGAACAAAACTTATATCTTTCTTATTCCTAAGGTTGTTAGTACTTCCATTTTGCATGATTTTAGACTTATTGTATACTGCAATTTTATATACAAGGTGAACTCAAAACTCTTCGTAAACAGACTAAAAAAAATGCTTATAGTGATGATAAGTCTTTGCCAAAGAGTTTACATGCAAGGAAGAAGCATTGGGTATAATATATTGATTACCTAAAAATTATTCAAATTCTACCACAAGAAGAAAGAAATCAGAACTTGTTCCTTAAAGACTGATTTCACTAATTTATTTGAATCTAAAATAAGAAAAGGAGACGCCTTATCACCTTATTCATTTGCCTACATTATAGAAACGTTCACTAGGCTGACATCTCTAAGGAAGCCAAGTTTAAATTTCACTATAAATGCAATAGAATTTACAACTTTAATCTCTGATTTGTTGATGATTTGTTACTTATTTTTGGGGCTACTCCTATATCAATTCCTTATAGCTTTTTAAGTCCTTATCAGGTTTGAGCTTCACCTCAAGTAAGAGTTCCTTTCATATTTTTGCTAGCTCTAATGACATAACTACTGATTACCTCTAAAAGCACCAATAATAGTTATTTCAAGTACCTAGGTGTTCACATAACCCTAAAGAAGTTCACCTATTCCAATTGCTCTCAATTTATACACTACTTGTAGAAGACTGAATGGTTGGTGTAATAGGGCCTTTTCATATAAGGGAAGGCTTTAATTTATAATATATGTATTAAGCAATCTCTACATATACTAGTGCTCTCATTTAGCCCTTCCAAAAGAGATTATAAAGACCATTGATACGATGCTTAGAAGCTTCCTTTGGACTGGATTAGAGAACAAGACAAAGGTACCTGAGGTGAAGTGGTTAGACATATGCTTACTAAAGGAGAAAAAAAATTAAGCACTAAGAATGCACGTAAGTTTCCTATTATGAATACAAAGTATGCACTCTATCAAACTATAAATAAAGACCCGAACAACTTATTTTTCAACTCTAACTTCTCTACCATTCTATAGAAACAAATTTTCAAACTCTTTTGTCCCTATTGTAACTACTTTATTTAGTTAAATATCATTTTCTGGGCCACTAGATCAATTTCAAGCTAAAGGGGATCAAAGAATGTTTAAACTAACATTTGGAACACTAGTTTATTACATATGGATTCGAAGGAATCAACGTTTGGAAATGGAGAAACAAATATTTTAACCACGATACAAAGTCTATTAAAGAAAATCAACGTAGCTACATTTGTTAGAGATATCACTAGATCCTTAAGTCCTGAGTTGATCAATATGTGAAAATTGTAATATTGATATTCTCTTAAACCTTTTCAAGATGTTCTCTAATCTGTTTGGTTGCCGTCTGCAGCATGTAAAGACAGGACGAGACGGAACAGGATAAGACAGGACAGGACAAAAATTGAAGACAGGGAGATGTTTGGTTGCGATGGACAGAACAGAGATAATTGTCCACGTCCTAAGGACATAAATGTGTTTGGTTGCCGTCTTCAGGACAGAAAATTGTGTTAATGACAGAAATGCCCCTGTAGTGTAATAAGACTTGTAGATGTTAAAGAATGTAATTTTTAGTATTATTTTTATTATTAATATTGTTAATAATATTATTATGGTTGTGGTTATGATTATGTTATTAATATTATTATGATCATATT
>JANKYF010000005.1:60117171-60128185 GCA_029829435.1 Erythroxylum hondense | reverse complement strand
AATTTTCAAAATTTTCATATTTATTTATACATTAAAATTATATGATAACATGACGAATTAAATTAATAAGACATTATTGCTGTGCATTTGTGCAGTATTAATATGCTATTATATATATATAAGGGAGGCTATCTATGTAGATGAACTCTCGGAAGCATCGTCCAAAGAAAGTTGTTTTTTGGTCGATCATAGAGTTGTACAACTTATGTACCAAAAACAAAAGAATGATTATATTAACCAATGATATGTATTCCAACAAACTAGAAATGCTTAATGTACATAACTCTTGTTTTTATGCAAACGAGTATAATTTAAAACGCTTTATCCAACGTTTTAACTCTTATTATCCAAAGAGTTTAAACAATAAAAATGTAAAATTACTTGAAACGAACATAGTTTTGAACTTGAACTCCGAGGCACTGATAAACGGTTTGTCTCGAAGTTAGTTAAGTACATGTGACAAAAAAGAGTCGTTACTTCTTATAAAGGTGACTAACAATGAGTAGAAAGAAGATTTGCAGCGCTACACAGAATCCCACCAGCTAACTATTCTCTGCTTAAGGACAACCCCAAAACTGGCATTTGTCTAATTTTCCAGTTTTCTCACCGACAGTAACCTGTCATATCTTTAATGCTACAACTGTCTCGTCCCTACCTGGCTCATAAATGCTACCTATGGCGAGTGGCGTCTCACAAAAAGTTTGTTTCTTTCGGTTATTTTTACACCTCCGAGGACCCACCTCATAAATGCTCACAAAAGTTGGTTTCTTTGGGTTATGGTTACACTTCCGTGGATAGTTCATTCTGCTTTACTGTCAACTGTTTCTGGCAGTTGCAGCTAAGACTATAGTACTTATCCGTATCATTTTAACTTGTCCGAAGCAGTAAAATGATTTGAGTGAAAATTTGTGGAAAGAAATGAATTTTCATCCACTCGTGGGACCCGCACCAGAATACGTCCCTTCCTCCAAGTGTCTTGCGAGTTTATGAAAACCAATGTCAAGCTGGAATGTTATTCGTTCTTTTTCTTTCTTTTTGGTATCGTTTAGAAGGCGTGATCTTGGTGGGAGTGAATCAGCCGCGTGTGCCAGCAATTGGATAAAGTCCAAGAAGAGGGGATCAATTCACCGTTTCCGTGTGCCACCTGCTCCCCTTCTCCGTCTGGGTGACCGCGCGTCAGGTACGTTTTTGACTTTGCGTTGCTTCCAATGTTAATATCTTGAGAGAGCCAGAGCTCCACGTGGTTCTGTACTTTGACTCTTCAAAGTGCTTGAAGAACAGCTGGGTTGCTCTCAGGGTGAAAACGGTTTCGATTAAATTTATCTGGTTTCCAGATATGGGTAATTCGTCTTCCCATATATTTAGTTGCTTCATCGTTTTTGGATAAGTTATGCAAAAACTTCTTGGTAGATGCATGTGGGAAAGGTTTAACAGTCTTCTTCCTTCTTTTCTGAAAGAATTTTGGTTGTCGTGGTCGGTCTTACTTCCGAACCAAGGAAATTGACCGACATATAGAGGTGCTTCTCACGTTTGCCAAGAGATTTGATCGATCAATAGGAGCTTTGTTTTCCTTTTGGTGCCTTGTTTTAATCAATTTCTAGTTTCTACGCCGGTAGTTTAAGGTACAAATACTTTAAATTTTGTTTTAATTAGGCATAGATATAGTTGGATTTACATCGACATATGCATATCGATGCTGATTATGTTTTGAGACCCTTGCATCAATGGGATTTTCCCATAAACGAGACTTTATACAACTATTTGTGATATTAGACTCACAGATGGTACTTATAGGTGAACAATTCTCCAACGCAAAGTTCAGAAAGTGATAGTTTTTGTTAGCTTGGATGTGCAAACATGGGCAAGAGTGGAAATATTTCTCAGTACAGAGAGAGACTGGACAAGACACTGGCATCTCCTGAATTGACAAATCATGACTCGCTTAAAATTCTTATTAGGAATCAACTCCTACGTTCATCACCAAATGAATCCGAAGGTTGGTAATTTAGCAATTTCTTGTTCACTTCTTCAAACAGACGGAAGATGATTTTGTGAGATACTTTTGCTATATCATATGGGAAGCATATTTGTTATTGCCACATAAAGGTCTGTTGCATCTGTCGAAAACTCACAAGGCTTTCAAACTTGCAGATTGTGGTGATAAAGTAGTAGAAAAAAGAACTGTTGAAGTATCTCATTTTCTTGACATGTTGAGGACTGCTTCTATAAGTGAAAATGATATGTCCAACACTGTTGAAGCATCGCATGGTCAATGGAAAGTATGCTTTCTTGGACAGTTACGATGTTTCTTTTATTTGTATTACCCTCTATTTCATTGCCATTTTCTTCTAGAGGCTGAGCAGAAATCATGGTTAATCTGAATCATGATTTATTCTGTGAGTCAGCTGATCTTAAACTACTTCTATTCACGAGGTTATAAACTCTTAACTCATTGAATCCCACTATTGCTAGCTAAAAGATGATAAGGAAGAGTATCGTGTCATGTACAGAGAAGGACCTCAGGGTACTCCATTTCATACATTACTTGTTGAAGGATACGTAGATGGGCCAATTGATGCCTGTAAGTTCAGCTGGAATAGTCACACAAGTAGTACTTTTTATTTGAAATGATAAACAGAGAGTTGACTGATACTTGAGGCATTTTAGAAGCTACATATTTATGTCTCTATTCATATCGTTAACAAGGAGTGCATTACATTGCAGGTCTATGTATCTCTTGGGAATCAACCCTGTATAGGAAATGGTAAAACCTATTTTCCATCTTTGTACATGTCTTTTGTTATGTACATGTCTATGCATATTTTTTGGTCTATGTTGCAATTATATCCATATCTTTTTGAAAACATAATTTCCTTTCAATTTTTTAATAGATCTTTTATCGCTGAAAACTATGATTCTGATTCTCTGTGTCATGTATATACTGCACTTGTTCTTTTGTGCCTGACTGTCCGTTTTTGAACGATAAGAAAATTTTGTCACTCTAAGAGTTAAGAAGATCAGCTAAGCGTCAAGACTGCTGATTTTGATTGTGAAAATGTGAAAATTTCCTCCTCTTCATTTATATCCAACTCTAGCTTCTAAGTAGTGGAGATATGCATAACTGAACTAGGCAGTATTGAATGTCCAAAAGCACTTTAATTCTTATTTCTTCTTGAACAAGAAGATGTGACATGAAGTGGCAGCATCAAAGCATAGATGCTGTTTAGAAGTTAGCTCTTGAACTAGGAGTTGCAGAACAACGTTCTTCACCTGCAACTTCCTTTCTTAATGTGAGGGCTGGGCTGCAGGCATGCCTATTCTTTCATGCGATTTCTTCTTTTTTCTCTTCAGTTCCAATTTACTAGTTTCTTTGGCAGCTCTTGGTGTCTCCATCACATTAAGCTTGGGAATTATGTGGTTTTGAAATCAATGTGCAATAAGGATGTTTATTATGGACTGGTTTAGACTGAAGCTCCACTGATGTTTTGTTGTTTATATTGTAGGTGGCCCCAGTATACTATCCCACCTTTTAAAATAACGGACTGCAAATGTCTGAAAAGGGTTCGGATCAACGAGCAGATATCTTTAGTGAGGTTTGTTCAGTATCAAGAACATGAAGAAAAGTGTCCCAGCTGATTCTTTTTGCTTTCTTTGTCCTACTTCAAGTGCTAATATTTCTCTTATTTTTTTGGGAAGGAAGGGTAAAGGTAGCATGGCCGCTGTCAGCTAGGGAGGCTGTTCTCAACTTTTTTTTGTTTGAGCATCTCAAAGATGGTCTAGTTGTTGCTCTTTTGAATTCGGTATTCATCTGAAATGATGGAACTTCATGTTTATTTCAGCTATACTTTCTCTTCTACCTTAGTATATGGAAATTCAGCTAAAGTATAATGATGTTGTCCCATCATTTCTTTCAGATTTCGGATCTGAAGGGCATTGATAGAAGTACACATGGGTTTACCAAGGATGGGATCCCTGAGCCTAAGGATGTTGTACGCATAGATTTGGTGGGAGGCTTTGCAATACAAAAAGTTTCATCAGGAAGAAGTTACTTTCGGTTAGTTGTGTTGGATAGTGGCTAAATGATATTGACCTCAGTTTCATTAAAATTTCCCTATTGGTTTTAAACCAACTTCATTTAATGGTTCAAAATTGAATATCCTTTCTCTATTTTTGCTTGTGTTAATTTGTGGAAATTTTTATCGCTTTTAGTTACTTTTAACAATATATGTCCATTATCCACATTCCAATGCCTTTAGTTTGCAATTATTTGAAACAACTTTATTCGGTACGTCTTAAGTTTGTGCCACTTATAGGTTGTTATGAATATCTGTCTTATTTTGACCCTCATATTTTTAGAAATGAATCATCATTCCTGTTAGAATGAGCAAGTATTTTAGTTGATCACCTTGATGATATACCTTTCTTTCAAATATTAGTATCCTTGTTGATGTCAAACAACACATAAAGCAGATGAAAAATGCTAGATAAAAAATAAAGCTCAATCATTTTATTAGCTCACATTTGCTATCAAACTTGTATCTTTCTTTGTTCATGAAAACATAAGGATAATGTCCAAAACACCTGGAGAGCCAAGCAGTGGATGGGTTATGAATGATTTGACTCCAAACTTCCTCTAGTAAGGGCTGCAAAAAATGTATCCATTTGAGAAACTTGACATTCATATTTTTTGTTATCACTGTGACCAAACATTACAAATTAGACTCATAGTGGGATCTTCTGACATTGAACATCTAACTTTATGCAGTGCTATTGATAATCAGATTGATATCCGGTATTATGCTGCTAGGAAGTTCTGCTTATTCTGTCTTCATGGAGCTTTTAATTTGCATGCGTTTACACTTTTCAGTCATACTGTTGTCAAGTGGAATGCATTTTCAGTGAATTCTGAATTGGTATTTTGCTGATGTATATCGAGTCTGATATCGGTTGAACCATAGTGTGTGCCACTCTGTTAGATATGATTGGTTGGACAAGGCAAGGAACTTGAGAATGGTCATATTTCTGTGAGGGCCAATGTACTTGTATGCGCATCCATTTTGATCCTTGTCTTGCTTATGAGGTTGATTTATTTGGTGCTATCATTTGAATGATTGGTTGACTTGTTTATACATGTTGAGATGAACCAGTTTTTTCATTATCTGAAAAAATATTAGTGGATACACATCTACTTACTGTTTTACAAGTATAACGGACATAAGCCCCAATTGGTTATTCTTTGTTTCTGCATTTTAGTCTAAGTGTCTGTATTGCCTTTGGAAATGGTGATTTCTATTGTATTATGATGGAAAGCGATTTATTAGCAACATAACAAGGAAGGTCCACGGACAATAGTACTATTAAAATGAATGTAAGAAACCTGTTCCATGCTCTTTTGTTGTGATGCTTTCACGCATGTTAATTTGTAGGACAATTGCAAATATAGACTTGAAGCTGGACTTCGTTCCTCCATTTCTTATAAACTTTATCTCAAGGCAGCTAATTGGAAGTGGTTTCAGGCTCTATCAAAAGGTCATACATTTTCCTTTACCATTCTTTTCCTCTTGGAAGTATTCAGTTTTAAGATTAAGATGTGGATGCTGTATGACTATTATGGCTATGAGATGAACACATTGAGACGTATCCGGCCTGTCTTATGCTGTTGTAATTTATTTATGGTTGGGTTGAAATGACGATGCAATCTTTGTCCTTGGTTTTCCTGTCTCAAAGTTCAACTTCTATCTAAAGGTTCCTGCTGCAAGACCTGTCTTTGCATTCATGGAATGTTTAACTATCTTCTCTGATCTAGGACAGGCTGTGGCTTCTGTGTCTAACCAAAACGAAGATTACATGAAGGCGTTGGATGATGTATTGTATTCTCAAATACGTGAGGCTCTTTATTCCATCCATGAACCAAATGGTGCTACAGAAAGGAAAGAAATCACAAATGAAGCTTTTGTGCAACTACAGAATTCTATCAAAATTTCAGAAGGAAGCATGGGCAATTCGCAACAGAATGTTCATAATTATGACGACACGAGTGCAACTTTTCCAGAGAAACTGAAAAATTTAGGCGAACCAGCTTCTGGTGAGATTGTCGAAGAAATTAATGAAGAGGGCAAACATTTTAACGATGAAGTCGGGAGCATCAAGCAGGAAGTTTGCAGCGGTAAGTACTTGAGTGAAAATGTGCAGAAGAGTGGAATAGCCATTGAAAAGAAAGCTGATGAGATTGTGGAAGAAGAGAGCAAGGATAAAAGCAAGTTGGAAACAGGAGGAGAGGATCATGCTAAACCCTCTCTGAGAAAGATTGGGCAAAAGGGACTTGAAAATTATAATAAAAATACGAGTATCAGTCCTGAGGTGGAGCAAGCTTTAAAAACTTTAGAGAAAGCCATTTCCGTGATTCGTGAATATGGATCTAAGTCTCTACAAAAGCCTTTACCTGGCTCAACGAACCGACACATTTTGAGTCAGGAAAATGGTATAGGAAAGGACCCGACTCCTTTAAAATCCGGTGAAGGTGGTCCGGATAAGGTCTCCGCTGGAACATCGACAACGACAACTTCGAAAATAGTAGAGAAGATTTCAGATGAACCTAGGAATGGCTCCAGTAATCGAGACATTAGGTAGGCTTGTTCATAAAGTGCCTGTGAGCCTGTCCTATTTGAATTTTGAGACACCAGCCGTTTTGCTAGTTTTCTTAATTTCTAAATCCAAATTGGTTTTCATCACTTTTTTCCTACTAAAGTTGTGTTTAAATTGTTTTGCAGGCATGCAGGACCAAATTCTTTAACAAGGGAAGTGAACCATAACAGAATTGCACCAGCAACACCCGAACAATACTCCTCATTTGCTGTTGAAAGTGGTCAGGTTTTGTTATCTCCTTCCACAGAGAGAAGCGTAGAGACACCTATTGGAGACCTAAATACGCAAGGCGACAAGAACATGCCCTTGGATGCAAATGGCGACCATGAGAATGGTTTGATGGAAGGAAAGGAATTCAGGTGGCGAAGAAAGCTCAGATTTTGTTGCGTTAGCCCTGGTGCCCACTGGAAATGAAGCCTTCCGAGTAACGAGTAAAGAGGACCTGGAATGGCTTGTGTGGCTATTGTTCTTAGGGCATTCATATGCACACGAGACTAATTACATTTCCCGACTTTTGCAGATGACTGTAACGGGCTGTTAATCATTTTCCCTAAGGTTACATGGCTTTCTTTTCCAATATTTACTAGCGTTCTTCTCCTTTTTCAACATTAAGCAAAATTGTACGGAAAGAATAAGAGTACCGAATCTCAGGACGCTGAATAAATGGTTTATTCAAATTGTGGAATAGCAAATCAAGGTTACTAAAGATTCTAGTTTCAACTTTAAAAGTGATTGCGTATTTCCAGTACACGAGTTTGTAAGGTGATTCCTTTAACATCAAGCACTGGAGGAACATCAACGTTTTTTCAGCAAGAGGGGAAAAAAAAAACAATGCATACCTACTAAAAAAGGACATAGTAAACAATAATAGGTGTTCTCTCATCCCTTAACTAGATGTCTCGAGTTCGAGTCCTGAGAATGGAGAAATCTATTTGGCCAGCCCTTTACTCTTTACTGGCTTACCCGGTGCGAGCGGGGATTAGTCTAGGAATGGATGACTTAAAGACGTCTTCTTACAGTTGGGACCCTCCTGGAATACCTCGTGGGCTAACCAAAAAGAAAAAACAATAATAGGTGATGACAATGTAGTGAGCTTCGTTATTTTCTTTTTCACTTTCCGGTAACTGAGTTCTTAGTTTCCTACGTTAATACGAACAGATTACATAGCTTTTTGTGAGTCCCTGTGCATTTAAATTGTTTTGACAGTTGGGGAATTCCTCGCGACCCGCTGACCAACTAAACTAAAGAATGAGGATTGGAAAGCATCCAGCGTGCTCTGTCGACAGGGGCTCCAGACACGTTACTGGAGTTGGAGGACACACTCGGGCATGAGTTACTCCAGGTCCTGTGCGAGGAGGAGTTCTTCTGGCATCAACAAGCCGGTTGCCATATTTGTATTTATATGACTCATTATTATGCTCAACGAAAGAAATAGGAGAGTTGTGCTTACTGCTCTTAGAAACTTTATTATCTAGTGGTTTTCTGTCATTTAGATGATACAAAACTCCAGCCGCCTTTTCCAAAACTATCATTTCATCTTTCACCTAGTCCTGAAAGATGCAACAAAGGGAGAGGAAAGTAACTTTGAGCTTCTGATCTTTACATAATTTGACTAAAGAGCAAATTAAACTTTAACTTACGCACCAACACCACTCCTTTAAGTTTCAATATTGAACTGAGAATATCTCCTATTTGATTAACCATAATACGATTCCCATCAGTTAAACCAACTGCAATAGGAACCTTCAAACTATTCAAATTAGTAAAAATGGACTCATCTGGTGACATATGGTCCGTCGCTCCAGTATCGATCACCTAAGTATTTGTTGTAACATAACTGGAACTACACAGATACTATGAGAAGTTGTGAATTGATTTATGAGCTGTCGTTTACCCTTCAACAACTTCTTCAGCTCTTACTACACAGAATTGGTTATCATGTATCCTATCTCTTTACAATTGGCTCTTATTTCCTTGTCACTATTAATAGGAATTTCTAAATTACATTTCTCTAATTATGTTTGAGCAATAATGTTAGATTGTCCTCTCCCCATAGATTGCTATTTGTTCCTGTTGTATGGCCACCATTTTGGATAGCCTATTAGCTTGAAGCAACCCTTTTTAGAATGTCCTTCAAGATCATAGTGATCACATTTGGACTTCTTATATCGATCTGTTCTTTGATTTCTCCTTTTTTGTGTTTGATTAACCACCAACGCTGATCCATCGATCATTTCAAGTCTACAAACCTTTGAAATTCTCTAAGTTTTAATCTTGAAAATTATAGAGAAAACTTTATTCACCGATGGTAAAGGATCCATCAGAAGTATCTAATCTTGAGTTTGCTTATAGCTTTCATTCAATCTGAGCAAAAATTGCATCAATTGATCTTTGTTACATATCTCAGCAACAACCTTGATTGCACCACATCTCTAAGGGCACAAATGCAAGTTAGCATTGGTTCAATACTGTTTAACTCGTCCCACAACTTTTTGAGCTTCTTGTAATACATTTTCACGGTATTATTCCCTTATGTAACCAATGAAATTTTTCTCTAAATTTGAAAGATAAGAGGTGCATTACTATCTCCAGATCGTTCTTCTATCTCCTTCCATAGATCATTTGTTGAGGCATTATATAGAAAAGCATTCTAGAGTTCGTTGCATAAGGAATTTAAGATCTAAAAAGTCACAATCAAGTCATTTTGCTTCCATTGATCATGGCTCGATGCTCCTTTCTGTACTGCTAGCATAGTTCCATCAATAAAACCAATTTTGTTTCTAACTCCTAAAGTGATCTGCATCACCTATCTCCATGACCTATAGTTATTACCATTGAACTGTATAGTAACGAGGCTTACTCTAGGGGGTGTAGTGATGTTTCCTCCTTCGGTTTGGATTTTCGCCATTAGGATCAAATTTCATTTGAGCTAACCTTGCTCTGATATCATATAGAAGCACTAAGTTTAGGGTTTGGCTTAATAGAAAACAAGAATGAAAGAATAAAAGAAAACATTTGGGAGAGAAAAATAAACGCTCTCTTTCGGTATTCTTTTTTTTTGCCGTTTATGAGATAGTTATACAAGAGAATGTCCAAAAGAAGAAAAAAATCGCATACAATTATTCACGTGGCCTTAATTAACCTATAACTTCCGTAACAACTTTACAACTTTTCCTGCTAATAAATCCTACGCATACATTTAACTTTTATTCTTCTATAAGCCCAATTATTTCATGTGTCAGCTAAATCATGATTTGAATTTTTGGTTAAGCACAAGGCATTTTAATCTCCTTCACCAATAAATCATTTCTCTCATTTACTTTAATCTTCTCTAATCTGTACATGGCAAGTGCCTCCATTTTTTGTTGACTTCTGCGTGATGATTTTGTCAATGCTATATATTTGAGTTGTGTAACCAACAAAAACGATAAGCAATGACATTTCACGTGAAAAACTCAATTTTAGTTTCAACTTTATATGGTTATTAGTTGGTGTACCGGTAGCATACCATATTAACATAAGTATGATAATCCTAAAAGGAAAGAAATTTATGCATGAAATTTTCAATTTTTATTTGAAAAGTACATGGTGGTTCGTGTAATGCTAATATAAATTAATGCAAAAATTCAAAAATAAAGAAAGTAAAATTACATATGAGAAACTAAACTTTTATGTAGAGTTTGCGTTAATGGTCATTAGTAACGAACCTATACAAATAAAAGTACCCCACCTTCTTACTATATTGTATAATTATATACCAAAATATCATTAAAATAAGGGTGCAACGTACTTGGTTTCACGATTAGTTGCATTAGGCATGATATGCTTTTCTTTTTTAAGTCAGTTTTCCGTTCGAGCAGTGAAGTAGAGTGGCAGTTGGTGCACTTCATAAGAGAGGGAAAAGGAAGCTGCAGACCGTGGTCGCGTTCTAGACTGAAATTTCACTCCAAAATTTTCAAAAGACGTGTGTGAATGGAGAAAGCAATAAATACTTAACACTAATTACATACTTACAAAAAACCATCTTGAATGTACTATCAATATCTCTACAAACTATCATGTGCTTTTGACTATAACACAGTACTTTATTAGGTTTTGCTTCACATATATAACGTGGTCAAAGTTGTTAACCTTGTCACTATGCTCATCGTCGTTATACCATTCTTGTCCTGTCGTCCTTATTATAATAACAGTCTATCTCATTTCTGTTCATGGTGAAAAAACAACAAAGAAGAAATGTTAATGACTACAGATTCTCTTCACATAAACACCCTGCGTCCCGTTGACAAAGCTAGGATTCTTCTTCACTTACCATGAGTTAGGTAAAAGAAACCATGGTTGCCTTAAAAAGTTGTTCCTGGTTTCACAA
>JANKYF010000005.1:60038640-60049313 GCA_029829435.1 Erythroxylum hondense | reverse complement strand
GAAATATCAATTTTTGTGTTGCATTTAAAATGAGATAGTCAATTTGGAAAATTTAAAGCTTGCACTTCTGTTATATTAATAACAAAACTAATTAAGATGCTGATTTAGCTAAAATACTTAGTAAAAGCTAAATTATACAGGTCGGGACATGACCTCCTGTATTCTCTATTTTATCTTAACCCTGTTCTACTTTATTCCAACTATTTGTTTATACAAAATTTACATAAATAAATAATTGAGATAAAGAAAAATAGGGTTAAGATAAAATAGAGAGAACAGAAGATTTAAAGGAGGATCTCTCGATTCCAATCATCTGCAATGACTAAAACAACATCATGGACAAGATGAGAAAGTTTTTAAACTCCTAAAATGATGTCATTTGGATCATTAAACAGAATTAGAGTCGGACAATCCTAAGTTAAAAAAATTGAGCCTTTTTGGTTTTTGTTCGACTCTTCTTACTGTTTGCCTTTGCAGATACAAGGAAATAGAAATATGAGCATTTAATGATTATTTAACAACAATACTCAATAAGGAAGAACGAATGAATCAGCCAGTAATATAAATACCACATAAAAACGGACAGACAAGGGTGGCATTTCGGGCACTCCAACGTCTCTTCTGTTGGCAAAATCTATCCGCTTCCAACTTTTTAACCTGTCTCTCTTCCTCACTGCGCATCTTTCCATTTTCTTTTCTTTTTCCATCTGTCTCTAGTATTTCTCGAACCAGACTTTCTGACAGACTGTCACTGACTACCTCCTTCATATGTGGTCATCAATCACCAATCTTTATAAGCTTCTTAAGATTTTTCCTTTCAAGTTTTTCTCACTTATTCTCTGCATTTAACATCCTCTAGCGGTAACCCAGTCTCTTTCAATAGTTAGGAGGCTTCAGTCCTGTTGCAGTCTCCGAGGTATGCTATCGTTTTCCTGCTCTTGTATGTGCATGGTATTTAAGGATGCTATATATTGTAATGTCGGATGCGTGATTCTTCAAGTGTTGTCGCTGTTATAGTGAGTGTTGGTTAATCTCTCATGCTGTGTTTGGTGGGTTAGTGCTGAAATGGGCTTAGATCCTTTGAGTTTGGATTGATCTTCCATTTTCATCTGCTGTCTAGGATTTGGTTTAAGGTTTTTCTTGCTTACATTGTGGAGGGAGAAGCAAGCAAAGGAATTTCACTACTTTCTTCTCTTTGACTCTTTGTCTTACAGGTTTGTTTTCGAGTTCGCCTGTTGTTTGATTTCCGTTTGAAATTTTCTTGTTCATTATCATAGTCTTCCTCCCTTAAGTTGTCTAGAAAGTGAAGCGAGGAAAGATTTAATTGTCTGAAATACCTAACAAAATAGGGCTATTTTGTCAGTTTCTCCATCCTTAGTTTCCTAGTAACCTGGACTGAGATGTAGCAAAAATCCGTAATCTGTAATGAGCATTTATATCTTATAAATATCAGTGAAGTGCTCAATCAGCTTTGATCTCATTCGTGCTAGTCAGTTTATAATCATTATTTCCGGTTCATGGCACTCGCTTATGTAATGCTTCTAAACTTCCCTGCATTAGAACTATCTGGTTTCTGCTCATTTTTACCGCTAAGAACTATAAGTCCATGAATCTTCTTAATAGCTTGAGATTGTTTGGAATTGTTTAGCCTGGGTTCTCATACATGGCTATACAGTTTGACTATTGTTACAACTATGCAGTTCTTTGCCATACGATCCTGCGAATTGATGGAGTCTGAGAAGGTGGAACTAAAGGATGAGACTGTATCTACGGAAATTCATGTTGAAAGATCTAGCGTGACCCCAATCAAGGAAGAAAAAGATGCTACTAATGGTGATGGTCCTGTGAACGAAAGTGAAACTTCTGAGCAAGAAGCAAAAAGTGTTTCTGAAAGTAAACTCTCAAACCCTTCAAAGGTACCATGTACGAGGAATGATGCTATATTTATTCATTTGAGCTGCTTTCTTGTTTCCTGTGACGTGAAATTACCAAAAACATATGTTGAAACCTTCTTACGTTCTTTGTTTAGACATCTGCTACTTCAAAAGGGTCTGCTTTTAAAGGCAGCAAATTGACCAAAGAGCAACCACTTCTGAAAGGCGCCGATCCAAATTCTCGTAACCACAAAGCAATGCTTTCTCAAAGCCTTTCACTTTCAAAAAGCAGAGGTCGTCCTGATAATATGCAGAAGAGTGCTGATGGACATCAAATGAAGAGTATTACTAAAAACAACCCAGACGATTCTATAAACAACAAAGCCACCCGCAATGGCTCAGCCAAATCAGTATCCAGTTTAAGTCAGCACACTAAAAATGTAATTTTTAGCCATGGTGATAAATCCTTTTCCAGGCAGACATCCTCATCCATGCTTGTAAGCTTTCTGCTAATAGATGTTTTCCTTTTTACTTCTTTGTATTTTCCTTATAAGGCCTCTCTTCATGTGTTTGTTATTTGATTTACCAGTCTGCAAAATCAAATTCATCGAATGCAGCAGCCATTAAGCACCCTTCGTCTGAAATTGCTACGTAAGTCATAGCCTCAATTACTTGGAATTTCATCCCTTCATGAATTTGCAAATGTGTTACCTTGCCTAGTGGAAGTGTTCATGCACCTAATTCTGCTTCTCGAAGCAGAAGGAAAGTACCTTCTTTTTTTTCTGTTTGCTGAGGATAGATTACAAATGTATTCTTATGGTTGCAGTCCAGCTGATCAAAGTTCAAAGGATACAGCCACATTGCCAAATAAAGAAGAAGAAGACACCCATTCCACTACATCGTACTAGTCTCATTCATTTTAAAGTGTCAACTTTTTGTCTGTTTTTCCTTGCAAATCATGCACTAGATTGACATGTAAAAATGCTGTTTTGACACATACACAGAAGTGTAGCAACTTATGGGAGGAGAAGTTCTGGTTCTGGGTTTTCCTTCAGATTGGAAGAACGTGCCGAAAAACGGAAAGAAGTAATCAACTGAAATTTCCTTGCGTGGTTAGCTTATTGAAGTTTTCGTTTTAAATATTAACATGATGTTGTTGACCATTGTTACCAGTTCTTTTCGAAGCTGGAAGAAAAGATACAAGCTAAGGAAAAAGAAAAATGTAATTTGCAGGCCAAATCTAAGGTGCTGAAACTTTTCTTCCCTCTAAAAGACTTTCTGGTTTTGCCCTTCCTTACTAAATCTGAAGACTTCCAGTTCTGCAATTTGCTATTTTTCTTAATTTCATGCAGGAGAACCAGGAAGCTGAGATTAAGCAGCTTCGTAAGAGCTTGACATTTAAAGCTACTCCTATGCCTAGTTTCTACAAGGAACCCCCTCCAAAAGTTGAACTAAAGAAGGTAATGAATGAAAACTCTGATACTCGTAGATAAAACTCAATAGTGTTTTTCAAATGATGCGTTGGTCTTCCAATATACATGGTACTATGAATATATGTACGGTTTGTTTAAAAGGGATGTTAACACATAGTGATCAGTCATCTTATTTATTGAAAGTTGTGTTCTGTTTGATAGGAAAATTCTATAAAAGTGTGTTGCCCTTTCTCGCTTTCTGCTTTTCTCATATCAAGCATCACATGCGGTGCAAATGATCAGCTCATGATTGTCCAATTTTGATAATACCACAGGAAACCACATTTCGTCTTTAGTTTGAACTCGGTTTAGAACCACCACCACATAGGAAACATTTTAATACACACGTAGAACAAATTAATAACTTGCTGTGGCTCTAAACTCAAAAGGTTTGGCTTGAGTTCCTTGTGCTGCTCACTCAGTGTCCTGTCTCTTCTTGGTTCTGTCTGTTTATGCCACAGATACCGACCACCCGTGCAATATCACCGAAGCTCGGGAGGCACAAGAGCTTCAATACTGCGAGAAACAACTCTTCAGAAGGTGACAGTTGTCAGAGCCCTCGATCTTGCCATAGCCCGCTTGTGAGTCAGGAATCTACCAATTCAACCAAAGGAATACACAGATATGGAAATGTTGCTTCGAAAGCACCAATGAAGAAGTCCCAAACTAAGCTTCTGCCTCAGACAACTGCACTGAATGGAAAGATGTCCAAGTCCAAATCAAAACCTGCAGCAGAGGAGAGCAAAGTTTCAAAAGACAGTAGCACTACAACTGAAGCAACGTTGATTGATTCTGCTAACCTTCCTACCTATGAGACTAAAGTGGAATCAGAGATTGACGATGAGCTTAAATTAGCTAAAAACAACCCTGATTTCATACCCCCTCTGGTCGCAGTTGGAGTTTGAGAATCTCATTCTTTTAACCTTCTTTTATCTATAGTTGATATTCATGATACATGATGCCAAATAGTCGTGATCTTATTGTCCAGTGACATTTTCCAGTACTTGTCGGGAACCAATATAGATTTACAGATTAATGTAATGTGTTTTTTTTTTTTTGTTCGACTGAAATGTGTTGATAATCTACTACTACTTCCAACTACATTTGTGCAGGTGCTCTAAAACTTGTTTGCAGGTTCGAATCAGCAAACAGGATTTAGAAAATGAGAGAACCTCAGATTTTGCTATGCGGGCCAACGTGGTTATATAATGGTTTCTGCATGATGAAAGGAATTCCACCAAACTTTGATGCTAGAGAATAATTAGCCATAAGTGGCTGCTTCATAAGTCCATATTCTGATTTTGTTAAGAACCCTCGATTCATCTAGCTAACATCGAACAAAAGTATGACGCGTAGCATTATTGGCAATGAAAAAACTGAACGTCTGCTGGACCTTATATGGAGGATAAAGTAAGCTCAAGTATCAATATGACAGGAATTGAAATTGGAGTAATGTAAAGTAGAAGTTGCATCGCAAGTTAAAGAGCCAGTGTCAACAAGAAATTAACAGGCTAAGGGAGGGGAACTGTGAAGTTCCCTTTCGCTTGCAAAGCAAAGAAAATGATGATTGTTTTGGAGTAGAGCTTAAATTTTCTTGAAACATTACCTACCATTTGCAGAACGAGGCAATATACTAGCTTTTGGTTGCATGCGTCTTCGTGTGCATAATTTGATATCATATTCCATACAAGCTTGGTCTTAAAGCCAAGTAAAAGACTGTCAATTTTTTAATCTTACGTACGAACCCTTAGGCCAATATATTACTCTTAAACCTCATAGTCTCCTGTAAAGAAGACATGGAATATCCTTGGGTCTCAAAGTTCGGTAATGGCTCATTTTCATATGGCTTCGTAAAACTTGGATTTGGATGCATTTTCAATCTGATGCGCTGTCAAGTGAGTGACAAATCCAAAACCATGGTTGGTTGAAACTGAAAAGGACATTTTGACGTTTGCTTTTAGTTTTCTGCTACTTAAAGGTATCATGTAAGAGTGGTATTTAGCTGGACATGAAAGGTAACCCAAATAGAAATGTAGCATTGCCTCGGAACTCCGGAAGAAACAATTACTATACAAAAGGCTGCCCTAAGATGAGGTTCGGATCATCTGTTTTTCCTGCTCTGTTCTTAATATATGTTAATAGAACAGGTTAGGAACAGAATATCCGTTCCCTTTAACATAAGATTTACCCGTATAGGTTTTTTTTTTGAAAGGAAATACAGCAAAATAATTAAAAAAAACACTCTAGCTAACGTAGGAATATGCTGTATAATACTGTGTGTTGATCACGCTATAGCTGTGCCCGGAGGGAAGTTGGAGGCTCCTGTAGGATTTGGACGCTTGGATTTGAGATTACTGCGATGGAGGCTAGATGGTCTGCATACTGGTTCCCTTCACGATACACATGTTGCAACTTCACCTCCCATGTGCCGTGGAATAGCTCACGAGTACCTGTAACCAAAAAAAAGTATTCAGTCGAGAGAATAGGAGAAGTGGAAAGTACCTCGATCATCTCAAGTGAATCAACTTCGACAATTACTCGTCGATATCCGAACTCCTAAGTTAGGGTAAGTCCATAATGAACTCCTCAAATTTCTACAGTAAGCGACGAAGCTTGTCCAATGAGGTGGAGAATTCCCACGTATCACTGACCGTGCCAATTCCTAATCAATCCACCCGCAGTAGCAGTATTAGGCCCTTAATTAACCGTTTTATTAGTATTTAACTTGACCCAGCCTTCTATTGATTTGATGCAACCCGTAATATGACCTACAAGAAGTCCCTGATTACGGTAGACACAGCATTCCACTTCTCTTGCCCTAAGGATCCATGTGGCATAGTTCATAACTGCCCTAAACCTGTCTGCTGGCCACGTAAAGTCATCTTCATTTCCACACAAACCAGCATGCAACTCCATAAATGATGGCCCAAGGAATTTGGTAGAGTTGAGAGTGCTTTAGCAGTTTGGAGGTAATTCAACTCTCCATATCTTGATGATGGAAAAACTCAGTGTTAGCCACCTCAGGAGAAAAATTACGCCAAAAGTCTTGCACAATCTGGCAGTCATGAAGGGCATGTAAAATGGACTTTTTAGACCCACAAGCATGATAGCTGCTATCTATAATGAGATGCTGCAGTACTCGTTGCTGATTGGTTAGTAACTTTTAGTTCGTCGTGAGCTAAAGATATACCCTAATCTATTGGGAGACCGTCCACTTCCAGATTAACCCCTTAAAATTATTGGACGCAGGCGTGGATGGCAGTGTAAAAGGATTATACTATTTCTGGTTTTTACTGCAGCAGTTTTGACAGTGCTTGTCCAAAGCAGATGTGCAAAAATTACCGACCGAAGCTTTAAAGTCCTGTCTCCCAGGCAGCTGAATAGACAACGTGGCTAGGCTAAGCTACTAAGCTTAGTTGGATACTTCTGGAAATGGAATAATTTCTCAGCAGTTGCCAGACTGGCTACAGCCATAGTCAATTGTTTGTTTTTTAATTGGGATACGAATAATCAATTGGCACAGTTGCTCTTTCTACTTACTTTTTGTTTTCACTTCTTTGTTATTTTGTGTGAATTAGTCAATCCACATTCTCATGACTTTGTACTATTAAAAAGTCTTTCTATAATATAAGAATAAAATTGTATATTATTAGACCTTCTAAATTCTGCTTCGAAACTTCGAAATATAATAATGATGATGAGTCAATCCACAAATTGAACTACATACTAGCCTCAGATCCTCATATTGAACTCCGTTTTATCAAATTTTGATTTTTCCAAGTGCTAAGAAATTAGGGTTTGCTTCCAATGAAAGTTAGGTCAAAATTACAGAAAGGATAACCTTAATTAAGCAATTATAGCCTTATTCATTCAAGTAGCTATTGCATGTCATAGTCATCAATAATACCAACCACTGCCTTCCATTGCCACCACAAATTCCACTCTCATTATAAAGCAGATCCCAAGTTACAGGTTTAGTGTTATTTTACATAGACCAAAAAATGAAGTGTTCCTTATTTTTGATTCGCAAGTAGGCTGACAAAATAACACAACCCATGACAAGGAAGGAAAAAAGAAGAAAAAGGTAAATGTTTGCAAGGTGTTCATGCATAGCTGTAAACCATCATACACAGAGGAGAAAAAAAGTGACAAAAGAATAGATATGTAATTACAGTATCTAATAACAAAATGACAAACAAGCTCTCTCTGTCTCTCTCTCTCTTTATGTGGGGATTCTGAGGAAGACCTTCAACTTGAGCAATCCCATTGTGATTTGTATTACACAAAGTTATTTCTGTAAACACCAAAAGTAAGAATTTGGTGAGAGCCAAGAAGCAAATATATGTAAGAAGATGGTAAAGAAAATGGAACTTACATTTCCCTATTGTTTATCAAGGTTCCGTGAATCTTTACTCCTTTGAAAAGATATAGTATGTTCATTGACATGTTGCAAAATGCGAGCCCAGCATTCTACAAGCTACTTCCATTAATTTCCCTGCATTACCACCACTGGTTAACTTCTGCTAAGGCATCAACATCACATGCAATGATGTGAAGATATAATAAAAAAGAAGGTGGTCAGCGAATGAAGAATAAAGAATACAAAACCAAATCATCAAGGACAGGTGCGGAGATCATATTCTATTGCAAGCATCTTAATCGTTGGTGGGGTTTAACATAATGAAATGTTGCCTCACAGCTAGAAAAGCTCTGGATTTTCTCTATTCTGTATTCTCCTTTGTGACAAGGACCATAGTTTGGTTGTGGAAATAATTGCTATTGCTAGCGCATAACTTCTCCATTTCCAACTAAACCCAAGTCTTCGAAAATCACACCGACACAAACCTATGAATTGATCATCTTCTCAAAATCAACCTCATCTAGCAGTTTCATTCATGTAATGCACTTTCACTTGTACTTTCAACATCACCAATGCTTCCTTTCACTTAACTAACCCAAATACCCCATTTAATCTTCCTCTCGTGTGTGCTTTGCTTGTAATTCAAGAAAGCTAACAAGTCATTTAGTCATAGGCATTCCATTGTTCAATCAATTCCATCTTCCCTACTACAGACACATTAACCATCACAACAATTAATTAAATTTTAAACTAAAACCCAATCAAATAAAAATCATACCTCTTCTTGGTTTGGTGGCAACTTTAACGGCGGCAACCGCTGTCTTAATCGCAGCATCCTTCTCCGTCTCCGGGAACAAAACCCCATCAATACCCTGAACCGAAATCCTCCCATCGGTATATATGTCCGGATCGAACAAATATGCCGACACATCACCTGACCCGAATTTCACCGTCCCATCAGCCTCCTGAGCCACCACCTTATGCGGTAAACGCAGTGTATCATATCTCAACTTCCCGAATCTCCTCACCGCATTGTACATACTCTCCTCCGTCTGATACTCGGGTATTATGTGATAATATATTATTTGCTCGGGTGCACCCGGCTCACTCAGCTGGTCCGTTGTCAGCTTCGCCATGGCCTCGTCGTTCGGAGCCAAAACGGTAAGAACATAACCCTCTGAAACCAGCCGACCCATCTCCGTGGCTAGCGACGTTAAGTTGACTAAGATGTCCGCCATTTCATTGTATCCACCGTACAACAACAAGGTTTGTATAAAGTCTTTGACTTGAGCCTCCCCGTCGAAATGGTGGTGTGGCCCGCCAGGCCCCGGAGCTGGCGCCGGAGCTAGGGATGGTCCCGGCGCCATGGCGTCGTAAATGGGCAACGCCGGTGGAGCTCCTGCCGGGGCAGGTGGGGCGGGTTTCTTTAGCCTGTGGGTTCTCGGATCCACTTCCGGTGCTCCCTCCGGTAGTACGGCGGATATGGATCTTAGGCTCCTCCGGCGGTTGAAGTCTTCTTGGACGGATTGTGGGATTAGGAGGCGTTCGATTCCGTGGATTACTCCGTCGGGTCGGATCACGTCATCGGGTCGGACTATCTCGGCGGTGTCAATGGCTTTTTTACCTGAAGTTTTGGTTGCTAAATGAACATGGTCGTTGCAGAGTGTGGTGTGTTTTGTCGGTTTCGATTTGTCGGCTGGCCAGTCGTTGGATCCAACCCTCGTCGGAATAATGTGGAACATTAAGAGGGTTTGGAGAGACTTGAGGTTGCCGGGTTCGAGCAAGAATCTTTTGAACTCGGGGTCGAGTTGTCGTTCCAAAGCCTCATTCCTCGGAGCAAAGATGGTGACGTTGTGTTTACCCACAGCTTCTTCAAGGGTTTGGAGTAGAAGAGCTTTTTCGACAAGTTCTGCCAACTCGGTGTAATGCGAGTCGAGAAGCGCCACGAGGACTGAGTTGGAGTTGATTGTCTGAACATTAGTACTAGATGATGACGATGATGAAGAAGAAGAAGTAGAGAGCTTTAAAGACTTGTGCTTTAGCTGCGGCAATGCGGAAATGGGAATGGAAACAGAGACCCAGATGGTGAAAGTGAAGAGCAAGATCTTGGAGACACCATAGATGGGAGGATCCATGGTGCTCAAAATTAATCAAAAGATTAAAACTTTGTGCAGCAAAGACTGGTTGTTTTCCTACAATACAACCTCCGGCGACGGCGAACAGTCGGGGACCGAGAAGGGTACGTGAGGAGAATGAATTTGGTGGCAAAAAGCAAGTGTCGGTGGGAGAAAAGAGTGTTAGGCCTTCTCTATGTAGCTCAGGTTTGGTAATTGGTATTGCTTAAGGAAGATAAAAGTGGGACAGGTGGAGAAGAGAGAGTTGGAAATAAAGAAGAGACTACATATAATAATTAAGAAAAAAAGGATAAAAAGTGAAGAGAGAGTAGAGAAGAGGAGGTGAGAGATACAGCATAGACTTTGGAAGCCAGAGTTAGTAAGAGACAGGCTGGAAGTGGGGATCACATCACAGGGAGCACGTTGGCTTAAGGTTAAGAGCCGCATCGATATCTCGCGGCTTCTTACTTCTTAGCCTTTTGCGGTTTTGCCTACTTGCTTGTGTCTTAGTTTTTCTGTTTTCACCTTTGCTTTTAAGGCAACTCTACGTGAGAATGTGATGATTGGCTCCTGGGAGGGTTGAGTTTAAGTTGCATCCATTTATAATTCTTAGTCGTAATTTTTTAAAAGAAAAAATTTAATTAAATGTAAAATTTTCATAAAATAATCTTAATTATAAATAAGGTCTTAAATTGAAGTCTGGACCTGAATAAAGTGAATTTATAAAAATATTTTATTTGTTTGTATAATATATGATACTTCCTTTTATTTAAAATAAATGTCGCTTTAGAAAGATGTGCACTTATTAAAAAAGTTAATGAAATATTTAATATACTCTTATTAATTATATGTT
>JANKYF010000005.1:59929840-59947205 GCA_029829435.1 Erythroxylum hondense | reverse complement strand
TTCAACATTTACTGTTAGTTCTTATTTATTAAATTTATTATATTTGATCCTAAAATTTATCAAATTTTATAATCAAATCCAAGTTAATTAAATGACCTTTTATCTATTTAATTATTATTTGGGTGTGATCCTTTAAAATTTTAAATTATAATATTAAACTACTTTATGTTATCTTTTATTATATGATTAAATAATTTATATCTATAAGTCAAAATTCATATCTAATAACATATCATGACTATCCAAATATTAATAATGCTTTGACTAACTTTTATGTGCATAATTTTTTACGTACTTCAATCATGTTATCATATAATATTTTGATTAAACATATAGTACAAAATTAATATTTACTCTTTTTGAATTCAGTCATATTAGTTCCTCATCATCACTAACATATTCTTTTAACAAAAATTAAAAATATTTTAAATTGACATTCCTCCTTATCTAAGGATTTCATAAATCAATACTAATTGAAAACAATGGAACATTTTTTCTAATTATTTTATGGTGATGAATCCTATGTTGATTACTTAACTATATTCGTGTAATTCTTGTCACATCTAATGACCACTAATCTAACCATAACTAGGATAGTCCTAAGTAGTCTTAAAACTTAGTAATTCTTATATGAGATACTATTAAGATTTCATGTCAAATAATTGCTTAGATAATCATCATAATAAGCATTTTCATAAATACAAGTAACATTTCATATAAAATTCTCATATCAGGTTAATTTCATGAATTTATTCTCTAGCAAATACTCGCATATTTTTTCTTGCTTTTTGCATAGTTTCATCAATGATATGAAAGTACGAAACATCTCTTATATTTTCTAATATTAGGTCAATGCAATAAGCAAAACAAAGAGTTTAATAAAAAAAATTATACCTACTTTATAACCTTTTTTGAATTGCTTTATAAGAATAATCATTGTCAGTGATGAATTGGATAATATTTTCAGGCCCAAATTTATTCATAAATTCATTAAATATCTTAAATAGAGTATCAATATTTCTTATAAAGCTAGAAGCATCAATGAACTTCAAAAACATCATTCTCTTAGCATAATTAAAAAAAACCTAATAATAGGCTAGCATCTTTTATTTGTCTAGTCATCACACATGTTTGAACACTCATAAGTTTCCCAAGTCATTCTTCTTTCATCCAAATAAAATTTTATTTTGCAAATAGAGCTACTCAAATGAATACAGCTATCGTCACCAATTAAAGGAGCTTTATATCCTGGACAATAAGTGGTAATAGTATCCACCATAGGTTGGTAATAATAAGACTGTATAATATTGAATGATACATTTGCATCACACCACCATCTAACTATTGTCATTTCCACATTACAATCTACTTCGTTAGATTGTAATGCACTATGAATTAAAGGTTGAGGTTTAGGAGTTGTTCATGGAGAAAAAAAAATTAGACACTTGTCTTCTTTTCTTCCTCACATCAAGTGCAACTATCATCCTTACCACTACAAAAAAGGCCATCAATTTCGTAGCTCGGTATTTATCTTCTGTCTTTCTCATTTTAATACTCTTTAAGCAAAGTTTTCATCTGTTATTTTATTTCATGACTAACTTTCTTATAAGGCTCCAAGTCACTTTTACTCCTAACTACACGCTTCTTTACTATGGTAATTCACCCACCTTACAAATGTTTATAGCAATAAAAATAAATAGTAAGGTTCTTCATACCGGGAACCAATCTAGCATGAGCATAAGTTAGATCATTGAATCTTCTTGAACCTAAAGAGGTTAAATTATTAGGAGTACTTGAACTTCCCTCCATTTATCTCTAAAAATAAATAAAATATTTGAAATTAAATTATTAACTTTATATCAAAAATCAATTCAATATGTCCAATGCAAGTCATTTACTACTTGTAAACATGAAATGGTCATTACATTAGAATTGAATATGCAAAATTATATGAACTCTAAACTCTTTTTACTAAGTTAGCAATTTTCTCTTAATACATTCCTATCAATATATGTTTACCTTAAGAAAAATAAGTTTAAATAAGAGCTTAACTAAGTAACTCTAATCCTTTTGGATCATTTAAACAAACAAATAATAGTTTAGTCAATTTTAGGGCAAATTATTAAAATAATCTCAAATTTATCTCAATTTAATAATACTAGCCTGAGCTTTAAAAAGTAACATCAAAATACCCAAACCTTCAATTTGCTGTAAAAATAATCCAACATTAAATTTTCAGTTAATGTCGCTGATATGGCTCACTGTGTTAGATTTTTATACTGACTGCGTGACTACCACGTGTTAACATTTTTCCACCAAAATATTTATTATTTTATTAAATTATATCACTTTCTTCTTCGCTGAAACCACTTTCTTAAATCACTCTTTCACATCAACAATAAAAACATCCGCTGCCTTTTCTATTTCCACAGCTTCTTCTGCACCATGTCCATCAGCTCTATATGGCTAGTCCTGGAAATCCTTCATCTTTTTTTTGAAAATTTTTCCTTCTTTTCCTTCATTTTTACACTCTTGCTCTCACATATGACATTTTCCTTCTTTTCCAACTCTCCATTATTCTCTTCTTCTTTTTTTCTTGTGCAGTTCCTGCATATCACATCTCCACTTTAGAAAACGATAACTAATAATGGTAATTAGTGGAATCTTGTATAATTTTCATACAAATCACAACTTTAAGGAAGTAACTGCAACAAAAGAAATATGGACTACAAGAATCTAACTTCATTGGTAAAGTAGTATAATCCCACTTTTTCTTGATTCTTCTTGTAAGCTAGAGCAAACATAGTATAATAAAAATAGTCGTCCACTACATTCTTAAACCCAACTAAATCTACATTACAAGTTTGTTGGAAATGCAATCATAAGGAAACTCCACATACAAAGAAGTTAAAATACAAACACAAACAATACTTATAATTACTAAAGAGATTTATAAAATGGAACAGAGCTTGACAAAAGAAGTGAAATGAAATACCACATGTCTTCCCTAATTTTGACAACTAAGAAACTATTTTTAATTATAAAGCAAAAACTACAAGCTCTTGTAATGCATAAACTAGTGAGCAACATGCTAAATGAAACTAGTCCATTGAAATCACGATTGCTAACCAACCTAATTCTTATATTCATTGGCCTGAGCCCAAGAGGTTGTCCCTCTTCCTACATTTCAAGGTTTTGATTTTCACACCAAGCTAGTTGAATCACATAGTTACAAAATGAGAATGAACTATAGAAACCATTGAACTACAACTAATAAAAAAACAAACAAAAAGGTATCAAGAGAGTTAACATTTGAGTTGTGAGCCTATATGCTTGTCGCCCAACTGAAACCCTACAAAGGGAAGTCCGACAAGGCCACCTTAAATAGGGAATTAAGCATTATTCATTAAAGAGAAAGAACTGATTAAACATGAGATAACAAAAAAAGATAGAGAAGAGAAATGAAGATGCAGGTAGCAGTTTCTGTTAAATGCTTGACAGAAAAATAATAAATAATTAAAAAATGTTAATATGTGGCAGCCACGTAGCAAATATGAAAATATGATGTGGCAAGCCACATTAGTCATATTGACTAAAAACTTATCTTTATAATAGTTTTGTAACAAATTAAAAGTTTGGGTATTTTAACACTACTTTTTAAAGTTCAGGTTCATATTACAAAATTTAGATAATTTTGATATTTTTATAATTTACCCTAAATTTTACAACTAATATTCCATAAACAGTTGTGGCATGTCACCTTTTAATTAGTGATGGTGGACTAAAATTGAAGACAAAGATGAAATTAAAATTTTTTCTATGAAATTAGAGATGAAACTCCTAAGTAATCATAAGTAAGCATGATAATAGGCGGGCAGAGCTTGGGTCCGGAAGCCTAGACCCAGCTCGAGGCAATTCGACCTGAGCCCGATCCTAACTTGGTCTAACCTGAATTTTATTTTATAAATTGAAAATGCAAGCTTGGGTAACTCGAGCCCAAGGCCGACCTCAAGCCTAATTTTTTTAAAAAACTAGGCCTAAGGTTCGATCAACTGGGGCCTAGCCCGTTGACTTGGGACTGAGCCAGGCTTGGGCGTAGTTGTCATCCCTAATCATAAACCATAAACTCTAAATTATCGTTATCGACATAATTAACAAGATGATTAGTAAATTTTACCAACATGAATATTGAAATAAAACTATGGAGTATTATTAAACATTCTTTGGACACAATTTATAATATTAATACTTGTTTGAAGAAACAATTTTCTAGTTCAATAAAAATGTATAACCCAAATTTAAGTCTCAATATATTTGTGTAAGATTTTTCCATATCAAATTGTTAATAAAAATGTGACAATTATCTAATTCTCAAACAACAAGAAACTAATCACTATCTAATTCTCAAACAAGAAGGAACCTATATCAGTAGAGAGATAAATTTTCCAATAAAAATGTAGCAACTATTTGAACCTATATTGGTAGAGAGCGAAATTATCTACTAAAAATGTAGCAACTATCTATTCAATTTTCAAACATGAAACAAGTTAAACAACATATTTGGAACCCATCTTGCTCTCTCTCTATCAATATGGGTTTCATGTTACGCTCAATTAATCACTAATTATTCACTACATTTTTAGTCCTTATGCAGTGAGTGAGGACTGAGGAGCGAGAGGGACAAGCTAGAGGATTGTGGAGAGCTGCAGTGACAAGCTAGAGTCGAGAGAGCACTTGACGATAAGTGACAAGTTGGAGAGTGCCTCCCAGTGAGATAGGAGTGAGAATTAAGAGGCACAGAGGGAGGAGTACAATGAGAGAGGAAGGAGAGACGACAATAAAGATTGGCAAGTGAATGTTGATGGAAAGTTAGGACGGGATCAGATGACGACAAAGATTGGCAGGTAAATGTTGATGGAAAGTCAGGATGGGATCAGATCCCGACCTCAGCAGAATATTTATAAAACTTTTTCATATTTTGATTTCTCGAAAATTAAGATTTCTTTAATTCTATAAAACAATTAACACATAAATCATAATAATTATGAATCTTATTTCAAATCTTATTCTAGAGCTTGATTATAATCTTATCGTATCCCTCGAACTATTTCCGAAATCGATCTATCTTAACCACTGTAGTCGCACAAGTTTTCTACCTCTAACAATATCCACAAAACAGGTTGAGAAAACTTTATAATTTTTATAGAGAGGGTTAAGCAAGAAGTGCTAGCTTTATTAGAGCTTAACCCTATTTATAATAGATTTTGGACATTTTAGTAATTTAATTAAAATTAAATTCTAATTTTAATTAAACTATAATTAGGATTACAAATAATTCTAATTAAATACCAATTATGCCCAAATAAGATCTAATATCTCGTATTGATCATTATTTATTAGATATATTATATTTAATCATAAAGTTTCTCAAATTTTACAATCACGTTAATCTTGATTAAAACATCTTTGCTCTCTTTAACTCATTTTTTATATGAGATCCATTAGGTTCCCAAATATGTTGGCAGTGATTATAAAAGTATAATTATAATTCATAATTGGAATTAGACAAATTAAAAATCCTTTTAATTTATCTTTAATTCTTCAATTAAACAATTTATAATTATAGATCAAGATTGGGATCTAGCAATACATTATAACTACCCAAATAGTTAGGGATGTTAAAGTGGTTTTGAATAACTTTTCTGTGCATGATTTTTTATATAAATTAATCCTTTCATCAACCAATGCTTCAATTAAACATAGAAAATAGAATTCATGTCTATACTATTTTAGTCCAATCATACTAATTCTTCACCATTATCTATCGATTTAATTAATGACATTTGTAAATTATTTATAAAATGTCATTTTACCTTGACCAAGGATTTTCCGAATCAATACTAATTAAGAATAACAAAATATTCTCTCTAATTTCTTTAAAGTGATGAATCATATCTTGATGATTAAATAGATCATAGGTAGTATAGCAATCCCTATACAACATAACTTTGAAGGTCTTAAGTCAAAAGATCACTTATACAATTATCACAATGAAAATTTCATACATATATAAGTAATGTTCTAAATGAATTTCTCATATTGGGTCTGTTTAGTGAACTTGTTCTCTAACAAACACCCACATACTTGTTTAAGTATCTCCATACTTTAGTCTATGAGATCGACTACTTTCTTTATAAGAAAAAACATAACCTGTGCTAGTCTTTTTTCGTTCTATGAATGCCCATTCTTAACATAACAATGACTATGAATAATTTAGGGATAATATATAAATGCAATATGAATATCATAATTATAATCTCACTATAATTTCATTTAATTTGCAATGTATAATTATCCCATAGAATTTTATCATATACATCTAAATATGTACAAGATAAATAATGTCTTTAAATAACTTGTCACTAAACTACAACCAAATGATTAGTTGTATGGCATAAACTAACAAATGCGTAGGCAGAAGAGCTAGGCTAATTCTAATTTTTATTTTTTCAATTTTGTCCTATTTTTCACAATCGTTACTCTACAAATGCTGAGATTTTGCATACTAGTTTGTACAAACAACCGGTACTAATTAGTATTCATTTTTAGTATGATATCAATATTTGAAATATCATTTTTCGCCTTGTGCTGAAAGGTATGTAACGATATTTCAAAATCTAGTTCAAACTTATAATTTATAAATTTTTAAGAAAGTGTCAGGCCTGAACTGAAATGTTTGCTTGCTTGAGTTTAAGACATCAAGTTTAGAGTTATACATACCTATTTTAACATATTTGGATTTGGACACCCAGACCAATAATCAAGTATGCTTACATAAATGCTTTCATCCACGTTTTGGACACATTAAAAAGTTTTAGTTTATTCAATCCAGCCGAAACAAGTTTACTGAAAATGTGCCAAATTTTAGACTGGAACTTCATACTTTATTTGAATCTACACTTACTGGAGTTGATAGAATAGGCCGAATGATGCTCAGAATATTCAGCTCAATTTCAAGCCTCCTCAGAAAAAAAAACACCAACAAAGAGACATTATCCTCCTTCTCGATTCCTTGCAACTTTGGCCATGGCTGAAGATGCAGGGTGAAAACTCTCATTCTGCTTTGAGTTCTTCTTGTTGGCGCTGCTTCAGTTGTCTTCCCTTTCTTGTTCCCACTCTCAGATCTGCTTCCTCTCTTTTTGCTTGCTTTTCCTCTTTTCTTCCTCCCTTCTCTGTTTAGCTGCTCCCTCCTCCTTTTGCAACTTCTTCTCTAACCCGTAGTTCTTTCCTTCTCTTCATTTCTCCATCTGTTTGTTTGTTTCTTCTCTCTTCCTTTCTTCGCTTTGCTTCTTTTCTGACCTCTGCATTTGTTTTCCCTCTTTCTCTTCGTTCTTCTCTCTTGTCCCTGTTTTGAGCCTGCACAAAATTATAGCTTTAGCTTCAATTTTCTAGCTCCCTCAGCAATGAGTTCTGATTTCCCCACCCTTTTATCCACTTTTCCTAACCCGAACCCTATCCCTACCCTACCCCTGCCCTCCCCTCCAAACTCCCACTTATTTCTAACTCCCTCCCCCAGAATATCTCTGGGGCTGATCCCAAGACTTCAACAGCTAATGCAGTTAGAATCAAGGCTGGAGGTGCTAAGCGAACTTGGAAACAGGTTGTTGGTGATGAATCTAATTCTCTCCTCGAGTTCAGCCCCCTGGTTGAATTTGAAGGCAAGTTGATGGTAGCCCCCAACCTTGACATCCTTCAACAAGGTGCTAAGGCATGGGAAGCCACTCTTGTGGGCTTCTTTATGGAAAAAAGACCTGCATTTCCTATCATCCAAGCATGGGCTACTAAGAATTGGAAGGGAAGAGGTCTCTTGGAGGTCATGTTATCCGAAGAGGATAATATCATCTTCACCTTCTCTTCTAAATTAGAAGCTCTAAAGGTTATTGAAGAAGATCCGTGGCATATTTCTCAGCTCCCTTTATTCCTTTAAAATTGGCATCCTGGAATGGAACTAGAAAAAATTAGAAGGAAAAGTATTCCCTTATGGGTGAACATTCACAATATTCCCTTGGAATATTGGACCACTAAGGGGCTGAGTATGTTGGCAAGCTACCTAGGTAAGCCTTTATGTATGGATGAGAATACAACTCTTAGGAAAAGGGTAGGGTTTGCTTGACTTTGTATCAGTATGGATATTACTAAAGAATTGCAAGATAGCATCCCTATTATAAGGCTTGCAGATGAGAATTCTCTTAGAGAAGATAAGGTTTTAGTAACCTATCATTGGAAACCATCCCTAAAGGCTCAGGGAAAGGCATGGAAACCTACGGGCAGAATGTTTCTCAAAGGGGATTATTGGGAAGTGATGGGGTTAGAGAAAGCTGCGCATGACGATCAACAACATAATGTGGTGATTGAGCAAGGGGAGGAAACCCAAGGGATGCTTCAACCATCTAATGATCCTTTAGATTCTCAAGCTCTTAATCAGCAGCTTAATCAGTTGAAGAACACCACTGATTCAGCTGATTCAGCTCAACAGAGGGAGGACCAAATCAGTAAATCTGAAGAAGACTGCAACAGCTCTACTGACCTTAGGTGCAATGAGTTGGTTACTAATGATTCCATTCCACATGAAGGGGATGCTACTAGTGAGATAGCTGAACAAGGTATTAAAAAAGAAGCTCTACTGAATGGCAGTAACTCAGAGGATAAAAATGAGCAATCCATGTCTAGAAAAAGTATAAGGAGCAGTAGGAAAAGCTCCAAAGGCAAATCCACTTACCTATGACCTTGATTGTATGGAATGTTCGAGGAATAAATTGTCCCTCTAAGCTTAATGCTTTAAGGGATTTTGTCCAAAAGGAAAAGCCAAGAGTTTTTTGTATGTTGGAGACTAAAATTAGGGAAGCAAACCTGAATAAATTGGCATGTCTTGGTAGCAATTGGAAGCCCATTACCAATCATCAATGCCATGCCTATGGTCGGATTATCATTGCCTTTGATACGGATTTTGTGGAGGTGGATGCTTTGGATTTGGGTCAGCAGCATATCCACACCATGATCTACTTCAAATTGGAAAATTCTCGGATTCTAGCTACTTTTGTTTATGGTTTCAACACTGTCTTCCAAAGATCTTACCTTTGGAATGACCTTAGACGGATTAAGCTATTGGTTTCTCTCCCTTGGGTGGTTTGTGGTGATTTTAACACCACTGCCTTCCGGATACAGGCTGAAGGCAATTGCAACTTGCTAAACTACTCCCCTGATTTGTATGAATGCATGCAGGAGGTGGAATTGATCGATCTGAAAATGGAAGGTCATCTATTTACATGGTCCAATAAGCAAAGCTCTATTTGTCATATTAGGAAAAAACTAGATAGGGCTTTGGTTAATGAGGATTGGCTTTCTATCTATCCTAGAAGCACTGCTAAATTCCTGAATCCGGGTATCTCTGATCACACTTCTATCAGAATTGATTCCTTGTTCTTTGCAGCTAGAGTGATCCATCCTTTTAGATTCAACAATTTCCTAGCAAGTGTAGATGGTTTTCATGATGCTATTTCAAAAGGGCTGGAGCACAGGTGTTATGGGACTAAGCAGTACTTATGCATTCAGAAGCTTAAGGCTATTAAACAAGAATTGAAGATTCTTAATATCAAGAGAGGCAAGAACCTTAACAAAGAGGTTGACTTGGCAAGGGAGAAACTCAACTCTATTCAGATCTCTCTGGCAGCAAACCCTTCGGATGGACTTATAGCTATGGAGGAAAAGGCAGCCCTTAAGAAGTACTTGGAAGTGGTGGATAATCAATGCTCTTTATACAAACAAAGAGCTAGAGTAAATTGGTTGAAGAATGGTGATAGATGCACGAAATTTTTCTTCAATTCTTTGTTAACCCGAAGGAATATCAATAGAATTTCCTCTATTAAGACTGACGATGGAGTGGAAGTGTATGGACAGGATGCACTTGCAAAAGAGGCTATGGGGTTCTATAAAAAATTATTGGGCACAGAGGACATTTTGCTCCAGCATAATCATGACTTTGCTCAATACATCTCTGCTAGAATTCCTGAGGCAAAAAGTGCTCAACTATTAAGACCTATCTCAGATCAGGAGATTGAGAAGGTTGTTTTCAGCATGAATGGTTCTAAAGCCCCAGGTCCAGATGGACTAAATGGCTTTTTCTATCAGAAAGCATGGCCTTTTCTAGGGGGGACAGTCAAGGAAGCAGTTCAGGAATTCTTTTTAAAAGGGGCTTTACTGAAGGAAATTAATAAGACTTATCTCTGTTTGATTCCTAAGAATTCCAATCCAGAAACTTGGAATGATTACAGGCCTATTTCATGTACAAACTTCCTCTATAAGATCATTGCTAAAATTTTGGCTAACAGGATGAAAGAGGTTCTCCATTTTCTCATCAGTGATAATCAAGGAGCTTTCCTAGCCAATCGGGATATTGGGGATAATATCTTATTAGTGCAGGAGCTTCTTAAAGGTTACAACTAGAAGAAGAGTCCATTAAATTGCACTATGAAAATTGATCTCAAGAAAGCTTTTGATAGTGTTAATTGGTCTTTCCTTCTCCAAACTTTGGGGGCAATGAACTTTCCCCCAAAGTTCATACAATGGATCCACGAATGTATATCTACTGCTTCCTATGGCATCTTGATTAATGGCAGCCCTACGGAGATGTTCAAAGGCATGAAGGGGCTTAGGTAAGGGAATCCTCTATCCCCTTACCTTTTTCTGATTTGTATGGAGGTTCTTACCTAGATCCTAAAGCACAAAACCTCGTCGGATCCTCAATTCAGATTCCACTCGAAATGTAAGAAACTTTCAATAACTAGCTTATGTTTTGCAAATGATCTTATTCTCCTTTGCAGAGCTAATGTCCATTCAGTCTCTTTGTTGATGAATTCCCTCAACCTCTTTAAGGAGATATCGGGGCTATGTGTGAATCTTAGTAAGAGCTTCCTCATTCTCTCTAAAAGTGCCTCTCCACTCTCAACCATTTTGTCTCCCCTTACTGGGATGGAAGTCAAAGATCCCCCCTTGCTATACTTGGGAATTCCTATCTCTTCAAGACGATTAAGGTTTTGTGAATGCATCCCTCTGATTGATAAGATTCAGAAACGATTAGGGGCTTGGGCCAATAGAGCCCTTTCCTATGGGGGGAAAATACAACTTCTGAAATCGGTGATTTTATCCATGAATTCCTACTGGTGCTCCTATATCTTTCTTTCAAAAGGGCTGATCAAAACAATTGAAAAAAATGATGAAGCAATTCCTATGGGGCAAAAGGAATGGTGAAAGGGGACTAGACAAAGTTAGTTGGAAGACAATTTGCAAAACTAGAAAAGAAGGAGGGTTAGGCCTGGATTCATTACTCAGCAAAAACAACCTACTCATTTCCAAGCGGATTTGGAAAATCCTCAGTGACAAACAGTCCATGTGGACTATTTGGATACATTCCTATATAATAAAAGGAGGAAGTTTGTGGGCCCTTAAGCCCAGCAATAGCTACACTTGGTTCTTTAACCAATTGCTCAGATTGAGGGAGGATATTTTTCAACATATTCGCTGTCGAATTGGGACAGGAGATGGAATATCCCTATGGTATGACAATTGGACAGGGAATGGAGCACTTATTCATAATCAATTGGCTAGATCTCTTCTTATTCGCTTTCCTAAGGATGCAAAGCTTCAAGCAATTATCAATAATGGGACTTGGTCTCTTCTCCCAGCTGAACTAAACTTGCTATCCCTGCCTCAATTCAAAAGTCAGGGGGAGAGGGATGGTTATTTGTGGAAAGGAATTCCTGTCTCTGAACTCACTACAAAAGAAGTTAGAAGAATGAGGGAGAGGCCTATTGATATTGTTGGATGGAACATTCTAATATGGAACAAGGTTCTTAGACCCAATGTGAGCTTCCTTCTATGGCTCATTATGCAGAACAGACTAAGCACTCTGGATAGGTTGAATTTTCTGAATATTCCTAAGACATGCATCTTATGCAACCAGGAGGATGAATCTAGAGATCATCTTTTCTTCAATTGTCGGTTTTCAAGGGAAGTGTGGAGTAAGATCTCTAACCTTAGTTTTCCTGACTATCCCACTGATAGTCTTACATCTATCATTCTGGACATCCCTCAATTGCAAATGTCTACACATGAGAAGGACATTCTACTATTATCGGCTGCTACATGTGCTCAGGTAATCTGGAATGAAAGGAATGGCAGAAGATTTAGAGCCCATTCTACGTCTCTCTCTTCTACCATTGATCTCATTACTACAAGCATCAGGGAGCAACTGATCATCCATCAGTTCACCCGACACTGTAGTGGAAGACTGGCCAATATCTGGCGAATATAGTCTACAGAACCATACTCAGGATCTATATTGCTTTCACAAAAGAAGAAGTACCTGGATCCGCCTTCTCCGGTCTGCTCTGTCACCTCCGTCATCACGGACAACGCAGTTCTCTTCTTTTATACAAGACATCCTAGATCTGATTAGCTAAAGGAGTAGGAAGGAGTGGTATTAGAGTTTCAGGAGCCTACCTAGTTGGCTTTCCATGTTGAGATTTCCGTTTCCCTAAGTCCCAAAGAGCTCCGCCTTCCCGCTGAAATTTCGAAGGTAACGAGTTACACTCGGTAAAGCTTCAAAATCTAATGGATGATTCACGTCTCAGTACCTTTCGCGTCTGCTACTGTGGGTAATCTAGTGTTGGCAAGTCTGCTTTAGTCATCCTTTTGCTGTTTCTCTTCCTCGTCGCTCCACATTTGCTAACCCTAATTTGGAAATGTTTTGGGAGTCTCTGAAAAGCCAAGGGCCGTTTTGCTCTTTTGGTTTAGGATATTTCGAACGCTTGTCGTTTTGGTTTATTTGGGATCTAGTGTGTACGTTGTCGTTTTTTCCTCATGGGATTGGAGCTTGAGGCTCGATTGTATTTTTTCCCTATGTATTTTCTCTATCTTCAATGAGAATTTTTCAATTTCTCAAAAAAAAAACTAATAGGTGAGTCAACATACTGAGTTAGTTGGGATGCCTCCTTGAAAATCTGACCTAAATATTAGAACCTAAAGTGAGAACAAATAAACCCAAATATGAACAAAATGTTAGCAGTACTACCAATCTTTTCCTCTTTTCCAGTTTTCTGCTTCAGCTTCACTACTGTACTGTTGATCAACCCAGCTACCATGCGGTACGCGTACGCCACAGCAGGCCTCGTCAATTTTAAACGAAGCACGGGCGCTTGCTTTCTAAATTTTATTTTTGATGAATGAAGAATGAGCCTGGAGCAAATTTGTTTGATGTTTATGACAACTTGTTAAGTTAGATCGTTAATCCATCACCAAACTGAATTCGTCTTACCAACAGGTAATCAATTCATCACAATACTAAGGCATTCAGAAGCATCAGGAATTCAAACACTCAAACACTGGAGCAATAAAATTAAATTGGAAAAAAAAATTGTAGCTTATATAATTTTTTGAATCTGGCAAAAGCAACATAACTCTTTACTTATAGATTTTCCATATAAATTAAAAACTCAGAACTGAAAGGTTCTATATATATATATATATATCCTTGTATAGATTATTTTCAATTCTATACACTATATAGCAAGACAAAAAATTAAGAGAATCCATTTCATAAAGTCCTTGAGAAAGTATGATCATTAGATAATTCCAATGGACTCCAATTACCGAATAGCATGTTGGGATCTTGAGTTTCAGGGCCAAACACTGGCTGGTGATCCACTTGCAGGCTATGATAATCCATAGTGTTTCGAGAATTCGGCCACAGCATTTCCTGAGGAACAGTCATTTCTTCTCCTGGCAAAGGTGGCAATGCATAGTTGCTTGTTCCATGACTTGAACAATATTGTGTTTGATGATCACTATCTTGGTTTTTGTGGGTAGGATCAGTTAATCCACCATAATATGTCAAGTGGTCGTTGTCGTTTAGAGGAGCTTCAGCAGACATGTCAGAGATTGTAAGACAACCAAGGACTCCACTGTCTTCCGCTAGATGAACACATGGTTCGAAAGCTGTGTTAGAGATACTGTTAGTGAACTCAAGAGATCGACCAAGGTCACTAGGAAATTCTGTCATTTCAACACCAGATGATGACTTGGATTCCGGCTGTGGATTCAGGAAGTTGGCGTAAACAAGCGCAATATCAATATGCGAACCATCAGCCACCGTTGAGCTAGAGGACTCAACCGAAGAACTCCCTCTATGGCCACAATTACTTCTCAGCAGATGGTCAGTTCCATAGCCTGAAGTTTTGGAATTGGCAATGTCAGTTGATAGCCTTAAGGACTTCCCTCTTCTGTTCTTCCGACAACCACCGCCAACCGGCACGTTCCTTAATGATCCGCCTTTAGTCCAATACCTTCTACAACCTTTGCAGAAGTATCTAGGTTGTGTCAAGCTGTAGTTATTGTAATAACAAAACTTGGTGTTTGTCGAGCCACACCTTGGACAACTTGGCGAAATCTCAGCATTAGGCCTCCATCCTTTCTCCATCCCAACTTGAACCAACCTTCATAGGGCTCATAGAAGTGAAGATTTTCTCACAACCCCTTTGATGGTAGGAGGGAGATAGAGAGAGGGGACAGCTGAGAACAGAAAAGAATGATAGAATCAGTGGCAATTATATGATAAAATGAAAAAAGAGTGAAGCCTAAGCACATGCAAGCGTGTGGTTAATTAGTTTTGTTTAGTGCACAAAGCACATGATGAGTGCTGAGTGAGAGTCTTGGAAATGTATATGTAGTCATGCACATGAGTGTGTTTAAGGCAACTTTGAGTTTCCGGAGCCGTTAAGGACGTCAACGACGGGGGTGGTATGTTACAGCCCCGGAGGCTAATACACGTTGTCGGTGTTTCACACACTTGGCTCGATAATATTGGCTGAGATGAAGGTGATAAAGGAAGCAATGGCATCGAGAAGCTGACCTCAGGTCAGGTTTCTTGCAATAGCAGACAACCTAATTAAGTTACACCATAAAAGGATGCATTGATTATCTAAACACTACGTGGTATGTGTTTTCCTGCACCCTTATTTGTAGATGTCAATGTCTTCAAGTAAACACAACTCACTCCCTCTATCCTTGTGAAGTGGAATTAGGATCTCGCATGCTAATTAATTAACTCCAAAAGCAAGATAAAAATCTCCTTTCTTTTTCTGTTTTTAGCAAGGAAATATATATACGATATATGATCAATATTGTACTTGCTTGGCCAGTTGCATTTGCATCGTTTAGTAATTATTACAAGAAAATATTTAGATGTACTGTTTTAACTAACCAATGAAAGGGAATGGATTCTCTATCCCTTATTCTGTACCTTACTTTATTCCATTGGATCTCACCCATTTAATAGGCATGAAACCCTCTGTCTCCAAATTTGTGTACCAATCCTGTTCTAGTGGATTCAAGCCATCTATTTATGTGAAACCCACATAAATAGATGGTTTAGATCCACTGAAACAAGGTTAGTACACAAATTTGAGAATAGAGGATCTGTCCCCTATTCAATGGAACAAAATAGAAGACAGGGTAGGGACAGAGGATCATGACTATCAATGAAATGGACCTTAGTAGCATGAATAATAACATTGGACTTTCTCTTTTCTTAAGACCTCTTATAGTTAACGTATGAGTTATTCTTCCATCAACTTAAATTTTGGATTGACTACTTTCTCAAAGAAATAGAATCAAAGAAAGGGAATTAAGTAAGACATGCTTAAGTTAAGAAAGTTCAAACATACAGCGGCAACCATAGGAGCCTACTCGGAAGAGACCACATAGTATATAACGCTGGAGCCAGAAAGCGGTTCGTTTATCTTTGAGTTGTCAAGATCTTTGGTAATTTGCTTGGAAAAGGAAGCGTAGCATACCTATCATATCAGAGGCAAATGCGTAAAGGAAGGACCTTCTTAAAAGAGGAATGTCTATACGGTCTCTGACTCGTCATATGATATAAAATTAAGTTGGTCAGGATCTCTTGGATCATGGGATCCTCGGATCCTGTGAACATCTAAATTTCATAGAAATTGGTTATAATTCCAAAGCAGGAATCAACTCAACTGCCACTTCCTCCAAGACCATTATAACTGATTAAGTTGGATTTTCAGTTACGTGCTTTCTCTACAAATTTAAAAATAAAACGAATATTTTACAAAGGCTAGTTATTTATCATTTGTTATTATTATTAAATAATTTAACTTGTTTTAAACTTTTTTAGTGCAAAATAACTACATGACAAGAAAAGAAAACGAACTTATCTGACCAATTCGACCGGATTAAAGAATAACCGAACTGATTTCTAATTAAGTTTTTACTCTTCACCTTTATGAATAAAAACCGGCCGGTTTTTTCTAAACCTCGAACCATCTTACTAATCTAACCTAAAAATCTTGTCTTTTTTGTTCCCAACAAATATCATGATTTTTTAATTTGAATTTCGGTTATGAAGGCAAGGACGGAGAAAGAGCAGTAGATGGTGAGAAGGTCGGGAATCATGTCGTGGAAGAAGCCTCTTGACTTGTAGTATGCTCCAACGAAGAGTTGGGAACGACAGTTGTGGAGGAGGACGATAATGAGGGATAGTTTGCAGCAGAAAGATGACGCAAAAGGGTGAAACAATTAAAAAGAAAAAATCAAGCAAAATATAGATCAGCAAACTACATTAGCTATTAGTTGATTCTATCAATGGTTAGCAGACAATGGATTATATCATCTGATTTGACCAGTTGATAACATCAGTTGTTTATTAAAGATATTTAGTAAAATTAGTTGATTAGTATTAATTGTTTATGTATAAAATAACTTATGATGACATAATTTAAAAAATATCTTATTTTGGAAAAGGGATATAAAGTAATCATGGTTCATATATAAGCATATGTATAAGACGCAGAGAAAAAGAGTTGGGAACATGAAATAGAAAAGTAGAAGCAATCATAGTTAAAGAAATGTAAACTAGAGTTAAATAGTTGCATCCACTCTCTGTCTATCCGTCACCCAAAAGGAAAGTCTTGTCCCATATAAATAAATCACATACATACACAGTACACACTCTAATTCTTCTTCTTCTTCTTCTTCTTCTTCCAATATTCACTATTATTTTGGTAAAAAAAGAGTCACTTTGCTCTTCCTTTTAAGTTTTCGATTTTGATAATCCAACGCAGCCTCCATTTTCTTCTCTCTCTCTCTCTCGTCTAAACTTATAAGTGCATACTTTCTACTGAACTTAATTTTAACAATAATCTTCGCTGGAGTTTCATCGCCATTCTTTGAGATGTGTTATTCCTAAGGTCAATCATTGAAGGATCAGCAAGAATTCAAAGGGCAC